>NW_019168137.1:293573-382840 GCF_002303985.1 Durio zibethinus
TCCACAAGGCACCGACGTCATTTCCCTTAGTTGTCCACACCAAGGCTTCAATCCACTAATTGAAGAAAAATTCTTACAAGATACAAACCTATCTTGTACTAAATCTCTATCTTTTTCTCAAGGCTTAGATAGCAACCTCTACCCTTACAATATCAAGAGGATACCTCACCACTTGTTATCTTCCACCATTGTCTATCAAAGGTAATTTTGCAAACAATAGAACAACCTCTCTAAGGCTAAGTGTTTGCTAAGTTTAAGTATAAGAAAATGATGAATGAACAACCAAAATAATTTGGATACAATAAATACAAAGATATAGACTTTGAAGCTCTAACACTCTTGATTATTTGAGAGAATGAAAATATGGCTTGTTGGCTCTTGCTCTCTTAATTCATCAATCTTCTTGGTGTGTTGGAATGCCTAATTTATAGAGAAATTGAAGAAGTAGCCATTGGGGAAGCTTGGAGTGAAGAAATGCCTATTGGAATCATGAAAAAGTAGTCGTTGGTGTGCTTGCACCCAGAATCGATCGATCCATTGCTTGAGGGGATCGATTGGTTCATGTTTTGAACCATTTTTCACTTGAAAATAGCCTAATCGATCGATCCCTTTTTGTAGGGGATCGATTGGTTAATGGGGTGATGGATCCCCTATGTGGGGGGATCAATTCCTTTTCTGGAATTTTAGTCCTGGGAGCATTCTGTTTGAAAAAGCAACCGATCCCTTGAGGGGATCGATCCTATCTATGCTGGATGGTAGTCTCTCATTTTGTACTCTACTTACTAATTTGATAATATCTTGAGTTATACAAATCCAAATCACAAACTGTTTGAAGATTTAGAAACTAGACTTAAAGAGTTTCTATCCACACAAAGTTCATCACCTAATTCATTGTATACGAATTATAGTGAATTTTCAAATCTACCCCTTTTGCAGTTTTTAGACAACTACAGTGTGTCTAGTAAAAATTCAAAATCTTCTCTTAGAAAATTTGGATTTTGATTTTGTTTAATTCATTAGAAAGTATATTCAAAGAGCTTTCCAACCATTTAAAATTCAAATATTAAGACTTTGTGAGTTAATACAGAAAAATAAAACAAGTTCAATGTTGGAAAACTTTGTTCTTGTAAAACAACTTTCTTAAGTTAATCTATTTCTCAAAACCAATATTATCAAAATTGTATTAAGTCCAAAATGAATAAGTTCACTTTAAAAACAACAATTGGACTTTCATTTAAGCTCAAATAAATGATCTTTAAAGATAGATTTGGTTTGAGAAATATGAAAACAAAGAAATATTTGTTTAAGCTTTGAAAATTATAGTATTTATTTAGTACCAAAATATAAAACTTAAGAACATGTACTAAATAAATCTTTTTCAAAATCTTGATCAAGTTTATTTAGCTTTAATGTTTTGTCATTTCAAAATAAGGATCAATTCAAGGCTAACAATATTGTTTTCAGGATTAAGCGCTTACCACTGTACCAAAAGCTATAGCTGATAGTGAAGGCGCAACTCTATTTTCTTATTCTCTTTTTGGTAGAGCAGAGCCCCATACTAAGCGACAGGTGGATATAAGGGGCTTCATAAAGCCTTCATGGGATATCTCACCCATTGGGCCTCGACAGGTTAGGTTGCCATGCACTAGAATTTAATCCACCATAGGATACCTCACCCAAATGAACTAACATGCCAAGTCCCTAAGGGAGACCGCTAGACCCCATAATCCAACAATCTCTCCCCCAGTAGCACCTGGGGGACTTGAACCTGCAACCTCGCTCTGATACCAGTTTTCAGGGTCAAACGCTTACCACTGCACCAAAAGCTATAGCTGATAGTGAAGGCATAACTCTATTTCTTTATTTTCTTTTTGATAGCGTAGAGCCCCATACTAAGTGACAGGTGGACATAAGGGGCTTCGCAAAGCCTTCATGGGATACCTCACCCATTGGGCCTGGGCAGGTTGGGTTGCCATACACCAAAATCTGATCCACTATCACCCAGAGGAATCGACATACCGAGTCTCTAAGGGAGACTGCTAGACCCCATAATCCAACAAAATCGTTATGACCTTTTTTTTTTTTTTGTCATAAAACAATTGTTTTTGTTCATGTAAAATTATTCAGAATAAAATAATACTGATTTATTAATATTTTGAAAATTAATAAAAACTAAATTTATTTACCGAAATAGTTTAAATAGTTATGGACTATTTGAATAATTATCTATATCAAATTGTTATGATTTTTATTTTGTCATAAAACAATTGTTTCTTTTCATACAAGCTTATTCATATTAAAATAATACTAATTTAATAATATTCCAAAAATTAGTAAGTAAGAGATTTAAAAAATAAATATGTTTACTAAACCAGTTCAAATAGTTTGGTTTTGTCATAAAACATATGTTTCTATTCATACAAATTTATTCGAAATAAAATAATACTAATCAATAAGTATTGTAAAAATTAATAAGTTGGAGATTTTAAAAAAAATTTGTTTACCAAACAAATTTAAATAGTCATGTCCGTTTGAACTATTATCTATTTCAAATTGTTATGACATTTTGTTTTGTCCTAAATCAATTGTTTCTATTTAAACAAGCTTATTCTGAATAAAATAATATAAATTTACTAATATTTCAAAAATTAATAAGTAAAAATTTTAAAAATAAATATGTTTTCTGAACATGTTCAAATAGTTATGACTCTTTGAACAATTATCTATTTCAAATAGTTATGACCCTTTATTTTGTCATAAACCAATTGTTTCTGTTCATACAAGCATATTTGAAATAAAATAATACTAATTTATTAATAGTTAAAAAATTAATATGTAAAAAATTTTAAAAATAAATATGTTTACTGAACTAATTCAAATCGTTATGACTATTTGAACAATTTTTTATTTCAAATAGTTATGATCTTTTGTTTTGTCCTAAAACAATTGTTTCTATTCGTACAAGTTTATTCGGAATAAATTTATTTACTGAATAAGTCCAAATAGTCATGTCCATTTGAATACTTATCTATTTTAAATAGTTATGACCTTTTTTTTGTCATAAAACAATTGTTTCTATACATACAAAATTATTCAAAAAAAATAATACTAATCTATTAATATTTTGAAAATTAATAAGAGATTTAAAAACTAAATTTATTTACTAGAATAGTTCAAATAGTTATGACAATTTGAACAATTATTTATATCAAATTGTTATGATCTTTATTTTGTCATAAAACAATTGTTTCTTTTCATATAAGCTTATTCATATTAAAATAATACTAATTTAATAATATTCCAAAAATTAGTAAGTAATAGATTTAAAAAATAAATGTGTTTGCCAAACCAGTTCAAATAGTTAAAACTATTAGGATAATTATCTATTTTAGATTAGTTTGACCTTTTGTTTAGTCACAAAACAATTATTTCAATTCATACAAGCTTATTTAGAATAAATTAATGCTAATTTATTAACATTTAAAAAATTAATAAACATGAGATTTAAAAAAATAAATCTGTTTATCGAATAAATTAAAATAGATTTGATTATTTAAACAATTATCTATTTAAAGTCGTTATGACCTTTTGTTTTGTCATAAAACAATTGTTTCAGTTTATAAAAACTTATCTGAAATAAAATAATACTACTTTATTAATAGTCATGTCCATTTGAACTATTCTCTATTTCAAATTGTTATAACATTTTGTTTTATCCTAAATCAATTGTTTCTATTTAAACAAGCTTATTCTGAATAAAATAATATAAATTTATTAACAAGTAAAAATTTTAAAAATAAATATGTTTTCTGAACATGTTCAAATAGTTATGACTCTTTGAACAATTATCTATTTCAAATAGTTATGACCCTTTATTTTGTCATAAACCAATTGTTTCTATTCATACAAGCATATTTGAAATAAAATAATACTAATTTATTAATATTTCAAAAATTAATAAGTAAAAAATTTTAAAAATAAATATGTTTATTGAACTAATTCAAATCGTTATGACTGTTTGAACAATTTTTTTTTTCAAATAGTTATGATCTTTTTTTTCGTCCTAAAACAATTGTTTATATTCGTACAAGTTTATTCGGAATAAAATAATACTAATTAATTAATACTTTGAAAGTTAGTAGGTAAGAGATATAAAAAATAAATCTATTTACTGAATAAGTCCAAATAGTCATGTCCATTTGAACACTTATCTATTTTAAATAGTTATGATCTTTTTTTTTGTCATAAAACAATTGTTTTTATACATGCAAAATTATTCAAAAAATAATAATACTAATCTATTAATATTTTAAAAATTAATAAGAGATTTAAAAACTAAATTATTTACTAGAACAGTTCAGATAGTTATGACAATTTGAACAATTAATTATATCAAATTGTTATGATCTTTATTTTGTCATAAAACAATTGTTTCTTTTCATATAAGCTTATTCATATTAAAATAATACTAATTTAATAATATTCCAAAAATTAGTTAGTAGCAGATTTAAAAAATAAATGTGTTTGCGAACCAGTTTAAATAGTTAAAACTATTAGGATAATTATCTATTTTAGATCAGTTTGACCTTTTGTTTAGTCACAAAACAATTATTTCAATTCATATAAGCTTATTTAGAATAAATTAATGCTAATTTATTAACATTCGAAAAATTAATAAGCATGAGATTTAAAAAAATAAATTTATTTATCGAATAAATTAAAATAGATTTGATTATTTAAAT
Organism: Durio zibethinus; assembly: GCF_002303985.1. The sequence continues at coordinate 298,316 of NW_019168137.1, forward strand.
AATTATCTATTTAAAGTCATTATGACATTTTGTTTTGTCATAAAACAATTGTTTCAGTTTATAAAAACTTGTATGAATATATTTAATAATATATTTAATAATTATTTAATCTAATTATGGTAAATATAATAATATATTTATAAAATTAATTATTAATTTAATTAATTTATCATAATTTATTATAATAATTGTTCTTTATAATATTCAAATAGTTTAAATTCAACTTAAATATTATAATATTATAGGTATTTATTATATAATAGTTAAATATAATTAATAGTCATAAAATTCAATTATTAAACATAATATTATAAGTTATTATTTATATCATAATAATTATCTATTTATTAATAAATTAATATAATTTATAATATTGAACCAATTGTTCTATTTAATAATTATTAAATTAATAATAATTATAATGATTATTTATAATTATTATTAATTATTAACTATTTTTAAATATTTAAAAATATTGTAAATAATCTATTTAATACTATCATTTAATATTTTTTTATAACCAGTTGTATTTTATATTTTGTTTATTAATTATTTATCGTAATTATAATTTATTAATATTAATTATAATGTAATTAATATATTATGATCATTAATTAATATTAAATAATTATTATAATTAAATTAATTATTTTTGTTAACAATTATTAATTATTATTTTAATAATTAAATTTATTTATATATAATTTAATTATAACTATTAGAATTATATAATTTAAGTTATAAATAATACAAAAATACCACACAATATAAGTTATTTGTATTAAATAATAAAATAATTATAATTTAACTAATTTATTAAATAATTATTATTTAAAATATTTAATTCTAAATCAATATTGTATTATTAAATATACTAAATTAGTACAATTATTTGATAAATATAATTATTTGTATATATATTTAAATTAATTAATATGAATAATTATGGCCATTTGAACAATTATTAATTATTTATTTAAAATAGTTATTGTTAGCTCAAAGATTTGGAATAAACCAAGAAGGGGGTGAATTGGTTTTAATGAATTTTTCAAAAACAATATTCAATAAGCACAAAATTTGCTAAACAATTAAACTCAATAATTGAAAGTAAATAAGAGATAGGGATAGAGAATATAACACCGCGATTTATCGAGGTTCGATCTTTCCTTAGACACCTACGTCCTCTCCCTTAGCCTCTATTGCCAAGGAGTTCAATCCACTATATAAAGAAGATTACAATCAAGCTTCTTAAAGCTTTACAAGAACTCAACTTAACACACTCTTAAGGGTTATCCTCCCCCTTAAGCTTACAAACTCACAATACAAAAATTTCAAGTGTTTTGCAAACTCTAAGAACCTCACAAAGGTTGGGTGTTTGCTAATTTTAAGTACACAACAGTTTGGACAAGTAAATAGAGAAGAACCGATATGAATTCTGTACTTTTCTGACTTGGAACAGCTTTGAATGCTTAAGCAAATTGATAGGTGATAGCAATAAGTTTTCTTGGTTCTTGTTACTCTTGGTCTGTAGTGGAATGCTTGATTTATAGGTAGGAAGAAGTTTAGAGCCATTGGATAGCATTTAATGCTTCAAACCTGCAAAAATTTCAGACAAAATATAGCCGTTAGGAGTTTTTAGCCTTCAGGGGATCGATCCCTTGTCTTAGGGGATCGATTGGTTCATGTTGGAGAAGGCTCGATTTCGTGCCTAAACTCTTTACCCGATCGATCCCTTCATCCAAGGGATCGATTGGTTCTTTAAGTGATCGATCCCATATGTGGGGGGATCTATCCCTTTTTTGGATTTTCAGATTTGGGGAGCTTTCAGTTTGAGCAACTGATTGATCCCTTGAAGAGGGGATTGATCCCTTTTCTCAAAAATTGCACGATGAACGCATTCTGTTTGAGTAATTGATTGATCCCTTTTCTAAAAAATTGTATGATGAACATTTTATGTATGAAAAAGTGATCGATCCTTTGAATGAGGGGATCGATCTAGTCATTTTGAAACCCCAACCGATCGATCCCCACAGGGAGGGGTTTGATTGGTTTTTGCCAAAACATGAGGAATTTTTTGTTCTAGAAGAAGACATGATCGATCCCTTTTGCTAGGGGATCGATCCCTTCTATCAAAACTTGTATTTTTCAGGCTTTGTTTCGAGAATTTGACTTGTTTTGGTTCTCAAATGGATTTTCGCAAGATAGAAGGGTGGAAAAATGTTCAATTTAAGCTTAGAAAAGATTGATTTTTGTTTTGTCAAATCAAAACTCTTGATCAATTCAAGGCCAATAGTTATGACCTTTTGTTTTGACACAAAATAATTGTTTCAGTTCATAAAAGCTTATTTAAAATAAAATAATACTAATTTCTTAATAGTTTGAAAGTTAATAAGCAAGAGTTTTAAAAAATAAATTTGTTTACCGAAGAAATTCAAATAGTTACAGTTATTTAAACAATTGTCTATTTAAAATTGTTATTCCTTAAATAGACATTATTCAGAACATTATAAATAAGTTATAAATTTATTTTTAAATTAATAGAATAATAATATTATCAAATAGTATATTGAACCCTCATTTTCTGAAATATAAATTTAATTAATTTATAATATTATTACCATTATCTATATTTATATTTATAAATAATTGTTTTAATAATTATGATACTATAAATGTTTAAACAATTATTATTGTTTTAATTTGATAAACTAATACCTAATTTTGTCATAAAGCATTATGGTATAATAACATAAAATAATAATAATTTTATTATTAAGTTATAATTATTAATATTTAATAAAATGAACCAATTAAAATTATTAAATTAACTAATTTTAATTTACAAATAATAGAATTATATAATTATATATATAATTAAATTGTTTATAGTCAATAATTAGTCAATAATTAAATTATAAATAACACTAATTTATATTATAATTATGAAATTATTAACATCAACTTCATTAAAAATATAATTATAACTTACAATTAATAAGCATTTATCCGGTAATATTGGCTAATAATATTATAATAATAATATTTATTAAATTAATAAATAATTTATTAATATAAATTAAAATAATTTTAATTAATAAAATTAATAATAATATTAACAATAATATGATTTATTATAATTGAATTAATATTATCATTATAATTATAATAATTATTTCATATTAATTAAATTATACATATTAATTGAATAATAATTCAAATATTAAAATTATAATAACAATCTTTCTTATAAATTATTATAATTTATGATATTTATAATTATAATATAAATAGACCATTATAGGTATTTATAATAACTATACATATTATAATTATAATAATTTGAATTATTAATATAAGTCTTATATTAGTAATATTATTATACTTATATATATTATTTATATTATAATATAAGTTAATTAATAAATTAGTTATATCATATTAAGATTATATGATTAACTATTATATTAAAATACCTAAACTATTTATTATATAAAATAGTATATAAAAGAATATATTGTTATAATTCAAGTAGGTATGAATTAAACTATTATATAACAATTATATAATTAATTAACTTATTAAACTAATATCTAATTACTATCGATTAGTACTTATTAATTAACTAAATTAATTTTTCAATTATTAATATAATTGATTGTTTATAATTATAATTATAATTATAATTAAAATATAACATTTAATAACTATTAATTATTAATATATTTTATTATAAAAATAACTTTTATTAGTTATTTATTTATTTTAATAATTATAAAAATTAATCAAAATTATTTTATCAAATTATATTAATGTGTAATTAATATAATATATATTATTAACAATTGTATATTAATTTATGATATTGAATTAATTAATTCATATGAGATTTATCTAATTAAATTATTTAGATATTAGTAATAATCAATTCTTAGTTATAATTATTGACTATATAGATTATAACTAAGAATTTAAATGATTCTTAGTTATAAATCTAATTGTATTTATTTTAAATATTATTTTATTTAATTTTAATAATCAATTTAAAATAAATATTATATTCAATATATATTAAATAATATAAAAGAATTTAATTTAATTATATATATAAATTGTTAACTATTAATTATTAATTATAATTTAATTAATTATTCAAATATTTATTTTTATATCAAATAGATTCGTATTTTAAATTATTATTTAATAATTAAATATATATAAATTAAATAGTCAGTAAGTAATTATTTTTAATACTTAATCATTTTAATTTATATTATTTTATTTAGAATAAGCTTGTTTGAATAGAAACAATTGTTTTAGGACAAAACAAAATGTCATAACAATTTGAAATAGATAATGGGTCAAATAGACATGACTATTAAAATTTGTATTATAATAAATATTATATTAAATTATAATAATAATAATATTAGTTAATATAATTATTATTATATTATAATAAAAATTAATAATAAATATTATTAAATAGTATTAAGAAAATTATTTGTTCAATATGCTTATTTATTAAACCCAATTATTGGATAATAATTGTATATTTTATTAATTAAACCATAATTATTAGATAAATTATATTATGATTAAGCTTGTATGATAATAAAATAAAGATATTAATACGAATTATTGATTTTAATTTATTATAACTAATAAATAAATAATATATTTCTTAATTTAAAAATATTTAACAAATATTTTAATAATTATTATTAAATATATTTTTACTAGTTATATTTAATACTATAATATATATTAATTTTAAATATTAAATCTAATTTATTTATATAATTAAAATTAATTAAATTTTACTTATTAATTTAAAATTAAAATAATTGTTATAATTAAATAATAATCTAATTTAATTATAATATATAATTAATTATAATATAATATAAATATTATTTTATATCAATGAATTAATTATATTTAATTGATATAATATAATATTTATATTATAATAATTAATAAAAGAATATTATAAATGAATATATTATTATAAAGAATATATAATATAACAAAGAATATATGTTTAAATTTTATTAGCAATTATGTTTTATAATTATCGATTACTTTCCTCGTACTAAACAATATTAATCAAATAAATATTAAATATTACAATATTATAAATATTTAATTATATTATAATTAATAAATGTTTTAATAATTTATTCTTAAATTAATTAATTTAATAATAATTATATAAGTTAACAGATAATTTATTGGTATGTTGAATGTTAGTTATTTAAAATATTATAAACATTAATAATATAATTGATAAATATTAATATACAATAATTAAAATCGTTGTGAACATTTAAACTAATAGTACTAATCTTATATAATAAATAAAAATATTAATTAAACTAATCGATAATTAAATAATTAAAGATTTGTTAATAAAATATCATATTAATTTATTTAATTTTATTAATTATATTATACTTAAATTATTATTAAAATTAAATGTTCCAAAAATTAACAATATTTGATTATTATTATTTATAATAATTTAGGAATAAAGTAATATTTAGTAAAAACTAAATATATTTTCTGAACACGTTCAAATAGTTATGACTTTTTCAACAATTATCTATTTCAAATAATTATAACCCTTTGTTTTGTCATAAACCAATTATTTCTATTCATATAAATGTATTCAAAATAAAATAATACTAATTTATTAATATTCCAAAAATTAATGAGTAAAAAATTTTAAAAATAAATCTATTTACTTAGTTTAAATCGTCATGATTGTTTGAACAATTATTTATTTCAAATAATTATGATCTTTTGTTTTGTCCTAAAACAATTGTTTCTATTCATACAAGTTTATTTGGAATAAAATAATACTAATTGATTAATACTTTAAAAATTAGTAGATAGGAGATTTAAAAAATAAATCTGTTTGTCGAACAAGTTCAAATAGTCAGGTCCATTTAAACAATTATTTATTTTAAATCGTTAGCTTTATAGGTGAGATGGTGATCCAATAGGGGGTGAATTAGATTTCTCCAAGTTCTTCCTAAACAAATGAATTCATTATAATTGAATGGAAATTAAAACAATAAGCACTTTTGATGAAAATATAATGCAAACAATTACAATTAATGTACCTAAAATCAAATATAAACAACAATAAATTATAAGGAGATAGGGATAGAGAAATCAAACACAATGATTTATAGAGGTTCGGTCCTTCTCCACAAGGCACCGACGTCCTCTCCCTTGGTTGTCCACACTAAGGCTTCAATCCACTAATTGAAGAAAAATTCTCACAAGATACAAACCTATCTTGTACTAATCATGAAATCATGAAAAAATAGCCGTTGGTGTGCTTGCGCGTAGAACCGATCGATCCATTGCTTGAGGGGATCGATTGGTTCATGTTTTGAACCATTTTTCACTTGAAAATAGCCTAATCAATCGATCCCTTTTTGTAGGGGATCGATTGGTTAATGGGGTGATTAATCCCTTATATGGGGGGATCAATCCGTTTTCTAAATTTTTAATCCTGGGAGCATTCTGTTTGAAAAAGCAATCGATCCCTTGTAGAGGGGATCGATCCTATCTATGCTGGATGGTAGTCTCCCATTTTGTACTCTACTTACTAATTTGGTAATATCTTGAGTTATACAAATCCAAATCACAAACCATTTGAAGATTTAGAAACTAGACTTAAAGGGTTTCTATCCTTTTAAATTTCATCACCTAATTCATTGTATACGAATTATAGTGAATTTTCAAATCTACCCCTTTTGCAGTTTTTAGACAACTGCAGTGTGTCTAGTAAAAATTCAAAATCTTTTCTTAGAAAATTTGGATTTTGATTTTGTTTAATTCATTAGAAAGTATACTCAAAGAGCTTTCCAACCATTTAAAATTCAAATATTAAGACTTTGTGAGTTAATACAGAAAAATAAAACAAGTTCAATGTTGAAAAACTTTGTTCTTGTAAAACAACTTTCTTAAGTTAATCTATTTCTCAAAACTAGTAGTATCAAAATTGTATTAAGTCCAAAATGAATAAGTTCACTTTAAAAAAAACAATTGGACTTTCATTTAAGCTCAAATAAATAATCTTTAAAGATAGATTTGGTTTGAGAAATATGAAAACAAAGAAAGGTTTGTTTAAGTTTTGAAAATCATAGTATTTATTTAGTACCAAAATATAAAACTTAAGAACATGTACTAAATAAATCTTTTTCAAAATCTTGATCAAGTTTATTTAGCTTTAATGTTTTGTCATTTCAAAATAAGGATCAATTCAAAGCTGACAATATTGTTTTCAGGATCAAGCACTTACCACTGCACCAAAAGTTGTAGCTGATAGTGAAAGTGCAACTCTATTTCCTTATTCTCTTTTTGGTTGAGCAGAGCCCCATACTAAGCGATAGGTGGACATAAGAGGCTTCGTAAAGCCTTCATAGGATACCTCACCCACTGGGCCTCAACAGGTTGGGTTGCCATACATCAGAATTTGATCCACCATGGGATACCTCACCCAAATGAACTAACATGCCAAGTCCCTAAGGGAGACTGTTAGACCCCATAATCCAACAATCTCCCCCCTGTAGCACCTAAGGGACTTGAACCTACAACCTCGCTCTGATATCAGTTTTCAGGATCAAACGCTTAGCACTGCACCAAAAGCTATAGCTGATAGTGAAGGCACAACTCTATTTCCTTATTTTCTTTTTGGTACGTAGAGCCCCATACTAAGTGATAGGTGGACATAAAGGGCTTCGTAAAGCCTTCATAGGATACCTCACCCATTGGGCCTAGGCAGGTTGGGTTGCCATACACCAGAATCTGATCCACCATGGGATACCTCACCCAGAGGAATCGACATACCGAGTCTCTAAGGGAGATCGCTAGACCCCATAATCCAACAAAATCGTTATGACCTTTTATTTTGTCATAAAACAATTGTTTTTGTTCATGTAAAATTATTCAGAATAAAATAATACTGATTTATTAATATTTTGAAAATTAATAAAAACTAAATTTATTTACCGAAATAGTTTAAATAGTTATGACTATTTGAATAATTATCTATATCAAATTGTTATGATTTTTATTTTGTCATAAAACAATTGTTTCTTTTCATACAAGCTTATTCTTATTAAAATAATACTACTTTAATAATATTCCAAAAATTAGTAAGTAAGAGATTTAAAAAATAAATGTGTTTATCAAACCAGTTCAAATAGTTAGGTTTTGTCGTAAAACATATGTTTCTATTCATACAAATTTATTCGAAATAAAATAATACTAATCAATAAATATTCTAAAAATTAATAAGTTGGAGATTTAAAAAAAAAATTGTTTACTAAACAAATTTAAATAGTCATGTCTGTTTGAACTATTATCTATTTCAAATTGTTATGACATTTTGTTTTGTCCTAAATCAATTGTTTCTATTTAAACAAGCTTATTCTGAATAAAATAATATAAATTTACTAATATTTCAAAAATTAATAAGTAAAAATTTTAAAAATAAATATGTTTTCTGAACATGTTCAAATAGTTATGACTCTTTGAACAATTATCTATTTCAAATAGTTATGACCCTTTATTTTGTCATAAACCAATTGTTTCTATTCATACAAGCATATTTGAAATAAAATAATACTAATTTATTAATATTTCAAAAATTAATAAGTAAAAAATTTTAAAATAAATATGTTTACTGAACTAATTCAAATCGTTATGATTGTTTGAACAATTTTTTATTTCAAATAGTTATGATCTTTTTTTTTGTCCTAAAACAATTGTTTCTATTCATACAAGTTTATTCGGAATAAATCTATTTACTGAATAAGTCCAAATAGTCATGTCCATTTGAACACTTATCTATTTTAAATAGTTATGACCTTTTTTTTGTCATAAAATAATTGTTTCTATACATGCAAAATTATTCAAAAAAATAATACTAATCTATTAATATTTTAAAAATTAATAAGAGATTTAAAAACTAAATTTATTTACTAGAACAGTTCAAATAGTTATGACAATTTGAACAATTATTTATATAAATTGTTATGATCTTTATTTTGTCATAAAACGATTGTTTCTTTTCATATAAGCTTATTCATATTAAAATAATACTAATTTAATAATATTTCAAAAATTAATAAGTAACATATTTAAAAAATAAATATGTTTGCCAAACCAGTTCAAATAGTTAAAACTATTAGGATAATTATCTATTTTAGATCAGTTTGACCTTTTGTTTAGTCACAAAACAATTATTTCAATTCATACAAGCTTATTTAGAATAAATTAATGCTAATTTATTAACATTTGAAAAATTAATAAGCATGAGATTTAAAAAAATAAATCTGTTTATCGAATAAATTAAAATAGATTTTATTATTTAAACAATTATCTATTTAAAGTCGTTATGATATTTTGTTTTGTCATAAAACAATTGTTTTAGTTTATAAAAACTTATCTGAAATAAAATAATACTACTTTATTAATATTTTGAAAATTAATAAGCAAGATTTTTAAAAACTAAAATTGTTTTCCAAATCAGTTCAAATAATTATGGCTATTTGAATAAATATCAATCTCAAATTGTTTTGATCTTTGTTTTCTCATAAAATAATTATTTCGATCATACATGCTTATTTAGATAAAAATATTACTAATTTAATAATATTCCAAAAATTAATAAGAGATTCAAAAAATAAATGTGTTTATCGAACTAGTTCAAATAGTTAAGACTATTAGAATAATTATCAATTTCAAATCATTCTACATTTTCTTTAGTCATGTAATAATGGCTTCAGTTCATACAAGCATATTTGGAAGAAAAGAATACTAATTTATTAACATTCAAAAAATTAATAATCATGAGATTTAAAAAAATAAATCTGTTTACCGAACAAGTTCGAATAATTATGGCTATTTGAACAATTATTTATTTAAAATAATTATGACCATTTGTTTTGTCATAAAACAATTGTTTTAGTTCATAAAAGTTTATCCAAAATAAAATAATACTACTTTAGTAATATTTCAAAAATTAATAAGTAACTAATTTAAAATAATAAATCAGTTTACCCAATCAGTTCAAATAATTATAGCCATTTAAAGAACTATTTATTTCAAATTATTATTACCTTTTGTTTTGTCATAAAACAATTGTTTTTCAACATACAAGCTTATTTGAAATAAAATAATACCAATTTATTAATATTTTAAGAATTAATAAGACATTTAAAAAATAAATCAATTTATTGAACTAGTTCAAATAGTTATGACATTTGAATAATTTTCTATTTCAAATTGTTACAACCTTTTGTTCTATCATAAAACAATTGTTAATAATTTAATTGTTAATTATATATATAAATTAATTATAATATAATTATAATATAATAATAAATTATAAAATAGAATATAATTTTAAATGTTATATTCTATTATAAATATTATAATATTAATTAGTTTAAAATATTAAAAAATACTAATAATTTATTAATATACATAACTAGAATTGTTTATTTGAATAAATAAATAATAATTTTTAAATCTTTAGTAATAATATAAATATAATATTACAATAATTTTTATAAATTAAATATTTTAAATAGTTAATTATTTTAAAATTATATTAGTTCGTATAATTATTAGTACATTTATAATATACTAATAATTTTAATTATTTTATATAGTAAAATTATATATAATATAATATTTCAAATCTCATAACTATTTAATAGCTATAAATATTAAATATATTAATATAATTTAAATAACATTATATAATTAAATTAATACCTCAGCTTAATAAGTTATAACTTTTATAATTTAATGTTATAACATTACAACTTAAGTTTAATAAATATTTTTATAGATATTAAATATAGTAATTAATTATAAATAAACAATAGTTTATTTACTAATAATTAAAATTTTGTTAATAATTGATATTTATAAATTAATTTTAAAATATTTATAATTAAAATTTGAATAATTATAAATATGTATTATTTACATAGTTATTATATGTAAATAAACATTTATAATTTAAAAATATTAATGATATTATAATTAATATAATTTATTAATAATTATAAGTTATAATAAATATTTTGTTTATAATATTTAAGAATAAAATAATGATACTATATATTTAAATAATCAATACGTAATTATATTTCTAAATAATTTAATAGATAAATAATAAAGTTATAAATATATAATTAAAATTAAATAATATATTATAATTATTATAATTAATTATAATATTAATTATTTTGGGATTTAATTATTTAAAATTAGTATGTATTATATAATTAACTAATATATATAAATTATAATTAATATATTATTAATTAATTATATTAATATATAATTATATTAATATATATATTTAAGTTAATTATAATTAATTAAATGGTTTTAGTTATTAATATAATATGTGAAATATTATTAGATATAAATTATAATTAAAATTTTAAAATAAGCTAATTACATTGTAGTCATTATTTAAAAAATTACTAACGATTTAAATAATTTATTTAAAATTATTAACTTGATACTTTTAATAAATATTAGTTTTTGAAAAAGTTATTAATAATTGTTCATAGAGTCTTAACATTATGTTATTAAACAAATCTATAAGTTATTAATAATATTATTAAAAAAATTATTTTATAATAAAACAAAAGGTCATAACGATTTGAAATAGATAATTATTCATATAGTCTTAACTATTTGAACTGGTTTGGTAAACAAATTTATTTTTTAAATATCTTAGTTATTCATTTTGGAATATTATTAGATTTGTATTATCACTAAAATTACTAATCTATTTTCAATTAATTAGTAATTGAATGATTCAGTAGCAAAATTATTTAAAAAATGACTATTTTTAATACTAATTTAAAAACATTATAAAAATCCAATGATGAAATTTTTTGAAATTTCAAATGGTTAGAAGCCATTAGAATGTTGCTTGCTTTTGCATGTTTCAAAATTTTCAAGTTTTTTCAAAGGGATGTCAAGAGCGCTTTTCTAAATAGTTTTATAAATAAAAAGGTGTATGTCTAAATAATTAATATATTAATCATATAATTATAAGTATTAAAATATTTAATATAACTTTATAATAAATATAATAATATAATATTAATATATTATAACATATAATAACATTTATAATTTATAATTAAATTATTAATTAAAATATTAAAAATCAATTATACAATAGTATTACTTATAATTACTATAATAATAATAAATTATTATTTTAATAATGATTTAATCTATAAATTAATAAATTTATTAATTTGAAATAATTAATTATAAATTATAAAAATAATATAATATTAAAATTTTATAATTTTAACATAATAAATATTATAATCTAAATGATATTATAACTACTATTTATATAATTATTTATTTATTTATTTATTTTGTATAATTTAATAGTATTTGTTATAAATAATTTATAATGTTATTATAATTATAATTTATATTATTTATCTAATTTATATAACAATAATAAATATTAATAGTTATTTATATAAATAAATATTTATAGAGTAAAATTAAATAATTAAATAATTAGAATTTATTATAAAACAAGCTATAGACTAATCTTGCTTATAATGTTTGTTATAGACTATAAATTTAATTGTTTATAATATGTTTTATTTTAAAATAAGGTAATAAATCATAATATTATTAATTTAAACACTATATAATATTATGTTTGTTAGACTAATCATATCTGTTGATTAATAGTTTAGTCATAACAAATACTATTTTATTATTTGATAATAATATTAACAATTAATTAATAAATTTCTAAATAGTTAAAAATTATTAATTTAATAATACTAATATTTTGAAATTTAATTAATTTTTAGTATTAATTTAATTTAATTATTAACAATATGTATAGGTATGATAATAACAATTATAGTAATTTAAAATAAATATTATATATATTTATAATATAAACCATACTAAAATAATAAATTAAATTTATCTTAAAGTAATCTTAATTTATAATAAGTTAATAATTTTTATTCTTTTATAATAATTGAAAATTATATTTATTTTTAATATTATTAAATAATAAATTAATTTATTATTTTAATATGGTTTATATTAAATTATTTATTAATCTAATAAATCTAATAAATATATTATCTTTCAAATATTATCTCTTACTTACAATTATAGATAATTATATAGTTAGAATATAATTGAATATTAAAGATAATATAAAATATTATATATTTTATTAATTAGATAATAAAAAGCCTATTTAAATATTATTTATTATTATTTTAAAACAAAAGGTTAATACTATATTCAATTATTGATTTTTTATTAATATTATGGTAATAATTAAATTATTAAAACTATAATAGATAATTTTCAATATTTTAATATTAATTAGATAATTGTTTAAAAAGTTTATTATTTAATTTATTAAATAGATAATATTGATATAATTTATTAATTATTTTAATATAAGTTAAGTTTTATAATTATTTTATAAAACTTATTCAAATTATCAAATAATTTAAATAAGTTTAAAATAATAAACTTATTAAAATTAATAAGTTGAACAAACAACTATTTGAATATTATTCTAATTTAAGTTTAAATAGTTAAGACTATAAGGAATATAATTATCTTTTAAATTAATAATTATTTAAATAATAAGATTTAATAATTTAAACTATTTAAACTTGTTCGGTAAACATATTTATTATTTAAATCTCCAACTATTTCAAAATATTCATTTTATAAGATAATGGTCATAATTTATTGACATTCAAAAAATTAATAAGCATGAGATTTGAAAAAATAAATCTATTTACCCAACAAGTTTAAATAGTTATGACTATTTCAATAATTATCTATTTAAAATCATTATGACCAATTGTTTTGTCATAAAAACTTATCCAAAATAAACTAATAATACTTTATTAATATTTCAAAAATTAATAAACAAGAGATTTAAAAAATAAATCAGTTTACTAAATCAATTCAAATAATCATGGCCATTTAAACAACTATCTATTTTAAATCATTATTACCTTTTGTTTTGTCATAAAACAATTATAGTTATAAATTTTATAACTAATTATATTTAGTTATAATTAGTTAATAAATTTGAAATAGATAATTAAGAACTTATAATTACTTAATAAATTACTATAATACTAATAATATCTTATAAATCTTATAAATACATAATAATATTCTGATAATAAAATAATAATATAACTATAATTAATTATAGTTATTAATTATTATAAATTATATAATTTTATTATACAAATTAATATTCTAAAAATTAATAAGTTGGAGATTTAAAAAAAATTGTTTACCAAACAAATTTAAGTAGTCATATCCATTTGAACTATTATCTATTTCAGATTATTATGACATTTTGTTTGTCATAAAACAATTGTTTCTATTCAAACAAGCTTATTCTGAACAAAATAATATAAATTTATTAATATTTCAAAAATTAATGAGTAAAAATTTTAAAAATAAATATGTTTTCTGAACATGTTCAAATAGTTATGACCCTTTGTTTTGTCATAAACCAATTCTTTCTGTTCATACAAGCATATTTGAAATAAAATAATACTAATTTATTAATATTTCAAAAATTAATAAGTAAAAAATTTTAAAAATAAATATGTTTACTAAGCTAATTCAAATCGTTCTGACTATTTGAACAATTTTTTATTTCAAATAGTTATGATATTTTGTTTTGTCCTAAAACAATTGTTTCTATTCATACAAGTTTATTTCGAATAAAATAATACTAATTGATTAATACTTTGAAAGTTAGTAGGTAGGAGATTTAAAAAATAAATCTATTTACTGAATAAGTCCAAATAGTGATGTCCATTTGAACAATTCTCTATTTCAAATAGTTATGACTTTTTTTTTGTCATAAAACAATTATTTCTATTCATGCAAAATTATTCAGAATAAAATAATACTGATCTATTAATATTTTAAAAATTAATAAGAGATTTAAAAACTAAATTTATTTATTGGAATAGTTTAAATAGTTATGACTATTTGAACAATTATTTATATCAAATTTTTATGATCTTTATTTTGTCATAAAACAATTGTTTCTTTTCATATAAGCTTATTCATATTAAAATAATACTAATTTAATAATATTCCAAAAATTAGTAAGTAAGAGATTTAAAAAATAAATGTGTTCAAATAGTTAAGACTATTAGGATAATTATATATTTTAGATCATTTTTACTTTTTTGTTTAGTCACAAAATAATTATTTCAATTCATACAAGTCTATTTAGAATAAATTAATACTAATTTATTAACATTAAAAAAATTAATAAGCATGAGATTTAAAAAAATAAATCTGTTTATCAAATAAATTAAAATAGATTTGATTATTTAAACAATTATATATTTAAAGTTGTTATGACCTTTTGTTTTGTCATAAAACAATTGTGTCAGTTTATAAAAACTTATCTGAAATAAATAATACTACTTTGTTAATATTTTGAAAATTAATAAGCAAGCTTTTTAAAAACTAAAATCGTTTTCCAAATCAGTTCAAATAATTATGGCTGTTTGAATAAATATCAATCTCAAATTGTTTTGATCTTTGTTTTCTCATAAAATAATTATTTCTGATCATACAAGCTTATTTAGATAAAAATAATACTAATTTAATAATATTTTAAAAATTAATAAGAGATTCAAAAAATAAATGTGTTTACCAAACCAGTTCAAATAGTTAAGACTATTAGAATAATTATCAATTTCAAATCATCTTGACCTTTTCTTTAGTCGTGTAATAATTGCTTCAGTTCAAACAAGTTTATTTGAAAGAAAATAATACTAATTTACTAACATTCAAAAAATTAATAATCATGAGATTTTAAAAAATATATGTTTATCGAACAAGTTCGAATAATTATGGCTATTTGAATAATTATTTATTATATTTATAAATAATATTATAATAATAAATAACAAATTAATTATATTATTATACAATTATAACTAATTAAATTTAATAAATTAATTATTAAACTTTAATAAATTAGTAAATTATTTATTTAAATTTATCCAAGCAATTAATAATAATATCAAATTATTATCAACTTATCATTAATATTGAATTATTTTGACTAATAATTATTATAACTACTTTTTAATAATATTATAAATGATTATAATATTCATATTATTTATTTAAATAATAATAATATTTGAATGTTATAATAACAAAATATTAAATAATAAGACAATTTTCATATTAATATAGAATTTAAATATACTTATTGGATTTATAATAATAATTAATAACAAAAAATATTAGTTATGATAGTTAAATTATTGTTATATTTAACTAATATATATATATATATATTAATTATTAGTAATATATATAATAATTTTGTTAGCTTTATAGGTGAGATGGTGATCCAAGAAGGGGGTGAATTGGATTTCTCCAAATTCTTCCCAAACAATGATTTCAATATAGTTGAATGGAAATTAAAACAATAAGCAACTTTGATGAAAATATAATGCAAACAATAGCAATTAATGAACCTAAAATTAAATATAAAACAACAATAAATTGTAAGAAGATAGGGATAGAGAAATCAAACACAATGATTTATAGAGGTTCGGTCCTTCTCCACAAGGCACCTATGTCCTCTCTCTTGGTTGTCCATACCAAGGCTTCAATCCACTAATTGAAGAAAAATTCTTACAAGATACAAACCTATCTTGTACTAAATCTCTATATTTTTCTCAAGGTTTAGATAGCAACCTCTACCCTTATAAATCAAGAGGATACCTCACCTCTTGCTTACAAGATAACCAAATAATTTTTGCAAACTAAAATACCTCTCAAGGTTGAGTGTTTGCCTAATGAAGTACAAAGAAAATGATGAATGAAAACACAACAATATTTTGGATACAAGAAAAACAAATGATATTGAATTTAAGCTCTAAAAACTCTTGATTCTAAGAGAAAATGAAAATATAGCTTGTTGGCCTTGCTCTCTTGATTCATCAATCTTCTTGGTGTGTTAGAGTGTCCAATTTATAGAGAAATTGAAGAAGTAGCCGTTAGGGAAGCTTGGGAAGTGAAAATAGCCATTGAATGCATGAAAAAAATAGCCGTAGGTGTGATCCCGCCCAGAACCGATCGATCCCTTCCTTGAGGGGATCAATCCCTTGCCTAGGTGATCGATCCACTATGTGGGGGGATCGATCCCTTTTCTAGAAATTCAGTCCTGGGAGCATTCTGTTTGAAAACCAATCGATCCCTTCTAGAGGAGATCGATCCTGTCCATGTTGGATGGTAGTTTCCCATTTTGCACTCTACTTACTAATTTGATCATAACTTGAGTTATACAAATCCAAATCGTAAACCGTTTGAAGATTTAGAAACTAGACTTAAAAGGTTTCTATTCATATAAATTTCATCCCTAATTCATTGTGTACGAATTATAGTGAATTTTCAAAATTACCCTTGTGCAGTTTTTCTAACAACTGTAGAGTGTCTAGTAAAAATTCAAAATCTTTTCTTAGAAAATTTGGATTTTGATTTTGTTTAATCCATTAGAAAGTAGACTCAAAGAGCTTTCCAACCATATAAAATTCAAATATTAAAACTTTGTGAATTAATACAGAAAAATGAAAGAATTTCAATGTTGGAAAACTTTATTCTTGTAAAACAACTTTCTTAAGTTAATCTATTTCTCAAAACCAATATTATCAAAATTGTATTAAGTCCAAAATAAATAAATTCACTTTATTAAACAACAATTAGACTTTATTTAAGCTCAAATAAATAATCTTTAAAGATAGATTTGGTTTGATAAATATGAAACCATGAAAGGTTTGTTTAAACTTTGAAAATCTTATTATTTATTTAGTACCAAAATATAAAACTTAAGAACATGTACTAAATAAATATTTTTCAAAATCTTGATCAAGCTTATTTAGCTTTAATGTTTTGTCATTTCAAAATAAGGATCAATTCAAGGCTAACAATCTCCCCCTTTTTGATATGACAAAACTTAAAGATAAATTTGCTTGAAGAAAAACTTTCTTTGAAACATTTAAGATTTTGAAATACATTTTGAAAAACTCCCCATTAAGCAATGCATGGCAAAACTCCCCCTTAATTTGTGCATCCTAATCTAACATGGCAAAACTCCCCCTCAATTTATGCATCCTAATCTAACACAACTCAACAAACATATGTTAGAGCATATATAGCAATTAAGCACACATAAACATATGTATATCAAGCACAAGCAAATTTGTCTATATGATATTTCTCTTCCTTTTTGTCATAGCAAAAAGGCCTGAGCATATTAATGAGTAAATAAGCACAAAGAGACATCATTAACAAATATATTCATAAAACATTTCTCCTCCCTTTTGTTTATGCTCTTTATACCAAATGTTTAAGCTCCTATATCAATTGCAATAAGAAGAAATATCTCTAAACTCTCTCCCCCTTTTTGTCATTTCAAAAGAAAGAGAGATCAATTTAAGGCATGGGACAAAATGCTTGATACCAATAATATCAAGAGTATTTTGAATGCATGTAATCAAGTGTAATATGCACAATGAAGTTTACATACATGTATTTAAGCACAAAAGCATAAGTGTATCCAAATTTAGCATTTTAGCACAAGTCATCAAAGGTACTACATGAAATTTATGAGCAAAGGATAATGAATGATATGCAATCTACTCATAAATCATGTTATCATAAGATGTGCTTAGAACCTAAAAGATCAATAGTAATTAAGCATAAATTCAAGCGCATGCATACAAGCTTATACCAATTGTTATGGATACCAACTGTTAAAGATATGTTATAATAAAGCATACCAATTGTTACCACAAAACAAATTAAACAAAATTGTATTCTAAGATTTCTCCTCAATTTCAAAATAAGGATTAATCAATATAAGGCACACATAATTTTGCATGAGAGGTACAAGCTATATCAAGGATAGGCACATAAATAAGCATCTATGAAAAAAAAAATCTTTAGGAATTTTGATATCAATTGTTACCAATTGTTAGCAATTTTATTCAACAACTTTCATAGAACAAACATACTTTAAGCATATGAAAGATTCATTCAATACATGCATAAATAGCAATCTTTCATAAGCTATCCTATCCAAACAAGAACCAAAAGCTTATATGTATATAATAAATCATAAGTACTAATGAGCAATGAGGTTCAATTATCATCATGTCATAACAAAAATTATTCAAGCATTTTCCAAACATGATGAGCACATAA
This sequence comes from Durio zibethinus, assembly GCF_002303985.1. Next base: position 317,651 of record NW_019168137.1, read on the forward strand.
GCTATAACAAAGAAATAATAAAAGTATAATTATTCAAATATATTTCAAATCATTTCAATGCATAGTAATGAACTTAATCTAACATATGCAAGTATCTAAATATATATTTCAATCAAAATCATACAAGCATGTGCAAAAATATTTCAAATCACATATAGCAATATACTAATAAAGATACAAACATTTAGACATAATGTGGTGCATGCTATCTCAATGATCTCAATCAATGGACATGTATATAGAATTTCAAAATTGTAAGTTCATAATCCATGAGTCAAGGCAATTGGAAGATTAAAAAATCAATATATTCAACTCATATCTGTGTCTAAAGATTCAAACAAATATTCATGCAATAAAAACTATTAATCAAAGTAATCAAGAACTAGGCATGAATATTAATCAATCCAAGCATTTAACAAAGTTAAGACAAATCTTATCAAGTAGCTTAGTGATTAATTTGTGCAAAGTGTTCACAAATTCAAACATAATATCTCATTTTTGCACATATCAAAGCAAGCATTTATGAAATCATGCATTAAACATTATAAATCATAGGCACATAGCATAGATTCAATACAATTATCTCCATCCTTATCAAGCTATGTTGTTGTGCTCATTGTAGTTGAGTGAGGCTTTAAATCCTCCATTCCACATCATTTGAGCTAGTCTTTGATGTACTTGGGCTTGATTGATGAAGATGACTTGCTTTGCTTGTTCCACTTGAAATTCCAAAAATGTGGGCTTATTCATGGTCATTTCAAGTTCTCATAGCATAGACTTAGAAAAATTTCTTGACAAAGGATTTTCATTAGAAGCACTAAGAAAATCAATTGATAAAAATTATACCAATTATTAAAAAACAATTCCATATTGTAAATCATTATAGGCAAAAGAAAATTTATTTACTAAGCTCAAGTTGCCAATTGCAAGGGAGATATATACTTAAGCTAGAGGCCATATATCAATTTAAACATCAAATAGCACAAGAATGGCACTAAAGCAAAAGTTCTCATGTAATATGCAAAAATCAAACCTTTTAGATCATTTATGAACACAAAATAGACATATTCAATATTCATATATATATATATATATTCAATAAGTCACCAAAGAATATGCCAAAATAAGTTTTAGGCCATGTAAAAACTAAAAACTCAAGGAAGACATATTTATAAAAAAAACAATTCAAGAAAAGTTTAGCACAAAAGCATAAATATGTCTACACAAATTATAGGCCATAATCAACAATGATTTAAGCTAAAAATAAGCATCATAAGAAATTCATTTGCTTAAGTCATGTTACAACCATGTCAAGTTAAGAAAAACCACATTTATCATATATACACACACTTGATAAGAACAATAGATGAACCAATAACACATATCATTTACAAGCAAGTGGCTCATCATATTCAAAATCACAAAGCAAGAAATATATCAATTGAGCACAAGATCTAAAATATTTCACAAAATTAATAAAACATTTAAGCACAAAAATAAGCATATTTCACAAAAGTATTTCAAAAATTAAAAATAGACAATTTAGGCACTTTCAAATCACAAGTATTAAGGTCAAGTTGAACCAATCATCATATGAGCACATACCTTGACCAAAAACATAGATGAACAAAGAATCAATATATATTACTTAAGCACATAAAGTTATCAATTCATTAACACAAGAGAAGAAATAAATCTTGAATAATAAGGATAATGAACTAAATCATACTTCAAGATTATTTCATAAGAAGTCAAGAGATGAACAATCAAACATCAATATATATTATTTAAGCATAAAATGATCATCAATTTATAAAATCATAAATCAAGAGTTAAAACACTTATGTATAACACAATCAAGTTCAAAGAATTCACAAGATCCAAACATTATAAACAAATTTGAGCAATTTTAAACATCATGGTCATATAGGCATGTTTAACAATCACAAATCAATAAAATATTTATCAACAAAAGTATGCTTAAGCAATTTAACACTACAAACAATTTCAACAAGCATCTCAAACATACTTAAGAGCAAAATAAATGTATATTCAATGTAAGCTCACATTTTTTCAAGATTATGCAACATATATCTTGTAATCAATGTTAACCAAATTTTGCATAATCAATCAAGCGTTCAAATTTCATCAAAAATAGGTAACCAACTTCAAATTCTCTTCAAATAAAAGTTTAGAGGTTACCCATCTCCATTATGTGTCTAGAGTATTCAATTTTTATTCTCACATTGTGGCTTCTTGCTCTAGCACACCTACAAGAGACAATCTCATTTGATTTTTGGTACCCAAATTGCTTTGGGTCCTTGAAAGTTAGTGAACAAGTCTCTTGTTCCTTTAGGAACCCATACTTGCCTAATTCTAAATGAAACTTGTCTTCTAATAGGACAAGTATGTATAGTATGACCATGAAAATTACAAAAATTGCATTTAATCATTTTATTACTTAAACTCTTGTTTAAAAGCTCTTGTTTTTCATTCATCAAAACTTCAAATTTCTTTCTCAATTCTAAATTCTCTTTTCCTAGCCTTTCATTTCTCTTTTGACAAGCTTCAAAAATCATTTTCAATTTATCATTTTCCTTTTCCAAATTATTCTTTGAATTTATTAAAAATTCATTTTCAACTTTTAATTTTGAAATCATTTTCTTATGTTTCAAATGCACATTTTCAAACTCAATTACTAAATAATGGTAAGCATCTTGTAACTCATCAAAAGTATAAGAGTTTGAATCACAAGAGTTAGAGGTTACCTTTGGTTCCTCAATAGCCATGAGACATGGTGCATGTTGGTTGAAAATTTCTCTTTTATATAGCTCATCCAACTTTCTCCATATCTTATTTGAGGTTGAGCATTTTGAGACCAAGTTGAAGTTGTAATCATCTAGAGCTCCATAGAGAATGCACTTGGCCTTTGCATCATCTATTATTTGCTTCATATATTTTGCATCTTTGGAAGGAGTATTAAGCCCTTTTTTCATCACATTCCATACTCCAAAATGTTAGGCCATTATGAACATCTTCATCCTCTTTCTCCATTTAAAAAAATTCAAATTTATCAAACACGGGAGCTTTAAGGACTTCCTCACCATCTTGAAACCTAAGTTGAACCATAAGGCCTTTACTCAATGTGGTTAAACAGACAAAAAGACACCAAAGCTCCGATACCAATTGTTAGCTTTATAGGTGAGATGGTGATCCAAGAGGGGGAGTGAATTGGATTTCTCCAAATTCTTACCAAACAATGATTTCAATATAGTTGAATGGAAATTAAAACAATAAGCAACTTTGATGAAAATATAATACAAACAATAGCAATTAATGAACCTAAAATCAAATATAAACAACAATAAATTGTAAGGAGATAAGGATAGAGAAATCAAACACAATGATTTATAGAGGTTCGGTCCTTCTCCATAAGGCACCTACGTCCTATCTCTTGGTTGTCCATACCAAGGCTTCAATCCACTAATTGAAGAAAAATTCTTACAAGATACAAACCTATCTTGTACTAAATCTCTATCTTTTTCTCAAGGCTTAGATAGCAACCTCTACCCTTACAAATCAAGAGGATACCTCACCTCTTCCTTACAAGATAACCAAATAATTTTTGCAAACTAAAATACCTCTCAAGGTTGAGTGTTTGCCTAATGAAGTACAAAGAAAATGATAATGAAAACACAACAATATTTTGGATACAAGAAAAATAAAGGATATTGAATTTAAGCTCTAAAAACTCTTGATTCTAAGAGAAAATGAAAATATGGCTTGTTGGCTCTTGCTGTCTTGATTCATCAATCTTCTTGGTGTGTTGGAGTGCCCAATTTATAGAGAAATTGAAGAAGTAGCTGTTGGGGAAGCTTGGGAAGTGAAAGTAGCCATTGAATGCATGAAAAAAATAGCGGTTGGTGTGATCCCGCCCAGAACCGATTGATCCCTTCCTTGAGGGGATCAATCCCTTGCCTAGGTGATCGATCCCCTATGTGAGGGGATCGATCCCTTTTCTAGAAATTCAGTCCTGGGAGCATTCTGTTTGAAAACCAATTGATCCCTTCTAGAGGGGATCGATCCTGTCAATGCTGGATGGTAGTTTCTCGTTTTGCACTCTACTTACTAATTTGATCATAACTTGAGTTATACAAATCCAAATCATAAACCGTTTGAAGATTTAGAAACTAGACTTAAAGGGGTTTCTATGCATATAAAGTTCATCACTAATTCACTGTGTACGAATTATAGTGAATTTTCAAAATTACCCCTTGTGCAGTTTTTCTGACAACTGCAGAGTGTCTAGTAAAAATTCAAAATCTTTTCTTAGAAAATTTGGATTTTGATTTTGTATGATCCATTAGAAATTAGACTCAAAGAGCTTTCCAACCATATAAAATTCAAATATTAAAACTTTGTGAATTAATACAGAAAAATGAAAGAATTTCAATGTTGGAAAACTTTATTTTTGTAAAACAACTTTCTTAAGTTAATATATTTCTCAAAACCAATATTATCAAAATTGTATTAAGTCCAAAATAAATAAATTCACTTTATTAAACAACAATTGGACTTTATTGAAGCTCAAATAAATAATCTTTAAAGATAGATTTGGTTTGAGAAATATGAAACCAAGAAAGGTTTGTTTAAACTTTGAAAATCTTATTATTTATTTAGTACCAAAATATAAAACTTAAGAACATGTACTAAATAAATATTTTTCAAAATCTTGATCAAGCTTATTTAACTTTAATGTTTTGTCATTTCAAAATAAGGATCAATTCAAGGCTAATAAATTTTAAATTTTAAATTATTTATATTATAATTATTACAATTATTAATAATAACTAATTATACTATTTATACTATTAATTATTAGTACAAGCTTAATTTGTTAGAACAAGTCAATTAATGTATAACTTAATTAGTATAGTAATTTGTTTTGTTTAATTACATTATAATTATGTTTTAAATTATATGAACTTAATATTTTATAATTACTATATTTATATTATACTAATGAGCTCAAGAAACCATTAAGTTATTAATTATAGTATAATTATTATATATAATATAATATTATATTATATATAAATATTAATATACTTATTATCTATTTATTTAATTATGTATAAATATAGGTTTGTAAAATAATTATATAATAACAATATTAATTATAATATTTATTATAATTATTTATAATTACTATTATAATATTATCTAATATAATCGATAATTATATAAATTATATAATAATATTACTATATAATAACAATAATTATTAATAATTAATTATAATAATAACATAAATATAACTATTATTATAAATAATAATTTATAACCAAATTTCAAATATATATTATTATTTATTATTTAATAATTAAATAATATTTAATAATTAAGATAATAAAGCTTAATCGATTATTAATTTAATATACGATTAAATTATTCAAAAAATAGTTTATAATATCAATAATATTATAATAATCAATTATATATAATTTATTCGATAGTAATATTAATTGTTAGTATTGGATTAATAATAAATTAATAATTTATATTAAATTTAATAGTTATTAAACAATATTATAAATATTAATTAAAATATAATAGTTCTAAAAATAAAGCTTGTATGAACATTAACATATTTATAAACATAATAGCTAATTTTATATAATATCAATTTTAATTGTTATAAATATCAATAATTTATATATTTTATAATAATAAGTAATTATTTTATAAGTTAATAAAATAGACTTATTTAATTAAGTATATAATAATAATTTATTATTTATTAATTAATAATTAATAATTATATATATTTTTAATTATAATATATTTATTGTATTATTTCTATATAATAAATATTAACAATTCCAGTTTATTTAACTGTTTATAATTAATCCAATAAATATTCAAAAATATAACTGTTGTTTAAATTATTATTAAATTATATAGACTATTTACGTAACAATTATAAATTTTAGTTAATATAAAGTTATAATAATAATTTAATATTTTATTTCATCGTTATGAATAGATTAAATATTATATATAATTAAAAATTTTTAATTTTTTAAAACTTGTTAATTAAATTACTATAACTAATTTAAACAGAAATTAAGCTAGTTATTAATTTTTTATATGATATTATATAAAAATATAATTTATAATTTTATATAATTTTATTAAACAATTAATATTATAATTGTTTTAATTATATATAATAGTATAATATATAATTATATTAATATATTTCAAATTATTAATATAGAATTAATTAATAAAATATTAAATTCAAATATTGTATATAATAAATTATTATATATCTAATATATAAGGATAGTTAATTATCATTAATATTGTAAATTAATAAAATTAACATTAATATTAATTAAAATATTTAATAATATTTAAATAATTATTATTATTATTAATATTTTATTTAACTATAATTATAGCATTAATTAATAAATATTAATAATTAAATTTCATTTAATAAAAATAGATAATATATAATTAAAATATTTATATATTTATTATTATTATTATTTATAATAATATATATAGATTATTTTTAAATTATTATAATCCTTATAAATATATAATTAACTAATATAGATAATATTTTAAATACTTAAATTATTATTTTAAGTATCTTTATTCTTAGTTATAATTACCAAATAAGCTCAAATAGTTATAACTATTTGAACAATTTTTTATTTCTAATAGTTATGATCTTTTGTTTTGTCATAAAACAATTGTTTCTATTCATACAAGTTTATTCAAAATAAAATAATACTACTTTATTAATATTTTGCAAATTAATAGGTAGGAGATTTAAAAAATAAATTTGTTTACCAAACAAGTTCAAATAGTCATGTCCATTAGAACAATTATCTATTTCAAATTGTTATGACCTTTTGTTTTGTCATAAAACAATTGTTTCTATTTATACAAAATTATTCAAAATAAATCATTTTGATTTATTAATATTTTGAAAATTAATAAGAGATTTAAAAACTAAATCTATTTACTAAACCAGTTTAAATAGTTATGATTATTTGAATAATTATCTATCTCAAATCATAATGATCTTTATTTTGTCATACAACAATTGTTTCCTTTCATACAAGCTTATTCGAATTAAAATGATACTAATTTAATAATATTTCAAAAATTAATAAGAGATTTAAAAAAAAAATATGTTAGCCGAACTAGTTCAAACAGTTAAGACTATCAAAATAATTATTTATTTCAAATCATTCTATCCTTTTGTTTAGTCATAAAATAATTATTTCAGTTCATACAAGCTTCTTTGGAATAAAATAATAATAATTTATTAACATTCAAAAAATTAAAGAAAGAGATTTAAAAAAATAAATCTATTTAATGAACAATTCCAAATAGATATGACTATTCAAACAATTATCTATTTAAAATTATTATAATTATAATATTTTAAAGGTTAATTAATTAAATTATTAAAGTATTTATAAAATATTAGTTTACTATTAATAAATAGTTTGAAAAATTATATTAAATATAATTAGTATTATTTAATTTAATACTATAATAAATAATTATTTTTAATCTATAACTAATATAATTATTATTAAAATTATATGATCTATAATAGTATTTTGAAAATTAAATTTTATGTATGTTAAATTTTATGTATTAAATAAATATATATAGACAGACATAGATTGTTTGAAGCTATGTTTTTCTAATCAACTCTTTCACACTTCTCTATCCTTTAGAACAAAAATAAACAAAAGAAAATTAACAATTATCTATCAATAATTAATAATTATAAATAGATAGTTTCAAATTATATAGTTATTATTTATTATTTATAATAATAGTATTATTATTTAAGACAATTGTTTTTGTTAATAAAATTGAAATTTGATATAATATATTTAAGACTATATTTTCACTTTGAAATATATATTATTATAATAAAATAATTAATTTATTAAATAATAAATAATTATTAATAAATAATTGTATTAACAGTCTAAATAGTAAATCTAATTTATATCAAAACAAAAGATCAAAATGATTTTATAAAAATAATTGATCAAATAGTCATAACTATTTAAACTTGTTTGGTAAACAAATTTATTTTTTCAAATCTTTTGCTTATTAATTTTCCAAATGTTCATAAATTTGGATTATTTTATTCCGAATAAGCTTGTAAGACAAGAAACAAATATTTTATGATTAAATAAAAATTTTGAATAATTTGAAATAGATAATTATTCTAATTGTTTTAACTATTTGAATTGGTTTAGAAAACATATTTATTTTTTAAATCTCTTATTAATTTTCAGAATATTATTAAATTAGTATTATTTCAAATCTTAATTTTTATATACTATTATTATATTATTATTTAAATTATATTATTTGATAAATTAAATAATTGAGATAAATAATTATATTCTTATAATTTATAACTATTAATAACTATTATTACTAATAATATATAAAACCTAATCATTCATTAATATATTAATAAATCATTGTAACATTTTGTTTTGTAATAAAAAAATTGTTTTAATTCATGTTAGCTTATTTGAAATAAAATAATACTAATTTATTAATATTCCAAAAATTAAAAAGTAAGAGAATTAAAAAAATAAATCTGTTTATCGAACAAGTTCAAATAGTTATGACTATCTTAATAATTATCTATTTCAAAACATTACAACCTTTTTGTTTTGTCATAAAACAATTGGTTCTATTCATTCAAGCTTATTTCAAATAAAATAATATAAATTTATTAATGTTCCAAAAATTAATAAGTAAAAATTTTAAAAATAAATTTATTTAAAAATTAATGTTCCAAAACCAATTATTTCTATTCATACAAAATTATTCAGAATAAAATAATACTATTTTATTACTATTTTAAAAATTAATAAGAGATTTAAATATCAATTTTATAAAATAAAGTAATATGTATTAAATATTATTTAAATAAATAATATATTATAATTATATACTAATAATTAATAAATTATAATATATTAATAATATTATATTAATTTGTTTATAACTTATATTATATTTATATTAATAATAATTTATGTTAATATCAAAATATACTTATTTAATATTATGTTAATTTAAAATATATATAATATAAATTAGACTATTCACATATGCATTTAATCATATTTCTATCCTTAACAATGTTCATAATGATATTATATTAAATTTGTATTATATAGATATAATTTATAAATTAATTTATATTAGATTATTAATAAAATATATATTATTAAATAATATCAGTTGTTTAAATAGATTTAATAAATAGTAATTTATATTGTATTCACTATATATAATTAATATAATATATAGTTATTATATTAACACTAATAATAACTATATTGTTAATTTATTTAACTATAATAATTATAGTATAATTATTCTAAACAATTGTTTTATAACAAAACAAAAAAGTCATAAGAATTTGAAATAAATAATTATTCAGATAGTCATATTGATTTGAATTTGTTTGATAAATAGATTTTATTTTTTAAATCTTTTACTTATTAATTGTCTTATTAATAACTATTTATAAATTATTTTTATAAGTATAACTAAAATTAAATAATTAATATAATTAATATAATATCAAATAAGTTTAATATAATAGATTTAATTTATTTGATACATAAATATTATTACTTTTGTATCTTAACAATATTATCAATTATTGTATATTTATCAAATATATTATTAAATTATTCTAAATAATATTAATTATTAGTAATTAACTTGTTCTAATAATAAATATAATAACTTAATCCTTTTGTAATATTATAATTATAATAGATTAGAATAATATAGTATTAAATTAGTAATATTTGATAATTATATTATCAAATAATTAATTTATTTAAATAGATAATTAATAGAATAAATAAAAATTTGTTTATTACTTAAATTTTAAATTAATTTCACTAATTACATAGTACTATTTATTAATTGAATAAATAATAATATAATTGTTGTTTATAAAGTAAATATTATTTAAAATAGTTAATAATATTTTGAAAATTAGTTTTTATTTAATTTACATATTATTATGATTAATTTAACTAATAAATTAGATATTATTATACTATATTTATAAATGAAGATTAAATATTATTATATATTATTATAATTATTGTAATATTGATATATTATTATAATATATTTATTAATAAATATATAATAATATTAATATATTTTTAATATATTATAAATATTAATTAATAAATTTTAAATAATATATATTATAATTTCATGCTTCTTGTACAAATTAATTATAACAAAATCTAATTAGTCGAACTGAACTCATAAAAACCAAACTACATCTCGAAAATGGAGTTGAACTATTCAATCCAACATCTAATGGCAAGTACATAACTTTTAGTTATATAGATATTGATAAAAATATTAAAATATTAAATAAGTTAATTAATTTTCAAGTAATTAATTAGATGAATATTATTTTATTTGATATTTATATTAATTGTAGTTTTATTATTTCAAATAATATAATTGATAAGAACAATTATCAATATTGTTTAATATTAATACTAATTTAATATTGATATTAATATTAAGCTTTTTATTAATTGATAATGATTTGAACAATTAAATATTTTAATAATTATTATAAATCCTTACAATTAATAAGGATTATTATATTAAATTATTAAAAGTATGAACTTTATTATGATAAATAAAATTAATCAATAATTCATATTAAATCTAAGGGGTTATGATTTTCATAAATATTTAATTAGATTATATTAATTTATAATAAAATATTTAACAATTAAATTTATATATAATTATCTGAATATTGATTTTAATTTAAATATTTAAATTATTGATTTAAAATATTTAAATAATAATATGTAATAATTATTAGTAACTAATTATTATATATAGAATTAATTGTCTATATCAAATTGGTTCAGTCTGTTCATACAACTTATTCAAAGGAAAATAATACTAATCTAATAATATTATGAAAATTAATAATTAAGAGATTTGAAAAATAAATTTATTTGTTGAACCAGTTCAAATAGTTAAGGCTATATGAATAATTATCTATTTCAAATCATTATAATCTTTTATTTTATCATAAAACAAATGTTTTTGTTAATATAATTTTGTTTAGAATAAAATAATATTAATTTATTAATATTTTGAAAATTAATAAGAGATTTAAAAAATAAATTTGTTTACCAAACTAGTTCAATTATTTATAACAATTTAACAATTATTTATTTCATATTGTTATAACCCTTTGTTTTGTCATAAAACAATTATTTCTATTGATATAGTCTTATTCGGAATAAAGTAATGCTAATTTATTAATATTCTAACAATTAATAAGTAACGAATTTAAAAAATGAATATGTTGGCCTGACCATTGCAAATAGTTATGACTATTTGAACAATTATCTATTTTAAATCATTATGACCTTTTATTTTGTCACAAAACACTTGTTTTTGAATTACAAGGAATATCTAATTAATATTTATATAGTATTTATATTCATAATAAAACAACTATTTGAATATTATTCATCTTATTCTTAATTGTTATATTCTTATAATTAGCAATTTTGTTTACAAGTCAAATTATTCGAATATTATAATAAATTATTATTAATTTGTTTACAATGACCAATATTTATTAAATTATTTTAACATTGTTATTTATTTAAGCAATTATGTTTTATAATTATTGATTAGTTTCCTCGTACTAATCTGTATATTAATATAAATTATTAATATATATTATGGAATATGAAATTATATTATTAATCATTGTATATTTAAATTAATTAAATTTAATAATTATTTGAACTGATTCAAAAAATAGAATTAATTTTTACATATTATATATAAAATTATATAATTAAATTGTTATAATTATTTATAATATAAATCATATTAAATAATTATAATATATAATTATAATTTATTAAAATAATTAATCTATTTAGTTATATATTTATTTTTATAATAAATATTAAATTATTTATTTAATAATTAATTACTTTATAATTAATAATATTAATTTAGTTATTAAATTATCTAATAATAAATTCTTAGTTTAAATAATAATATTATTAATTATTATTATAATAGTAATAATATTAATTATAATAATAAATAATAGTCAAAATATAACTAATAGTAATAATTTTAATTATTGTTAATATTTCCAGTATAATCATATTTAATTAATTATAACTTAATTATAAAATAGATTAAATAATAATATACTTAATTATTTGACTATTATTCTATAATAATTATATTATTCATAAATTATATAATCTTAATAAATAAATTTATTATAAGTAAATTAATAATTATTTATTAAGATTATAATAAATATAATTATATTATAGTAATTATATATTTATAATTATAATACTATAAAAATATCTATCATTTTAATATTGATAAATAAATATATATCAATATTAGACTATTAGAATCAAATAAGTAATATATAATTATACGTAATATAATTATATTCAAATGTATAATTAAATCATCTTAAAAAATATAGTGATTAAATAAATACTAATATTGATATTTTAATTAATAATTTTATTATGATACTTAATTACTATAATATATTTAACAATTAATAATATAATAATTATTGTTTATTTAATAGAAAAATATTAATCTATTATTAATAATCTTTAATTTATAGAGTTATATATAATTTAATTATATACAATAATTATTATAACTTATTATAATCATTTATATTCAAAATAAATATAATAAATTAATATTTATTAGTTATAACTATTATAATAATTGTTTAATACTATATTGAATTAAAATTATATAACTATTAATTATATTAAGACTATAAATATAATATTATATAAAATTAGCTATAATAACAATTAGTATAGAACTTATTATTAAATTTATATACGAATGTAAATATTATTATTCATATTAAATTTATTTTTTATATTGAATAACTATAAATATTATAATTTATAAACTTTAATTAATTAATTAAAACATTTATAAATATAATAGAACATACATGTTATTAATAATAAGTTAATCATAATATTATTCAATATTATTTTATTGATATATTAGTGTTTATTAATTATTATAATAATTAAGTATATTATTATTTAATCTATTTTATAATTAAGTTATAATTAATTAAATATGATTATATTGGAAATATTAATAATAATTAAAATTATTACCATTAGTTATATTTTGACTATTATTTATTATTATAATTAATATTAATGTAACTAATATAAATATAAGTATTTTTATAATAAAAATATTATAATCATTAATAATTATAATTATTACATAATTTTTTAATATTAATTATTATTAATCTAATTATTTAAATTAATTTATATTATTAAATAAAATAAATATAGTTAATTAGAATTTTATATAAATTATAAATAATTTATTAGATAATAGAAAATAATTATTCAAATTTTAAATTATATAATTAGATTATTAATAAACTTTTGTTATATTATTCATAAACAAAATTAAATGATAATTATATTTATAATAATTATAAATTAATATTTATCAATTAATTTAAATGTTTATATTTAATATTTAATTATTAAATATAAATTATAAATAACAATTAATAGTGATATAATTATATAATACTAATAATACTATTATATAATAGTATTTATTTATATTTAATTATAGCCTAATTAACATTGGTTTATTAATAATTAATAAATAATTAGTAAATTGATTTCTTTATTAATAATATTAAAAATCTATTATATTAATATAGTATAATAATAATTATATTAACTAATATTACTATAAATGAATAATTTAAATGTTATTAGATTTATAATAATATTTAATATTATTATGTTACTATATCCAAAAAATATTTATATAAAATATTATATAATAACTATTAAATTATTATTTATATACTATCTGAATATAAAATATATAAATATTAAATAATATTTGTAAAATAATATTATTATAATACTATATTTATATATAATAATTGTTATAGAAAATATAACAATTATTATATATATAATTATTAAATATTTAATACTATAATTGTTATTAACATATTTAATATATTAATAAAATAAACTTATTTATATAGTTCTAAATATATTATATTCAAATAGTACTATTAATTATTAATTAAAAAACATTTAATGTTATGACTATTGTTTATTTTTTAAAACAATATAATTACTATTAAAATTTGAAATTAATTAAAACAACATTTTGTTTTGTCATAAAAAACTTATTTCAGTTCATATAAGGTTATTGGAAATAAAATAATCCCATGTTATTAATATTCTAAAAATTAATAATTAAGAGATTTAAAAAACAAATCTATTTACCGAATAAGTTTAAATAATTATGGCCATTTGAACAATTATTGATTTGGAATCGCTATAACCTTTTGATTTGTCATATAATGATTTTATTTGTTCATATAAGCTAACTTCGAATAAAATAATACAAATTTATTAATATTAAGACAATTAATAAGTAAAAGATTTAAAAAATAAATCTATTTATCGAACAAATTCAAATCGTTATGACTATCTAAATAATTATTTATTTCAAATTCTTATGACTTTTTTGTTTTGTCATAAAATAATTGTTTCCGTCCATACGAGCTTATTCGGATTAATATAAATTCATAATTATATAATTAATTATACTAAAATAGTAAAATAATATATTTATACTATTTAATTAATAATTATAATAATAGCAATAATTGAGCTTATTTCAATTAAAATAATATTAATTGAAAAAATAACTAATATATATTATAATTCATTATAATTCAAAATAATTTTAAAATATTATTATAATATTTTTTCAATTAATTATATTATAATTCATATAATTATTAAAATTATTAATAATTAATAAGAATTACTAAATCTTGTTTAGTATTAATTATATAATAATTTATTATTAATATTATAATCTAATTTAATATTATATTAATTATTGATATAATATAATAATTGTCATAATTTATTATTATTTTTAATTGTATAATATATTAATCATTATTAGTTAATAATTAATCAAATTAATAACAATTATTATTATTTATTATAATAAGTTGAATAAAACCTTCATAATTATTTAACAAAACCTTAAATCTATGTTAATAAATATAATTTATTATTAACAACAAATAATTATATCAATTTACCAATAATTGATACATTAAATTATAATAAGTATTTATTAAATCATAATATTAATAGTTAATTATATTATAATTAATATTTTCTAAATTAATAAGTAAAAAAATTATTATAATCTATTTAGTTATATTGAAATCATTGTTTGGGAAGAATTTGAAGAAATCCAATTCACCCCCTCTTGGATCACCATCTTACCTAAAAAGCTAACAATTGATATCAGAGCTTTGGTCTCTTTTTGTAGGTTTAACCACCTTGAGTAAAGATCTTATGGCTCAATTTTGGTTCCAAGATGGTGAGGAAGTCCTCAAAGCTCCTATGGTTGATAAATTTGAATTTTGTGAATGGAAAATGAGGATAAAGGTGTTCATTATGGCTCAAGATTTTGGAGCATGGAATGTGATGGCAAAAGGGCTTAATACTCCCTCCAAAGATGCAAAATATATGAAGCAAATAATAGATGATGCAAAGGC
This sequence comes from Durio zibethinus, assembly GCF_002303985.1. The sequence continues at coordinate 333,399 of NW_019168137.1, forward strand.
CAAGTGCATTCTCTATGGAGCTTTAGATGATTACTACTTCAACTTGCTCTCAAAATGCTCAACCTTAAATGAGATATGGAGATTGGATGAACTAAATGAAAGAAAAATTTCCAACCAACATCCATCATGTCTCATGGCTATTGAGGAACCAAAGGTAATCTCTAACTCTTATGATTCAAACTCTTATGATTCAAACTCTTATGATTCAAACTCTTATACTTTTGATAAGTTAAAAGATGCTTACAATGATTTAGTAATTGAGTTTGAAAATATGCATTTGAAACATAAGAAAATGATTTCAAAATTATAAGTTGAAAATGAATTTTTAATAAGTACAAAGAATGATTTGGAAAAACAAAATGAAAAATTGAAAATAGATTTAAAAACCTCTCAAATTAGGTATGAAATTTTAGAAAAAGAAATTTGATGTTTTGATGAACGAAAAACAAAAGTTTTTAGATAAGAGTTTAAGTGCTAAAATGATTAAATGTAATTTTTGTAATTTTCATGGTCATAATATCCATACTTGTCCTATAAAGAGAAAAGTTTCATTTAGAATTAAACAAGTGTGGGTTCCAAAAGGAACAAGAGACTTGGTGACTAACTTTCAAGGACCCAAAGCAATTTGGGTACCAAAAATCAAATGAAAAATGTCTCCTGTAAGTGTGCTAGAGCAAGAAGCTACAATGTGATATTGAAGATTAGAACTCTAGACACACAATAAAGAGGTGGGTAACCTCTAAACTTTATTTGAAGAGAATTTGAATTTAGTTACCTATTCTTGATGAAATTTGAATGCTTGATTGATTATGCAAAATTTGGATGACATTGATAACAAGACATATGTTGCATAATCTTAAAAAAAATGCGAGCTTGAATTGAATATGCATTTATTTTGCTCTTAAGTATGTTTGAGTTGCTTGTTGAAATTAGTTGTGATATAAAACTTTTCTAAATGGTTTGAAGAACTTAAATGTGTGTTTAAATATATTTGCCTTTCTTAATAGCCTTTTTCAAGGAAATATGGGGATTAAGAGTTGACTTTTTGATTTCTTTATTTCTAATGCCAAATGACCACTTGAACAACTTTGTTTTGTCATTTGAAATTTGTTGGAATGGTTCAAGTTGGTTAAAAATGAGCTTGACTAGTTTTGAGATTTATTAAGCTATTTTTCAAGCAAAAAAGAGTTTTAAAGTACAAAAATCAAAATCCTAAACCTATTAAGCTTTGAATGATTTATCCTATGGTATTGTGCATAAATATACTTGTTTGAATGATTTTAGCATGATGAAAATGACTTTTGTGACTTTTATGCATATTGATTTGTAATTGTTGAACATGCTTATATGACTATGTTGGTTAAAATTACTCAATTTGTTCTCAATGCGTGGATAGTGTGAAATATTTTTTTTATATTTTAAATTGTTATAACTCTTGATTTGTGAATTGATGAACATCTTGTGCTTAAGTGATATATATATTGATTATTTGTTCATCTATATTTTTGGTCAAGGTATGCGCTTATATGATGATTGATTCAACTTGACCTTAATACTTGTGATTTGAAAGAGCTTAAATTGTTTATTTCTTAATTTGTGAAATACCTTTATGCTGTGCTTGCTCTTGTGCTTAAATAATAAATATTGATGTTTGATTGTTCATCTTTTGATTTTTTTATAGTCTTGAAATATGCTTTAATTCTTTATCCTTATTAATTCAAGATTTATTTCTTCTCTTGTGTTGATGAATATTAAGTCAAGATATATACTTGTATGATCATTAATTCAATTTGACCTTAATGCTTGTGGTTTAAAATGCTTGAATTGTTTATCTCTTGATTGTGAAAGATATTTTGTGAAATATGCTTATTTTTGTGCTTAAATGTTTTATTAATTTTGTGAAATATTTTGGATCTTGTGCTCAATTGATATATCTCTTGATTTGTGATGAACAACTTGCTTGTAAATAATATGTGTTATTGGTTCATCTATTGTTCTTGTCAAGTGTGTTTATATATGATAAATGTGATTTTTCTTGACTTGACATGGTTGCAACATGACTTAAGTAAATGAATTTCTTATTATGCTTATTTTTAGCTTAAGTCATTGTTAATTATGGCCTATAATTTGTGTAGGCATATTTATGCTTTTGTACTAAAATTTTCTTGATTTTTCTTTGATAAATATGTCGTCCTTGAGTTTTTAGTTTTCATATGGCCTAAAATTTATTTTGAAATACTCCTTGGTGATTTATTGAATATATATGAATATTGAATATGTCTATTTTGTGTTCATGAATGATCTAAAAAATTTGATTTTTGCACATTACATGAAAACTTTTGCTTTAGTGCCATTCTTGTGCTATTTGATGTTTAAATTGATATATGGCCACTAGCTTAAGTATATATCTCCCTTGCAAGTGGCAACTTGAGCTTAGTGAATAAATTTTTTTTTGCCTATTATGACTTAGAATATGGAATTGTTTTCTAACAATTGGTATAATTTTTATCAATTGATTTTTTTGGTGCTACTAATGAAAATCCTTTGTCAAGAAATTTTTCTAAGTCTGTGCTAGGAGAACTTGAAATGAGCATGAATGAGCCCACATTTTTGGAATTTCAAGTGGAACAAGCAAAGCAAATCATCTTCATCAAAGAAGCCCAAGAACATCAAAGACTAGCTCAAATGATGCGGAATAGAGGATTCAAAGCCTCACTCAACTACAATGAGCACAACAACATAGCTTGACGAGGATGGAGGTAATTGTATTGAATCTATGCTATGTGCCTATGATTTATAATGTTTAATGCATGATTTGATAAATGATTGCTTTTATAGGTGCAAAAATGAGATATTGTGTTTGAATTTGTGAACACTTTGCACAAATTAATCACCAAGCTACTTGATAAAATTTGTCTTAATATTTTTTTAAAGCTTGGATTGATTAATTCACCTTTATTAATATTCATGCCTAGTTCTTGATTGCTTTGATTAATAGTTTTAATTGCATGAATTTTTTTTGAATCTTTGGACATGGATATAAGTTAAATAGATTGATTTCTTTAAACATGTTCATTGATTGAAATCATTGAGATGGCAAGTTCCAAATTGTGCCTAAATGCTTGCATATTTTTTAATTAGGTATGTTGTTTATGTATTTTGTATATGCTTGTATGATTTTGATTGAAATATATGATTGAATACTTGCATATGTTTGGATTAGGAATATTGCTTTGCATTGAAATAATTTCGATTATATTTGAATAATTATGCTTTCATTATTTCTTTGCTATAGCATATGTGCACATCATGTTTGGAAAATCATGCTTATATAATCTTTGTTAGGACATGATAATTGAACCTTATTGCTCATTAGTATTCATGCTTTATTAAATACATATGAGTTTTTGGTTCTTGTTTGGATAGGATAGCTAATGAAAGATTACTATTATCATTTATGCATATATTGAATAAATCTTTCATATGCTTGAAGTATGCGTGCTCTATGAAAGTTGTTGAATAAAATTGCTAACAATTGGTAACAATTTGTATCAAATTTGCTAAAGAATTTTTTTTTAACTTTCATAGACACTCGTTTACGTGCCTATCCTTGATATAGCTTATACCTTTCATGCAAAATTGTGTGTGCCTTAAATTGATTAATCTTTATTTTGAAAAGGATGAGAAATCTTATAATACAATTTTGCTTAATTTGTTTTGTGATAGCAATTGCTATGCTTTTTGATGACATATCTTTAACAATTGGTACGAGCTTGTATGCATGTGCTTGACTTTATGCTTAATTGCTATTGATGTTTTAGGTTCTAAGCACATCTTATCCTAACATGATTTATGAGTAGATTGCATATCATTCATTATCCTTTCCTCATAAATTTCATGTAGTACATTTGATGACTTGTGCTCAAATACTAAATTTGGATACATTTATACTTTTGTGCTTGAATACATGTATGTGAACTTCATTGTGCTTATTATACTTGATTACATGTATTCAAAATACTCTTGATATTATTGGTATCAAGCATTTTGTCCTACGCCTTGAATTGATCTCTCTTTCTTGTGAAATGACAAAAAGAATGAGAGAGTTTAGAGATATTTTTTCTTGTATGCTTATAGCAATTGATATAGGAGCTTAAATATTTGGTATAAAAAGCATAAACAAAAAGGAAGAGAAATGTTTCATGAATATATTTGCTAATGATGCCTTTTTGTGTTTATTTGCTCATTAATATGCTCATACCTTTTTGCTATGACAAAAAGGGGGAGAAATATCATATGGACAAATTTGCTTATGCTTGACATGCATATGCTTGATTGTGCTTATTTGATATATATGCTCTAACATATGTTTGGTGAGTTGTGTTGGATTAGGATGCATAAATTAAGGGGGAGTTTTCCAAAATGTCTTTCAAAATCTTAAATGTTTCAAAGAAAGTTTTTCATCAAGCAAATTTATCTTTAAGTTTTGTCATATCAAAAAGGGGGAGATTGTTAGCCTTAAATTGATCCTCATTTTGAAATGACAAAACATTAAAGCTAAATAAGCTTGATCAAGATTTTGAAAAAGATTTATTTATTACATGTTCTTAAGTTTTATATTTTGGTACTAAATAAATAATATGATTTTCAAAGCTTAAACAAACCTTTCTTGGTCTCATATTTCTCAAACAAAATCTATCTTTAAAGATTATTTATTTGAGCTTAAATGAAAGTTCAATTATTGTTTTTAAAGTGAACTTATTCATTTTGGATTTAATACAATTTTGATAATATTGGTTTTGAGAAATAGATTAACTTAAGAAAGTTGTTTTACAAGAACAAAGTTTTCCAACGTTGAATTTATTTTATTTTTTTGTATTAATTCACAAAGTTTTAATATTTGAATTTTTTATGGTTGGAAAGCTCTTTGAGTCTACTTTCTAATGGATGAAACAAAATCAAAATCCAAATTTGCTAAGAAAAGATTTTGAATTTTTACTAGACACTCTGCAATTGTCTAAAAACTGCATAAGGGATAATTTTGAAAATTCACTATAATTCGTACTCAATGAATTTGGTAATCAATTTTATATTGATAGAAAGCCCTTTAAGTCTAGTTTCTAAATCTTCAAACGGTTTGTGATTTGGATTTATATAACTCAAGATATGATCAAATTAGTGAGTAGAGTGCAAAATAAGAGATAATTACCCAGCCATTGACAAGATAATCCCCTCATGGAAGGGATCGATCGGGTCTCGTTTTTTAAGCATGAAATGGCATAAAACTTGAACCAATTGATCCCTTCAAGGAAAAGATTGATCGGGTCTGGGCAGAATCACACCAACGGCTATTTTCTTCTTCCAAGCATCCCTAACGGCTACTCCTTCAATTTCTCTATAAATTGGGCATTCCAACACACCAAGAAGATTGATGAATCAAGAGAGCAAAAGCCAACAAGCCATATTTTCATTCTCTCAAATAATCAAGAGTTTTTAGAGCTTCAAAGTCTATATCTTTGTATTTATTGTTCATTCATCATTTTCTTGTACTTAAACTTAGCAAACACTTAGCCTTAGAGAGATTTTCTATTGTTTGCAAAATTACCTTTGATATATAAGGGTGGAAGAGAACAAGAGGTGAAGTATCCTCTTGAGAGCTTTGTAGTGAGATTGGGTAAAATACTACAATGGGTAAAGGTTTCTATCTTAAGCCTTAGAAAGAAAAAGATAGGTTGTATTTTCAACTCAAGAATAGTGGATTGAAGCCTTGGTGTGGACAACCAAGAAGAGAGGATGTAGGTGCCTTATGGAGAAGGACCGAACTTTTATAAATTATTGTGTTTGATTTCTCTATCCCTATCTCCTTAAAATTTATTATTATTTATATTTGATTTTAGGTTCATTAATTGTTATTGTTTGCATTATATTTTCATTAAAAGTGTTTATTGTTTTAATTTTCATTCAACTATTTTGAAATCATTATTCGGGAAGAATTTGGAGAAATCCAATTCACCCCCCTCTTGGATCACCATCTCACCTAAAAAGCTAACAACTATAATGAATTTATAATATTTGAATTAATTATTTATATTATTATAATAAATAATAAGTATATATTATAATTAATTATATAATATTCAGATAATTTATTCATTATTTAATTATAATATAAATAAATACTTAATTATATAAATTTATATTATAAATTATTATAATAATTATAATAATTTATTTATAGTATAATATTAATAATAATATTCATAATTTAATAAATATTAAATAATAATATTAATTGTTATATAATTATTTTTAATAATACTTATAATTACCATAAAATTAATACAATATGTTAATAAGGTTTATATAATATATTAAGACTATATTTATTATAATCCTTATTAATATTACTCTTATTTAAATTATATTAACTTATATTCTATAAAAGTTATATATTTGTTATTATTAATTAATAAATAATTATTAATTATTAGTTATAGTATATTAATTATACTATTAATAATTAATTAATTATGTATTATTAATTATATAAACTAATTAATTATTAATATATTTAAATTATTAAACTAATTATACAATATAATTATAATTTATATAATATTATAATACATATAATATCTGAATTATTTTTATTAATATAAGTTTGTTTGAAATAAAATAATACTAATTTATTAATATTTAAAAAATCAATCAATAAGAGATTTAAAAAGTAAATTTACTTACCAAACCATTTCAAATAGTTTTGACTATTTTAAAAATTATCTATTACGAATCGTTATAACTTTTATTTTATCATCAAACAATTGGTTCTGTTTATACTATTTTATTAAAAAAAAGTAAAACTAATTTAATAATATTCTAAAATTTAATAACCAAGAAAATTAAAAAATAAATCTAATTGTCGAACCAGTTGAAATCGTTATGACCTTTTCTTTTTTCGTAAAACAATTGTTTTGTTTGTACAAGCTTATTTGGATTAAAATAATACTAATTTAATAATATTCTAAAATTTAATAACCAAGAAAATTAAAAAATAAATCTAATTGTCGAACCAGTTGAAATCGTTATGACCTTTTCTTTTGTCGTACAACAATTGTTTTGTTCGTACAAGCTTATTTGGATTAAAATAATACTAATTTAATAATATATTATATTATATTTGATTAAATTAATAAATAATTTACTATTATAATTAGTCATTATTAAACAAAATAGATAATTAATTAATTTAATTAACCATGAATTATTATATATATTATATTATTATAATATTATTAAAATAAATTTAATATATTGATATATTAATTTAATTATATATAACAATTTATATATTAATTAAAATTATTAATTGTTTATAATAAATAGATTAGTTAATATATTCAATATATTCATATCATTATTAAAACAAGGATAATTAATATTTTATATTAAATATTTAAAATAATAATTGTATGATTTATTATAAATGTTATATTATAATATAACAAAGAATATATGTTTAAATTTTATTAGCAATTATGTTTTATAATTATCGATTAGTTTCCTCGTACTAAACAATATTAATCAAATAAATATTAATTATTTAAATATTTTAATAATAAAATATTAATTATTATAATATTTAATTATAATTATAATTATAATTAATAAATGTTTTAATAATTTATTCTTAAAATTAAACTAATTTAAAAATAATTATATAAGTTAACAAATAATTTATTGGTATGTTAAATATTAGTTATTTATAATATTATAAACATTAATAATATAACTGATAAATATTAATATATAATAATTAAAATCGTTGTGAACATTTAAACTAATAGTACTAATCTTATATAATAAATAAAAATATTAATTAAACTAATTGATAATTAAATAATTAAAGATTGTTAATAAAATATTATATTAATTTATTTAATTTTATTAATTATATTATACTTAAATTATTATTAAAATTAAATGTTTCAAAAATTAATAATATTCGATTATTATTATTTATAATAATATTAGGAATAAAGTAATATTTAATAAAAATTAGATATATTTTCTGAGCACGTTCAAATAGTTAGGACTTTTTGAACAATTATCTATTTCAAATAGTTATGACCTTTGTTTTGTCATAAACCAATTGTTTCTATTCATACAAATGTATTCGAAATAAAATAATACTAATTTCTTAATATTTCAAAAATTAATGAGTAAAAGATTTTAAAAATAAATATGTTTACCGAGTTAGTTTAAATCGTCATGATTGTTTGAACAATTATTTATTTCAAATTAGTTATGATACTTTGTTTTGTCCTAAAACAATTGTTTCTATTCACACAAGTTTATTTGGAATAAAATAATACTAATTGATTAATACTCTAAAAATTAGTAGGTAGGAGATTTAAAAAATAAATCTATTTGTCAAACAAGTTCAAATAGTCATGTCCATTTGAATAATTATTTATTTTAAATCATTATAACATTTTATTTTGTCATAAAACAATTGCTTCTGTTCATGTAAAATTATTCAGAATAAAATAATACTGATCTATTAATATTTTGAAAATTAATAAAAACTAAAATTGGTCATTGAAATAGTTTAAATAGTTATGACTATTTGAATGATTATCTATATCAAATTGTTATGATTTTTATTTTGTCATAAAACAATTGTTTCTTTTCATACAAGCTTATTCATATTAAAATAATACTAATATAATAATATTTCAAAAATTAGTAAGTAAGATATTTAAAAAATAAATGTGTTTACCAAACCAGTTCAATTGGTTAGATTTTGTCATAAAACATATGTTTTTATTCATACAAGTTTATTTGAAATAAAATAATGCCAATCAATTAATATTCTAAAAATTAATAAGTTGGAGATTTAAAAAAAAAAATTGTATACCAAACAAATTTAAATAGTCATGTCCATTTGAACTATTATCTATTTCAAATTGTTATGACATTTTGTTTTGTCATAAAACAATTGTTTCTATTCAAACAAGCTTATTCTAAATAAAATAATATAAATTTATTAATATTTCAAAAATTAATAAGTAAAAATTTTAAAAAATATATGTTTTCTGAACATGTTCAAATAGTTATGACTCTTTGAACAATTATCTATTTCAAATAGTTATAACCCTTTGTTTTGTCATAACCAATTGTTTCTGTTCATACAAGCATATTTAAAATAAAATAATCCTAATTTATTAATATTTCAAAAATTAATAAGTAAAAAATTTTAAAAATAAATTTGTTTACTAAGCTAATTTAAATCGTTATGACTGTTTGAAAAATTTTTTATTTCAAATAGTTATGATCTTTTGTTTTGTCCTAAAGCAATTGTTTCTATTCATACAAGTTTATTTGGAATAAAATAATACTAATTGATTAATTCTTTGAAAGTTAGTAGGTAAGAGATTTAAAAAATAAATTTATTTACTGAATAAGTCCAAATAATCATGTCCATTTAAACAATTATCTATTTCAAATAGTTATGACCTTTTTTTTGTCATAAAACAATTATTTCTGTTCATACAAAATTATTCAGAATAAAATAATACTGATCTATTAATATTTTGCAAATTAATAAGAGATTTAGAAACAAAATTTATTTACTAGAACAGTTCAAATAGTTATGACTATTTGAATAATTATTTATATCAATTTTTTATGATCTTTATTTTGTCATAAAACAATTGTTTCTTTTCATATAAGCTTATTCATATTAAAATATACTAATTTAATAATATTCCAAAAATTAGTAAGTAAGAGATTTAAAAAAAAAGTGTGTTTGCTGAACCAGTTCAAATAGTTAAGACTATTAGGATAATTATCTATTTCAGATCATTTTAACCTTTTGTTTAGTCACAAAACAATTATTTCAATTCATACAAGCTTATTTAGAATAAATTAATAGTAATTTATTAACATTCAAAAAATTAATAAGCATGAGATTTTAAAAAATAAATCTATTTATCGAATAAATTAAAGTAGATTTGATTATTTAAACAATTATCTATTTAAAGTCGTTATGACTTTTTGTTTTGTCATAAAACAATTGTTTCAGTTTATAAAACCTTATCTAAAATAAAATAATACTACTTTGTTTATATTTTGAAAATTAATAAGCAAGATTTTTAAAAATTGAAAATTTTTTTCAAATCAGTTCAAATAATTATGGCTATTTGAATAAATATCAATCTCATATTTTTTTGATCTTTGTTTTCTCATAAAATAATTATTTTTGATCATACAAGCTTATTTAGATAAAAATATTACTAATTTAATGATATTCCAAAAATTAACAAGAGATTCAAAAAATAAATGTGTTTACTAAACCAGTTCAAATTGTTAAGACTATTAGAATAATTATCAATTTCAAATCATTCTGACCTTTTCTTTAGTCATGTAATAATTGCTTCAGTTCATACAAGCTTATTTGGAAGAAAATAATACTAATTTATTAACATTAAAAAAATTAATAATCATGAGATTTAAAAAATAAATCTGTTTACCGAATAAGTTCGAATACTTATGGCTATTTGAACAATTATTTATTTAAAATAATTATGACCATTTGTTTTGTCATAAAACAATTGTTTTAGTTCATAAAAGTTTATCCAAAATAAAATAATACTACTTTAGTAATATTTCAAAAATTAATAAGTAACTAATTTAAAAGAATAAATCAGTTTATCCAATCAATTCAAATAATTATAGCCATTTAAACAACTATCTATTTCAAATTGTCATTATCTTTTGTTTTGTCATAAAACAATTTTTTTCAACATACAAGCTTATTTGAAATAAAAAATACCAATTTATTAATATTTTAAGAATTAATAAGACATTTAAAAAATAAATCAGTTTATTGAACTAGTTCAAATAGTTATGACTATTTGAACAATTTTCTATTTCAAATTGTTACAACCTTTTGTTTTATCATAAAAAAATTGTTAATTATATATATATAAATTAATTATAATATAATAATAAATTATAAAATAGAATATAATTTTAAATGTTATATTCTATTATAAATATTATAATATTAATTAGTTTAAAATATTAAAAAATACTAATAATTTATTAATATACATAACTAGAATTGTTTATTTGAATAAATAAATAATAATTTTTAAATCTTTAGTAATAATATAAATATAATATTATAATAATTTTATAAATTAAATATTTTAAATAGTTAATTATTTTAAAATTATATTAGTTCATATAATTATTAGTATATTTATAATATACTAATAATTTTAATTATTTTATATAGTAAAATTATATATAATATAATATTTCAAATCTCATAACTATTTAATAATTATAAATATTAAATATATTAATACAATTTAAATAAGATTATATAATTAAATTAATACCTCAGCTTAATAAGTTATAACTTATTATAATTTAATGTTATACCATTATAACTTAAGTTTAATGAATACTTTTATAGATATTAACTATAGTAATTAATTATAAATAAACAATAGTTTATTTACTAATAATTAAAATTTTATTAATAATTGATATTTATAAATTAATTTTAAAATATTTATAATTATAATTTGAATAATTATAAATATGTATTATTTACATAGTTATTATATGTAAATAAACATTTATAATTTATAAATATTAATGATATTATAATTAATATAATTTATTAATAATTATAAGTTATAATAAATATTTTGTTTATAATATTTAAGAATAAAATAATGATACAATATATCTAAATAATCAATACATAATTATATTTCTAAATAATTTAAAAGATAAATAATAAAGTTATAAATATATAATTAAAATTAAATAGTATATAATTATTATTATAATTAATTATAATATTAATTATTTTGAGATTTAATTATTTAAGTATCATATAATTAACTAATATATATAAATTATAATAAAGCATATTATTAATTAATTGTATTAATATATAATTATATTAATATATATTTAAATTAATTATAATTAATTAATTAAATATATTAATATAATTAATTAAATAGTTTTATTTATTAATATTTATTAATAATAATTTAAACTAATCAAATTATAATAATGACTATAATAAAATTAGTATATTTAATAAATAATATATTAAATATTATTAATTAAATAATATACTACTTATATATATAAATATGTAATTTGATCATAATTACGTATATTACTGGAAGATTCATTATCAACTAGATAATTTGATCACAATAATTATATAATATACAATAATAATATGTAGATTAGAAGATATATTGTATAATTATTAATTATAATTTTGATATATTAAATTTTAAAATATATGCATTAAATAAATTAGGGTTTATATTTATACATATTATAATATTATATTAATAATATATTTAATTATATTTATTAAATTATATAAATATATATTATATTTATACAATTTATTAGTATAAGTTTAATATTATTTTTTTGAATGTTTATAATTATAAATAATATAATTTAGATTTAATCTACATTTATACTATAAATTAATCTATATTTATAGTTATAATATTACTTTATTATTTAACTTATTTAGATTATATAATTAATTATATAATAATATTATATTAATTATTATTACTTTATATTAATATAAACAATTAATTTATCCAATTAATTGCTATAAATAAGTAATATAAAATTTTAATTATAACTTTTTATTTAATTATAAATAATAATTAATTATTTAAATATTTATAATTTATAAATTCAACTTTATTATATATATATATTATATTAAATTAATATTATTATTAATTTAATATTTAATAATTATTAAATTATTAATCAATAATTTATAAATATTATTTAAATTTATATAATATTTATAAATTTAATTGTTATATTAAAATAGTAATTATATTAAATTATATTCGGATAACATATTTATTATCTAATAAATTATTATTAGCTATTTTAATAATAATTAATAAAATTGGATTATTTTAATCCAAATAAGCTTGTACGAACAAAACAATCGTTAATTAATGATTATAATCTATTAATTATAATACATAATTATTAGTATCATTATAAAATTGAATAATTATCCATAATCACAATTTGATTAGTAATAAATAAATTAACAATAATTTTAAATTTAACAATTAATTAAAATTTTAATAAGTAATAATAATTAGACTATTAGAATCAAATAAGTTTATTATAAATTTCTATTATAATAAACAATACTATTTTATTATATTATATGCTAATTTATAATTACTTATTTTAAACTATATTTATTGTCATATAAATAATAACTTTAAGAAATATTATTATATTGATTACTATATAACTTATATAATTATATAAATTATAAATTATTATATTTATTATTATTATTATTATAATTAATTGTAATATTATAATTATAATTTTTTGCTTAACTTATATTAATTAAATAGTTATGACTATTTTAATTAATAATTAAATTAAATATATTAATTTAACATTATAGTATAACTTATAAATTTATAATAAATTATCTATTTAAAATATAATAGATATTTATAGCATTTAATTTATTTATATAAATAAATAATAGTAAATATTAATATAACTTATAAATAGTGAAAATATAATAGTATTAATTAAAATATTTCTAATAGTTAATACATTTGTAAGTATTAAATTATAATTGTAATTATAATTATAATTATTTTGATTAATTAAATATGCCATGTTGTAAATTTCTATTTTGTAGAATAATTTATTTAATAGAATTAATATAAAATTGTAATTATACATTTAATTGCATATAATTAATTATATTATTTAGTGTATATACAATTTTCTAATAATTTTATATAACAATATAATATCATTTATTAATTATTATAATTATAATATTATATAGATAATTGTATATAATATACTAATTTGAAAAATATTTTAAATATATTTTAAATTATAATTTTTTATTATATAACATTTCCATATTAATTTCAAAATATATTTAAATTAATACAGTTATCTTTAATTAAATATATTATTATAATTAATATAAACATTAATAATATATGATATTATATTTATATAAATTATTATAAAGTAATTATATATAACATTATTTGTTCATTAAATTTTAGTTATATAATATAAATTATTTACTATAAATTTAAGTAAATTTATAATACTATATATAAGAATTAATTATTCTAATTAATAATTATTTCATAATACTATATAATTAATATTAAACTAATATAAATATTCTATTAATTATATAATAATAATTATTATTAATTATAATTAATAAATTTAAACATATAATATATATTAATATTAATTAATAATTATTTCATATAGTCTTAACTATTTGAACTGATTTAGCAAATGAATTTATTTTTTAAATCTGTTAATTATGAATTTTTAGACTATTATTAAATTAGTATTATTTTTTTTGAATAAATTTGTATGAACAGAAATAATTATTTTATGATAGAACAAAAGGTTATAATAATTTGAAATAGATAATTGGTCAAATAATAATAACTATTTAAACTAGTTTGGTGAATAGATTTATTTTTTAAATCTCTTAGTTATTAATTTTTGAAATATTAATAAATTAGTATTATTTTATTTTGAATAAGCTTGTATGATCAAAAACAATTGTTTTATAATAAAACAAAAGGTCATAATGATTTGAAATAAATAATTATTTGAACTGATTTGATAAATTGATTTATTTTTTAAATCTCCAACTTCTCATTTTTTGAAATAGTAATAAAGTAATATTATTTTATTTTGGATAAGTTTTATTGAATTGAAACAATTATTTTATTATAAAACAAAAAGTCATAATGATTTTAAATAGATAATTGTTCAAATAGTTATAACTATTTGAACTTGTTCGATAAACAAATTTATTTTTTAAAATTTCTTGCTTATTAATTTTTTGAATATTAATAAAATTATATTATATTATTTCAAATTAGCTTGTATGTACTAAAAATTTTTTAATAATCATTAACTAATAATTGTATTAATAATTAACAATATTATTAATGGCTATTGAATAAATTATTAATATTATTAATAATATTATATTAATATTATTAATATATTTAATAATCCAATTAAAATTTAACATATATTAATTTTCTATTATAATTATAGTAAATATTAATAATTAATTATAATTAATAATGATTATAATTAATACAAATAAAATCTCTTACTTATTAATACGCAATTATTTGAATTATCATACAAATTAACAAATATTAAAAAATGAAATTTTTATCGATCAAGTTTAAATAATTATGACTATTTGAACATTTAAATATTAGTTATTTAATTATCATGGATCAAATAAATAATAGAATAAATTATATTAATTAATAAGTAATTAAATATTTTATGAGTAACAATAATATTAAGTAATCAATAATGAGTTAATATATTATAATTTTTTATCATAATAGGTATTTTAATATAATATGTTAAATATTAATTATTAAATTTATAAACAATAAATGATTAATAATATAGAACAAGTTTAAATAGTTATGACTATTTGAATAATTATTTATTAAAATCGTTATGACTTTTTGTTTTGACAAAAAAGAATTGTTTCAATTTATAAAAACTTATCTAGAATAAAATAATATTAATTTCTTAATATTTCCAAAATTAATAAGCAAAAGTTAAAAAAAAATTCATTTATCGAACAAATTTTAAAAGGTAATATTATTTTATTTCAAATAATAATAATAATTTTAAAAATAGAATAATTATCTAAATTATTAATATATAAATTGATATATTATAAAATTGCTTGTTAATATTGATTATTACTAATATACAAATAATTGTTTATATAATAAAACAGAGTTCTAATTATTATATAAATTGGGATTTAAAGAGTTAAATGTTATATTAATATTAACAATTTTATATAATTATTAAATTAAAAATTGTCTAGAGCATATATTATAATAATTATTTAATATTGTTTGTCATTTAAATGTTCATTACACAAGTTTTATAATTAAAGTATAATATTAATTTTATTTGTTTATTAATTATTTAATTATTATTGATTTTAATATTAACATTTAATTATTTATTGATTAATTTTTATTATTATGATTATTTATTATTAACAGTTTAATAATCAATTGTAATTAGTATTATTAT
This sequence comes from Durio zibethinus, assembly GCF_002303985.1. Next base: position 349,593 of record NW_019168137.1, read on the forward strand.
ATTATTATTAAACTACTAATTAATATTGTCATTATTTAATTTATTATATTAATATTTATATATTACTAATAATTAATATAATTATAATATTAGTAATTTAATATATAAATATAGTTTCTATTAAATAATTACCAAATTATATATTATTAATAAGTATTAATTTTGCATATTAAATAGTATGCAAGTTTTAAATTAATAATAAGTTAATTTATAAAATAATAACTATTATAACAATATACTTATAAATAATTGTTATAGTTAAATAACTTATGATAAAATAATAATTTTATCATAATATTGTTATAATAAATCTGTTTATTGAATTATAATATTTAATTATAATCTATTTACCATAATAATTATACTATTATAACTATTTCAATATCATAATAATAATATTATATAACAATATTAATATAACTATTAAAACAATTGATAAAATTATAAATATTATAAATATAATATTATAATTAATTATAATTATAACTTATTTGTAAGTTAATATTATAAATATTAGTTATAATATTTCATTATATTAATTTATTAATAATTATATATAATATAATTTATATATTATAAAACAATTGTTATATTACTTTAATATTAATAAGCAATAGTTTAATTAATTATATATAACTTAAAGATATATTAATTTAATAATTACTTATTAATATAATTAATAAGTCTTAATATTGTTAAGACTAATAAATTAATCTATTGTGAGTTTATATTGTATTTGGAATAAACTTGTATGAGTAGAAATAATTTTTTTATGACAAAACAAAACGTCATAACGATTTGAAATAGAAATTTGTTCAAATAGTCATAACTATTTGAACTTTTTTGATAAATAGTTTCATTTTTTAAATCTCTTACTCATTAATTTTTGAAATATTAATAAATTAGTATCATTTTATTTCAAATAAGCCTATATGAACTTATACAATTGTTTTATGATGAAACAATTAGTCATAATGATTTGAAATAGATAAATATTCAAAGAGTTAAAAGCATTTGAACTTTCTCGAGAAACATATTTATTTTTAAAATTTTTTATTATTAATTGTCAAAATATTAATAAATTAATATTATTTTAATTTGAATAAGCTTGTATGAACAAAAACAATTATTTTATGGAAAAGCAAAAAGCCATAATGATTTGAAATAAATAATTATTCAAATAGTCATAACTATTGAACTTATTCTGTAAACAAAGTTATTTTTTAAATCTTAAACTTATTAGTTTAATAATTAATCTTAAATTATTATAATTGCATTAATAAATAGTTATGACTATTTGAATAACTATCTATTTCAAATAGATATAACCTTTTGTTTTATCATAAACAAATTGTTTTTATTCATACAAGCGTATTCAAAATAAAATAATATTAATTTATTAATGTTCCAAAAATTAATGAGAAAAAAATTTAAAAAATAAATATTATTTATTTATTTATTTGATAGTATTAACTAAATATTTATAATACTAATAATAGTTATTGTTTATCTTATATAACTATATTTATATTATATACTATAATAATATTATTAAATTATAATTAAACAATATAGTAATCATATTTAAAAAAGAGCAGTGAAAGGAACAGTCAAAAACTTATAATTACAATTATCATAATTATAATTTATAATTATATTATGTAGTTTTTATAATATAATTTATAATATAATAATAAATTATATAAATTAATTAGAATTATTTATAATTATTAAAAGATTGTAATTATAAGTTTTTAATAAATAATTAGTTTAATTATATATTTAAATTAATTCATAAATATGATAAATATTTAAATTTTAATTAAATTAATTAAAATATAAATATTTAATTTAATATTTTTAATAATTATTATTAAATATATTTTTTCTTGTTATATTCAATACTATAATATATATTAATTTTAAATATTAAATCTAATATATTTATATATTAAAATAAAATTATTTAAAATTTTTGTTTAAATTTTAACTGTATAGATTATAACTTAGTAATATTTATAGTTAATAATTTAATAAATTATATAATTTAAATTATATATTTAAATCATAAGAATTATTATTTATTTAACTATTTAAAATTATTTATAATTAAGTAAAAATATATAATAAGAATTTATATTTAATAAATTAATGATTAAAATTATATTTAATTCTTTTTAAATAATATAAAAGAATTAAGCCATAAGCTTAATAATAAAATAATCAAATAATTGCTGTCATTTCAATAATTATCTATAGATTTAATATATAAATATCAAATAATTTATTTAGTAATATATCATATTATTATATATTAAATTATAATATTGTTAATTATTAATTATATAGATTAATTAATAAGTTAATATAATTCATAATAGATTATACTAAATTAATATTATTCAGTTATAATATTTTTACTAGTTATTAACTATATAGATTAACTTTTATTAATCTATTTGATTTAATTATACAAATAAATTAGATTTAATATTTAAAATTAATATATATTATAACTAGTAATTTTAATAATTATTTATAAATTAATTAAATATTTAATTATTATTTTATTAATTTAATAATTGTATAGATTATATAATTTAGTATAATCATTAATTAATAAATTTTTATTAATATTTCATAACTATAGTTACTTCAAATAATAATTGAATAATTATTATTCAATTATAATATTTTATACATATTAAATTATGTATATACTAATTTAATAATTGAATTTGAATTATTAATATAATATATAATTAACAATTAGGCTATTTATATATTCTATTAATTATTAATATTAAATATTAAATATGAACATATAAATAATTTGTTATAAATAATAAATTATATCGATATATTTTTAAATACTAATAATAATAATAATATCAAATTATTTATATTTTATAAATTAATAATTAATGTATAATTATTTGTAACATTAAAAATATTATTTAATTATTATATGTTATAAATATCGTATATTAATAATTTATTAATTGTTCATAAATAATTGTCTATTATCTATTTCAAATTTTTGGAATTATATTATTTTAATTATAAATCTCTATTATTCGTAAATAAATTAATGTATCATAATTTATCTATTGTTAAATAATCGTTAAATTGTAATTATTATATTATAATTATTATTATTACTAATTATAGTTAATAAATTTAAACATATAATATATATTAATATTAATTAATAATTATTTCATATAGTCTTAACTATTTGAATTGATTTAGCAAATGGATTTATTTTTTAAATCTCTTAATTATGAATTTTCATACTATTATTAATTAGTATTATTTTTTTCGAATAAATTTGTATGAACAGAAATAATTGTTTTATGGTAGAACAAAATTAATACCATATAAATATTAATAATAACTAATAATTAATTAATAATTGTTAAAATTAATAATAATTAATTAACCATCAACTTTTCTTCCCTTATTTTCTTGAGCAAACAGTAGGATTAAATGATAGAGAAGAACTTATAAATATACAGTATTTCAAATTCTTTTTTCATGATGCTATTTTTATTAAATAGAAAATTAATATATGTTAAATATATAATTAATAATATTTATACATTAGTATTACATTAAATATAAATTGATAAGTATAATTTAATATAATGAAATTAGATTTATTAATTTAATAATTCACAATAATTTTAAATTATAATAATTTAAGTCTTAATTATTATAATTAATTTAATAATTAATTTAAATTAATTATTAATAAACTATTAATAGTTTAAATTATTTATACCTTTCTTGTAACATTTATAATTTGAAAGCCTATTTATTATATAAATTTATTAAATTATTAGTATAATAATTATTTATTATTATAAATAATTACTTTTATTAAATTAGTATTTTATGACAAAACAAAAGGTTATAATGATTTGAAGTTTACAATTGTTCAAATACTTATATATTTGAACTAGTTTGGTAAACAGATTTATTTTTTAAATCTCTTACTTATTAATTTTAATAATTTTTATTACTAAATTAATTTTAAATTAATTTTTTTTATCAATTTTAGCCATGTTAATAAATTATTAGCCAAGCTAATAATTAAATATAATTAATTTTTATTAAATTAATAATACAAATTAATTTTTTTAATATGTATTTTTTAAAATATAATGATTTAATTATTAATTAAAATAGATTAAACTATTTGGAGATATAGTTTACATATGATACTTTAACCTTTTAAATATTATTTAATTATTAAACTATAATTAAAATAATAGCTAAATATTAATTATTTAATATTAATATTAATTTATTATATTAATAAGTTTGTTAAATATAATTACTTGTATGGTATAGAGACCAAAATAATACTAATTTATTAATATTCTAAAAATTAATAAGTTTGAGATTTAAAAAATAAATCTATGTACTGAATAAGTTCAAATAGTCATGGCCATTTGAACTATTATCCATTTCAAATTGTTATGATACTTTGTTTTATCGTTAAACAATTATTTCTATTCATACAAAATTATTTAGATTATTAAATATATTATTCAAATTAATACTTTTATAAATATAATATTAATTTTAAACATATAATAATAATAAGAAATATACAATTTAATTATAATAATTGACCATATTTAATTATTATAATTAATTAAATAATAATTATAATAAATATAACTATATTGCTTTTGTTATATATTTACTTATAACAAATTGTTTATTAGCTTATAAACAATATATAAGCTATTTATAAGCTTATAAATTATAATAAATTCATAATATATTATAATAATAATTGTAAATTATAATTATTAAAATTATAATTATATTATTAAGTAATTATATAATTTTGCTATAAATTAATATTTATTAACTGATATAAATATATTATTAAAATATTGTCATTATTAATTAATAATTTATTTATATAATACTTAGAATAAATTATCATTATTATATAATATTGGTTATAAAGTTTTATAACTAATATATAATTATATTATTATATATCAAATTATTAATATAGAATTAATTAATATAATATTAAATTCAAATATTATTAATATGAAAATTGTCTTATTATTGTTTATATTATTACAAATAATAGAATTATATCAATATTAATATATAATGAATATATTATAAATTATTATAATTATAAAAATAATTATTATTATATATTATTTATTATATAAATTACATTCATATTATAAGCTATAATTATAACAAATAAACAAGTTAAAAAATTATATTATTTAATAATTATTTTAATAAATTATATTTTTATATTTTAGAAATTAATATATTATTAAATAATAATTATTTACAATATTATAAATATTAATTATATATAATATAGTTTATAAATATAATATATTTACATTATATTACAAGATAATAATTCCATATTATTAGATAATATTGTACTAAATAAATTATATAATAAATTAATAATATTTATTTATAGTTATTAATAGTAATATAATTAAATTAAATTAAATTTATAATTATAAAAATTATAATTTAAACTATTAATTCAAAAAAATTTCTAATTAATTAATATTAATTTTAAATCTTATTAATTCAATTATTATTATTAAATAATATGTATTAGCTAATACATTTTTTATTACTAATTATGGATATTATAATTATTTAATGAAATATTATTTAAATTATTTTAAATATAAATTCTTAATAATAACCATATTATTATTTTAATTATAATAATATTATAATTTTAATTGTAATATAATTTTTAATTAAACAAAATTAGATATTAATTTTAATAAACAATAATTAATTTTCACAAATAATATATCAAATAATATTTGATAAACAATATCATTATATAAGAATTAATAATATAAATTCAAATATTATAATTAATATACTTTATTAATAGTTACAAACAATATATTATAATTAATATTATAATCAGTTTTAATTTATTTAATAATATTATTTAAATTATTAATTAATATATTGATTAATATTATTAATAATAAATATTAATAACGATTGATAATAAATCTGATATAATAATTTAGTTTTAAGTATAACGTAGAAATTAAAACATAATTAAATAAAAAACAAATAAATTATTTAACTTGTTTATTTATGATAATATAATAACTAGATATTTTATATAACATAATATATTAATATATATTTAAATAAATAATTGTACAATTATCACTTAGATGTCCTAATTTATTTAATTAAATTTATAATAACTGTAAAAAAATTTATAATGTTTGTATTTATTAAATAATTATAATTATGATAGTCATAACTATTTGCAATGGTTAGGCCAATAGATTCATTTTTTAAATTCGTTACTTATTAATTGTTAGAATATTAATAAATTAGCATTACTTTATTTCGAATAAGACTATATCAATAGAAATAATTATTTTATGACAAAACAAAGGGTTATAACAGTATGAAATCAATAATTGTTAAATTGTTATAACTAATTGAACTAGTTTAGTAAACAAATTTATTTTTTAAATCTCTTATTAATTTTGAAAATATTAATAAATTAATAATATTTTATTCTAAACAAAATTATATTAACAAAAACATTTGTTTTATGACAAAGTAAAAAAATATAACGATTTGAAATAGATAACTATTCATATAGCCTTAACTATTTGAACTGGTTCAACAAATAAATTTATTTTTTAAATCTCTTAATTATTAATTTTCATAATATTATTATATAAGTATTATTTTTTAATTAATTAATATTTATATAATATCAGTATATTTATAATTATGTATTAAATTTATAATTTTAATATAAATTGTAAATTTATATTAATAGTTATATAAATTTATGAATAGTTTATTTACTTATTTGGTTAAAAATATTACTAATTTAATAATATTTCAAAATTAATAAGTATAAGATTTAAAAAATAAATTTGCTTGCGGAACAAGTTCAAATAGTTAAAATGATTAGAATAATTATCTATTTTAGTAACAACAATTTATTAATTAAACAAATATTTATATAATTAAACGAATTAAATTTATATTATAAACAAATGCTCTATATTATGATATATTAATATAGAATATATTATATTTTTATTATCTTTAAAACTATTTAATTATAACTAAATAATTAAATTTATTATTATACAATTATTACTACTAAATTAATAATAAAACTTATTATTTGTAGTAAATAATTTTTGAAAATATATTATCTATATTATAATAAAACAATATTATAACTAATTAATATACAGATTACAAATAATAATATCAATATTGGGTATAATTATTCAAATAAATAATTGTCTATTATCTATTTCAAATAATTTAAATAATAGCTTATTATTATATCAATTATTATAACATTATTTGTTACATTCTTAATTAAATAATAAAAATTTTAAATAGTGATAATTGTTGCAATTATAAAATAATTTATTATTAATAATAATACTAATTTATTAACCTTTTGTTTAAATATTTTTTAATAAATTAATACTAATTTACATAATTTAATAATAATTATATATTATGAATAGTTACTTTATAATTATAAATAATTATATATTTTTATAATTTATTAATATTTCTAAAGTTAAATTATTAAATTATTAAATTTAAATATATTATTATTAAAAATTATATTAATATAATATAATTTATTAAAGTATGTATTAATTTTATAATTAATACAATTATAAATTATGATAATATTAATAAGTTAAATTAATATATAAAATAATTAATTATTAAATGTTATATTTATTATAACATTATATAAATATCCAATATTTAATTTGTATAAAATTATAATTATATTATTATAATTTAAATTAAATTATATAGTATTAATTTAAATTATTAATATGATTAGTTAATATAAATATTATATATTATAATATTTAAACATATATTTATAATATATAGATTAAAATATAATATATCTATATACTAATAATTTAATTATTAATAATTGATACAGTTTTTAATAGAAACTTAAATTAGAATAATATTCAAATAGTTATATAAATATTAAACAATTAATAATTTCAAAAATAAATAAGTAAGAGTTTAAAAATTGAATCTATTTACCAAACCAGTTTAAATAGTAATGACTATTTGAACAATTCTTTACTTCAGATCATTACAACCTTTTGTTTTGTCATAAAACAATTATTTCTGTTCATACAAGATTATTCAAAATAAAACAATATGAATCTAATAATATTCAAAAAATTAATAACTAAGGGATTTAAAAAATAAATTTGTTTGCTGAACCAATTCAAATCGTTATGACCTCTGTCTTGTCATAAAACAATTTTCTCAATTCATACTAGCTTATTTGAAATAAAATAAAATGAATTTGTTAATATTTCAAAAATTAATAAATAAGAGATTTAAAAAATAATTTTGTTTACCTAACGAATTCAAAAAATTATACTATTTGAACAATTATATATTTCAAGTCATTATTACTTTTCGTTTTGTCATAAAACAAATGTTTTTGTTCATATAAGTTTATTTGAAATAAAGTAATACTAATCTATTAATCTTTCAAAAGTTAATAAGTGATTTAAAATAATCAATTATAATTAAATTATTATATTAGTTATAATCAATAATTATAACAATAAAATTGAATTAATTATCTTTAATTATTATTTATAAATAATAATAATTATTATTTTATGTTATTAAAACAAAATTGGTTTATATTATGTTAATAATTAATAATTTATAAAAAAAGTTATAATTTTATTAACATATTTATTTCACTATTATTAACAGATTATTATATATAAGTTATAAATTTAATTATAATTAAATTATATATTATTTTTTATTAATTTATTATTATTGTATTAACTATACAATTGTTAATCATATTATTATATAATAAATTAATTAATCGTTATACAATTTATTTTAAAATAGTTTATAACTATATCAAATATTAATTATAATTAATTTTATAAAACAATTGTTAATTATTAATATCATTATATTTATTAAGTTATATATAATAATAAATTTATATAATCTCATATTATGGTAATAATATTATTATATTATTATAATTTATGATTATATTTGAATAATTTCTAATATTAATAAATTGATATTATTTATAATGTACTATTTGAACAATAGTATAATTAATAATAATATATAATTCAATATATTATCAAGACTTAATATTAATTAGTAATATTAATAGTATATTAATTCAAATATAATTTAAATAATAATTAATCATATATATAAATTTAATATTATTAATATTTTAAAATAATATTCCAAAAATTAAAGAGTAACAAAATAGAAACTATTGTTTTAATATAAGTTATTAAATAGGCATATTTGAAATTAAATTAATAAATTATAATTTATTTAATATAGAAAATTAATTTAATTATTTTTATTAAAATTGTGAATATTAATTTTTATTCATAATTAATATACTATTAATAAACCTATATATTAATATTATTATATCATATATATCTTAGTTATTAATTATTTATTAATTAAATAATAATACTAATTTAATAATTTATATATTATATTATAAATTTATTATAAGTATGGTAAAAATATGAAATATAGTTAATTATTATAAATATATATTAAATTAATTATATATATGATTAATATTAATAATTGAATAATTATTTTACTATTTAAGGATTATAAAGCTTGTTAATCTATATACTAATAATATAGTAAATTATATTAATTTAAATTATTTTCTAAATCTTTTACTTATTAATTGTTGGAATATTATTAAATTAGTATTATTTTATTTTGAATAAGCTTATATAGACAAAAACAATTGGTTCATCGCAAAACAAAAGATCCTAACTATTTGAAATAGATAATTATTCAAATAGTTAGATCTATTTAAACATGTTCAAAAAACTAATTTATTTTTTAAATTTTTACTTATTAAATTTTGAAATATTAATAAATTTAATTATTTTATTCAGAATAAGCTTGTATGGACAGAAACAATTGGTTTATCACAAAACAAAAGGTCATAACTATTTGAAATAAATAATTGTTCAAATAGTCAAACTATTCAAACATGTTCAATAAAACAAATTTATTTTTTAAATTTTTACTTATTAAATTTTGGAATATTAATTAATTTAATTATTTTATTTGAAATAAGCTTTTATGAATAGAAACAATTATTTTATGACAAAACAAAAGTTCATAACGATTTGAAATAGATAATTGTTCAAATAGTCATCACTAGTTAAACTTGTTCAGTAAATGGATTCATTTTTTTAAATCTCTTACTCATTAATTTTTAGAATATTAATAAATTAGTAATATTTTATTTCAAATAAGCCTATATGAATTGATACAATTGTTTTATGACAAAATAATTAAATATAATAATTTATATTTAAAATTTATGATATAACAAATTCATAATTAAGAATTATATTAATAATAATTATTAAATTCAATATAATATGAATATTTATACGTAATATTATATTATATGTTAATATTATTATAAGTCATTTAAACAATTATAAAAATGATATTTTATCATGTTAAAAAGTAATTTAAAATTAATAAATTATTATTATAACATTATTAATAATAAATAATAAGATATTATTATTTATTAAATTAACATTAATTTATAAATTTTTATAAGAGCAACTATTTAATATATTAATGTGAGTAAAATAATTCTAATTATAATTATAAATCTATTTATACAATTTTAATAAATTTAATGTTATATTAATATTAATTAATATTAAGATTAATTCTGTATAATAAAATATAGAATGATAAATTATATGAACTATTTTGATAATAGATTTAGTAATTAGTAAATTAATAATGTTATAATAATAATAATCTTTATTTAGTAATTAACTAAATATTAATTTAGTATTATAGTAAATAAAATAAATTAATTATAAACTTTTCAATTATTAAAATAACTTATTTTAAAATAAGCTATTCAGAAGTTTTGTTATTACAGTCATTTAATCAAATAATTATATTATATTTATATCCTATTATAAATTGTAATAATATATAAATTATTTAAAATTTCTATTAATCTAAATTATAAATTTATTAATAAATTTAGATTACTATAAGTATAGAGTATCATTAACTATTAACTTATAAACTTAATATTATAATTAATTTACTAATCTAATTAACATTATTACTTTTGATTAAAGTATTATCAATAATATAATCAAAATAGATTTAATATTAATTTAATTAATTTAATAATAAATTATTAAATTATAATTATATTGTTTAATATTAAATTGATAAATTATAATAATTTAAATACATAAACTAAAATAATTTATATTAATATATATATTATAATTTAAGAGGCTATTAATATTTTAGATAAATGATATTTTTATAAATTTATCAATTAAATATTATAATTATAAATTATTAATAAATGTATCTATTAATAATTAATAATTGAACCACAATACTATTAGTATTATTAATTAATTAATAATATTTATATGAAATATAAATTTATCCAAAAATTGATTATAAAATATAATTTTTATAATTATATTATAATAAATATAATATATAATATAATAATTATAATGGTTTAACAATCCATAACCAATTAATAATAATAATAATAATATATTATATTAATTACTCATTAATAAAATAATTTATTAGCGGCCCCATTGAAATACATCCTCTATATCTCTTTATCATCTTCCTCTAACTTTGAGATGGCCATTAGTTCCTCATCTAGAAAATCAAGCTTATTATTAACAATTGTAATAAGTTTATAATACTAATTAAAAACTAAATAGATTATAATAATTTTTTACTTATTAATTTTGAAAATATTAATTCTAATATAACTAATTATAGTCAAATACTTAACTATTAATATTATAATTTAATGTATCAATTATTAGTAAATTGATATAATTATTTTTTATTAATAATAAATTATATTTATTAATGTAGATTTAAGGTTTTATTAAATAATTATGAAGGTTTTGTTAAACTTATTATAATAAATAATAATAATTGTTATTAATTTGATTAATTATTAACTAATAATAATTAATATATTATACAATTAAAAATAATAATAAATTATGACAATTATTATATTATATCTATAATTAATATATAATATTAAATTAGATTATGCTATTAATAATATATTAATTATATAATTAATACTAAACAAGATATAGTAATTGTTATTAATTACTAATAATTTTAATAATTATACGAATTATAATATAATTTAATATTTAAATATTAAAATATTAATATACATTATAATATGGATTATAATAAGCAATTATTATATATAATATAATATAATAACCATTTATTATAATCCATATTATAATATCAATTCATTAAATTTAAGTTAACTAATTTATAGTTGATTTAATTATTCTCACTATAAAACCCAATAGTTATATAAATAAACTTCTTTTAATTCTAATAAATATTAATTTAATATTAATATTATTTTAATGTTATAATAAATATAACTTAAATTTAAAATATCCTTTTGGTATAGGTACGGGGATGGATATAATATAAAAATAGGAAAATGATAATGAAAACAATTAAAATAACTTGGCTTATAAATTACAATATTATTTTTATTTAAATATATTTATTTTTAATATTAATTAAAAATAATATAATATATTTAATTAATTAATATTATTCATATTAATAAAATATTATTGAATATTCAATTAGACCAAATTTAGGTTATAAATATATTAATTATATTAATATATAATAGTGAAAGGTCAGAATGATTTTATAAAAATAATTTATCAAATAGTCATAACTATTTAAACTTGTTTGGTAAACAAATTTATTTTTTCAAATCTTTTGCTTATTAATTTTCCATTTGTTCATAAATTTGGATTATTTTATTCTGAATAAGCTTGTAAGACATGAAACAAATATTTTATGACTAACCAAAGTTTTGAACGATTTGAAATAGATAATTATTCTAATTATTTTAACTATTTGAATTGGTTTAGAAAACATATTTATTTCTTAAATCTCTTATTAAATTTCAAAACATTATTAAATTAGTATTATTTTAAATCTTAATTTTTATATAGCATTATTATATTATTATTTAAATTATATTATTTGATAAGTTAAATAATTGAGATAAATAATTATATTCTTATAATTTATAACTATTAATAACTATTATTACTAATACTATATAAAAATCTAATCATTCATTAATACATTAATAAATCATTGTAACATTTTGCTTTGTAATAAAACAATTGTTTCAATTCATGTTAGCTTATTTGAAATAAAATAATACTAATTTATTAATATTCCAAAAATTAAAAAGTAAGAGAATTAAAAAAATAAATCTATTTATTGAATAAGTTCAAATAGTTATTACTATCTTAATAATTACGTATTTCAAAACATTACAACCTTTTGTTTTATCATAAAACAACTGGTTCTATTTATTTAAGCTAATTTTAAATAAAATAATATAAATTTATTTAAAAATTAATGTTCCAAAACCAATTGTTTCTATTCATACAAAATTATTCAAAATAAAATAATACTATTTTATTTCTATTTTGAAAATTAATAAGAGATTTAAACTGGTTCAACAAATAAATTTATTTTTCAAATCTCTTAATTATTAATTTTCATAATATTATTAGATTAGTATTATTTTTTAATTAATTAATATTTATATAATATCAGTATATTTATAATTATGTACTAAATTTATAATTTTAATATAAATAGTAAATTTATATTAATAGTTATATAAATTTATGAATAAATTATTTACTTATTCAGTTAAAAATATTACTAATTTAATAATATTTTAAAAATTAATAAGTAATAGATTTAAAAAATAAATTTGCTTGCAGAACTAGTTCAAATAGTTAAAATGATTAGAATAATTATCTATTTTAGTAACAACAATTTATTAATTCAGCAAATATTTATATAATTAAACGAATTAAATTTATATTATAAACAAATGCTCTATATTATGATATATTAATATAGAATATATTGTATTTTTTATTATTTTTAAAACTATTTAATTATAACTAAATAATTTAATTTATTATTATACAATTATTGCTACAAAATTAATAATAAAATTTATTATTTGTAGTAAATAATTTTTGAAAATATATTATCTATATTATAATAAAATAATATTATAACTAATTAATATACAGATTACAAATAATAATATCAATATTACGTATAATTATTCAAATAAATAATTATCCATGATCTATTTCAAATAATTTAAATAATAGCTTATTATTTTATTATAGCTTATTATTTTATCTATTATTGTAAAATTATTTATTACATTCTTAATTAAATAATAAAAAATTTAAATAGTGATAATTGTTGCAATTATGAAATAATTTATTATTAATAATAATACTAATTTATTACCTTTTGTTTAAATATTCTTAGTTATAATCTATACAGTTAATATAGATTATTAACTAAAATTATATATTATATAAGCTATTAATTGTTATTTGTACATTGATATAATATTATGTTATAACAAATAAATAATTGTACAATTGTCACTTAGATGTCCTAATTTATTTAAATTATTTTAAATTATTATATTTATTTAAACTATTCAAATAGTAGTACTAATCAATAGTATATATTCATAAGTATAAATATTTATTAGTACATTATAATAAATATATTATAATATTATAATTAAATAGTTATTTTATTTGATACATAATAATTAAATAACTAATATTTAAATGTTTTAACTAATTAAATTATAATTAATACAATAGATAATATAAGTTAATTTATTATTTAATTTATATTAAATATAAATATTGATTATTTATAAATATTTCAAGTTTATAGTATCAAATTAAATTAATATAAATAATAATATATATTATATTATATTATCAATATATTTATATATAATTATATGTTATTTTTTAAATCTCTTAGTTATTAATTTTTAGAATATTATTATATTAGTATTATTTTATTTCGAATAAACTTGTGTGAATAGATATAATTGTTTTATGAGATAACAAAAGGTTATAACAATTTGAAATATATAATTGTTCAAATAGTCATAACTATTTGAAGTGGTTCAGTAAATAGATTAACTTTTTAAATCTTTTATTAATTTTTGAAATATTAGTAAATTAGTATTATTTTATTCCAAATAGGCTTGTTTGATGAAAAACAATTGTTTTATGACAAAACAAAAGTTCATAACAATTTGAAATAGATAATTATTCAAATGGCCATAATTATTTGAATAATTTGATAAACTTATTTTTTTTAAAAACTCCAACTTCTTAATTTTTGAAATATTAATAAAGCAATATTATTTTATTTTGGAAAAAGTTTAATGTACTGAAATAGTTGTTTTATGATAAAATAAAAGGTCGTAACAATTTTAAATAGATAATTATTCAAATAGTCAGAACTATTTGAACTTATTCGGTAAATATATTTTTTTAAAATTTCTTATTAATTTTCTAAATTTTAATAAATTAGTATTACTATATTTTGAATAAGCACGTATGAATTGAAACAATAATTTTTTGACTAAACAAAAAATCAGAATAATTTGGAATAGATAATTGTCTAATAGTCTTAACTATTTAAACTGTTTCGAAAAACACATTTTTTTTAAATCCTTATTAATTTTTGAAATAGTAATAAATTGGTATTATTTTATTCTAAATAATTTTGTATGAATAGAAACAATTATTTTATAATAAAACAAATTTCATAATGATTTGAAATAAATAACAGTTCAAATGGACATGACTATTTAAACTTATTTGGTAAACAAATTTATTTTTTAAATCTCTAACTTATTAATTTTTAGAATAATAACAAATTAGTATTATTTTATTCCAAATAAACTTGTGTGAATAGAAACAATTGTTTTATGACAAAACAAAAGATCATAAAGATTTGAAATATATATTTGTTCAAAAAGTAATAACTATTTGAACTTGCTCGGTTAACAAATTTATTATTTAAATATTTTATTTATTAATTTTAGAAATATTAATAAATTAATATTATTTTATTTCGAATAAGCTTGTATGAATAGAAATAATTGGTTTATGACAAAACAAATTGTCATAATGATTTGAAATAGATAATTGTTCAAATAGTCATAACTATTGAATGTGTTCAAAATACATATTATTTTTTAAATTTTTATTTATTAATTTTTGGAGTTTTAATAAATTTATATTATTTTATGAATAGTATTCATACAAGCTTAATAAAACAATTTAATAATCATTTTATATATTAATTAATATTTATAATACTATTATAATTATAATTAATTATAATTGTTTAATATTAAAATTATAGTATTTTGAATTAACTATTCAATTTAATATAGCAAAATTATATAATTACTTAATAATAATTAATAATCAAATATTATAAATTATTAATTTATTAGATTAATCAATTAATTAATATAACAATAAAATAATATAATATTAAATATTATAATAGTATTAATTTATTATTTAAATAACAATAAATAATTATATTTATTATATTAGTTTAATTAATCAAATAGTAAAATAATATTATTATCCAAATCATTTAAAAATAAATAATTAGAATGCTATAGTTTTAATAATTTATAATTATTAGTTATTTTTAAAATGATTAATAAAATTGGTATTCTATTATTTTAATTACAATTATATATACCTGGTAAGTTTATAATAAGTTCAATTCATGCAAGTTTATTAATTTAATTAATTAATATTATTTCAAAAAATTAAATTGAAATAAATAATATTAATTATTAATATATATAGTTTATATTATTTAATAAAATTATATTTTAATTATAAAATATAAATTTATATTTGACAGTTAATAAGTAATATTAATTTAATAATATAATATTTAATTATATAGTGTAAATTAAAATTATTTTATAATAAAATATAAATATATAATATTGATTATATAAACAATTTTATTATTTATTTCTTAATATTAATACTATAATTAATAATAGATTTTAATATTTAAAAATAAATCAATATTATTAAACCAATTCTTAATTTATAAATTATTAAAATAATTATAACTAATAATAATTAAATATATTGATTTAATTTACTATTTATATATAGATTATAATTATACCTTAACATTAAAAGGTTAATATTTATGAATAATTATTTATGATACTAATATAATTTTTATAAATATAATTATTTATCTTAATATTAAAATAAATAAAAATTTTTATTTATATATATTAATTATATACTAAATATAACTAATACTAAAATATAAAATTAAATAAATTATTATTTTATAATAAAATAATATTATAATTTAATATTATTTTAAAATTAGTATTATTTTAAATTATACAATTAAAATAGTTATTTAATTATGTTATAATTATAATATAACATAACAATAAATTATTTTATTATATAATAAATTTATTTGTATTATAAATAATTAGTTTATCTTAGTATAACAATAATGAATGTTATTTATATTAACTAATATTAAAATATAATCATATTTCAACAAATTTATAATTAATTATAATATTATTTAATTATATATTATAAATATATAAAATAAATCAAAATAATAATTATTCTAAATATTAAATTATAATTATTTATTATTATAATTAATAAAATAAATTATTTTATAATAAATTAATATTATTTAATAAATAATAAATTTATAATAAAGATATATATTAAATTATTATAATTATCTTAATTATAATAATATTAATTAAATAAATTAATACTATATTAATTAATATTATAAGATTATTAATTAATAACTAATATAGTTGTTTTTTCAATATAAATAAATAGAATTATAATAGTAATTATAGTAATATTTAATATTATTAATTAAATTTAATATTATAATTTAATAAATTATTAAATATACTTCATATATAATTATTAATAACCTTAATAAACTTAATAATTTATTATAATTTATTTAATAAAGCACTAAAATATTAATAATATGAATTCATTTTATTTTAATATAAATACTATTATAATTATTATATATTAATTAATTATATCTATAATTATAATTATGATTATTTATAATTAGTAATATTATTATAAAATTAATTAGGGATTAATTAACTAATAAATAATAATAATTATTATTATAAAAATAATTAATAAGTAAGAAATTTAAAAAATAAATCTTTATTTTAATATAATTTAAAATATAACTATATTATTAGATAATAACTAATATATATTGTTATATTATAATTATTTTATAAATAATATATATAATATACATATATAATATATATAGATGTATTTGAATTTAGTGATTTAGATAATGAGCATGTAAAATCCCTATATGCAAGAATTGTATTTCAGCAACTCATTCAATCAGAACGTCTAAATGCCAAAGAACATGAGGCTTGAATAAAAGCTTTCCATATATACAAAGGTCATTTTATACAATTCTCAAGGATTTAACTAACAATGGCATTGCTCAAATCAAATGGTTGGGTGTTCTACAACCCCCCTTCACAAAAAATAGCAAGGTTAACATAAATCTCATATTAATTTTTAATAATAATTTATTTAATTCTTGAACATATGAGATAAAAATAGATAACTATATTATTTTTAAATATAATAATATATATTATACAATAATTATTAATATTATATATAATATAATTTAATATTTATATTTAATTTTTAAATAGTAAGAATATTAAATCATCCAAAATAAATTAATAATCGAATAAGATTATAATTATATTAAAATATAATTTAATATTAATGGTTATCTGTTTTAAATAGTAATATTTGGATATTATAATCGATAATTAAACAAATTGTATATTTAAGTATTACTTATTATCTTTTATTGAACTATTAAGAATTTGTATTTATTAGTTATATAACAAATAAAATTATACTGAATTATAATTAGGATAATTATAAAACATAATTGCTTAAATAAATAACAATCAATATTGAAATAAATTAATAAGTAAGAGATATTAATTTTTATATCTTAACTAAATAGTAAAGTTTAATAAGTAATTTATTAAACATTTATTAACTAATATTAATTAATAACAATTAATTATAATAACAATATGTAATAAACTAAGTTAATAATATAAATTAAATAATATCTATATGTTATATTATTTATAACAATTGTTTCTGAATTGTATACTATTGATTTTTTTATTACTAATTAATAATAATTAATTATTTTAATTATTTTATTAATTTAAACTATTTTATTATTATTTTTATTAATAAGTTAACTTTAAATATTATAATATTATTGAATTTAAAGTATAATCTTATATATTATTAAGATAATTTAATAATTAAATATCATTTATAATTTAATTAATAATAATATTATTAATAAAGTAGTATTATTTTATTTTATTAATTAATTATAATTGTTAAAAAATTATAATATTTGGATTATTGTGATTATAATTAATATATTTTAAAATATTAATCAATATTATATTATTAAATATTAATATAATAATTAATATTATTATTAATTAGTAGTTTAATATAATATAATAATGCCATTTAATTATTTAAATGATAATAATTAAATATAGTTAATATAATAAATTATAATTAAATATAAAACTAATTTATCTTTAATATATGTATTAATATAAAAATTTAATGTTATAATAGCTTGTATTAATATTTATTAATATGATATATATTAATATTTAAACTAATTTATTTAATATATAATTAAAAATATTATTAATTATTTAAATATTTTAATAATAAATAATATTATAATATTATAATTATAATATATATAAATTGAATAATAGTATTATAATACAAATATAATACTAATAATCATTATTAAAATCTTAATAATTTATAGTATTATAGTCAAATATAATATTATTAGTATAATAAATATATTAATATAAGTTATGACTATTTGAACAATTATCTATCTCAAATCATAATGATCTTTATTTTGTCATACAAGCTTATTCGGATTAAAATGATGCTAATTTAATAATATTTCAAAAATTAATAAGAGATTTAAAAAATAAATATGTTAGCCGAACCAGTTCAAATAGTTAAGACTATCAAAATAATTATCTATTTTAAATCATTCTATCCTTTTGTTTAGTCATAAAACAATTATTTCAATTCATACAAGCTTATTTGGAATAAAATAATACTAATTTATTAACATTTGAAAAATTAAAGCAAGAGATTTAAAAAAATAAAATCTGTTTATTGAACAATTTCAAATGATATGACTATTTAAACAATTATCTGTTTAAAATTATTTTGACATTTTGTTTTGCCATAAAATAATTGTTTCAGTTAATAAAAACTTATCTGAAATAAAATAATACTACTTTATTAATATTTCAAAAATTATTAAGTAAGAGATTTAAAAACTAAAGCTATATTTCAAAGTAGTTCTAATTGTTATGACTATTTGAACAAATATTAATCTCAAATCGTTATGATCTTTGTTTTGTCATAAAACAATTGTTTTTTTATCATATAAGCTTATTTAGATAAAAATAATACTAATTTAATAATATTTTGAAAATTAATAAGTAAGAGATTTAAAAAATAAATGTGTTTGCCAATCAGTTCAAATAGTTAAGATTATTAGAATAATTATCTATTTCAAATCATTTTGACCTTTTGTTTAATCATACAATAATTGTTTCAGTTCATACAAGCTTATTCGAAAGAAAATAATACTAATTTATTAACTTTTGAAAGATTAATAAGCAGGATATTTGAAAAACTAAATTTGTTTACTGAACAAGTTCAAATAGTTATGACTATTTCAACAATTATCTATTTAAAATCATTGTGCATTTTTGTTTTTTCATAAAACAATTGTTTTAGTTCACAAAAGTTTATCCAAAATAAAATAATACTACTTTTCTTAATATTTTGAAAATTAAGAGATTTAAAAAATAAATCAGTTTACTGACTTAGTTTATTTTTTAGTAATCTATTATGTATAAATTATTATTATATATAATAATTAATAAATTGATATGAAGTATAGAATTATATATTTATACTATATATAAATCTCTTATATTATATTTAGTTATAACTAATTATTAAAATATTCTATTTGATATAATCTATACAGTTAATCTATTTAAATTAACTATTTGAACTGGTTAGTAAATAGTACAAACCTTACAGTTAAAGTATATTTAATTTTATTATATATAATTCTTTAAAGTATTAATTTAATTCTTTAAATTATTTAAAAATAATTAAAATTATTTATATAATTAAAATTATTTAAAATTAACTAAATTTAATTAATTTTTGGATAATTATTTAATATTATATATAAATACTATTAAACTTTTTATTAATTTTAATAATCAATTTATTTAATTGTTATGATTAAAAGATTTAATCTAATCCTTTGTTAAATTAAATTAGAACCTCTTTTATATTTAAAATTTTAAATATACACGCATTCTTTATTAATAGTATTTATATTATTAAATACCTATATTTTAACAAATCTAACATTAATAAAAATGTTATTAATAAACATTTAATTATTAATAATTAATAATATAAATAGTTTTGTTAGAAATTAAGTAATAATTAAATGTAATATTTAATTACTAATTTAATTATAAATTAATAATTATTATAGTTTTATAATTATTTGAATTATCATACAAATTAACAAATATTAAAAAATAAATATTTTTATCGATCAAGTTTAAATAATTATGATTATTTGAACATTTAAATATTAGTTATTTAAATGTATAAATTATTATTTAATAAAGATTAAAATATTAATTATAATTATTAAATAAATTATAATAGATTAAAATTAGTATTATGATAATAATTAAATTATCCTAATAATATTATTATATAATTACTATATAATAAATTTAAATAATTACAATTAAATACTAATTAATACTTTATTAATAATTAAGATAATAATATAATTATAATAATATAATTATTTAGCTTTATGTTTAATTAATTAATGATTATCTATTTACTTAATTATTTATTTTTAATTTAAATAATTGGAATAGTTTTGACTTACTTAAATCATCCAAAATAAATTAATAGAAATAGCTTGTATTATATTTAATTATTTATTAATATATTTTAGATTGATTATTACAATTAAATAAAATAATATTTAAAATAAATAATTTATTAATCATGAATTATTATTTAAATAATTATTATTATCTTTATATTACATAATATTAATAATTCGAATAACTATTTGAACTTGTTTGGTATATAGATTATATATTAATTAATAATTAATAATAATTATATAATTATTTTGCAAAAACAATTAATTATATTATTATAGATTAAATAATTAATCTTGTGTAATACTTATATATTATTTATATATAATAATTAATATATAATTTAAATTGATAATATTTATCATTTTATTTTAATCATAATTATTGAATTATATTTATATAATTAATATAATTTGTAATTATTTATTTTAATTAGTTTGTATATATAAATTTATTTAAAGATTAAATTTTAAAAAAATACATCTATTTGCCAAACAAGTTCAAATAGTTATTACTATTTTAACAATTGTCTATTTAAAATCTTTATAACCTTTTGATTTATCATAAAACAATTGTTTCAGTTAACACAAGCTTAGACGAAAAAATAATTCTAAATATTAATATTGCCTATATTAATAAGTAAGAAATTTTAAAAATAAATTTGTTTACTAAATCAGTTAAAATAATTTGTAATAATTATTATTATTCATAATAATAATAAAATAATACTGTATCCAGTTACAAAATGTGAAGAGTTTATTACGATATTAATATAAAATAATTTCAATATTTTCCAATGTTAACTATTAATAATTATTAATAATTTTTATATTATTATTACAAATATTTTTGTTATTAATAATATTAATTTTACTTATTAATAAATTACTAATAAATTAATATTTATACTATAATATCTATATAATAATTTTAATATTATTATATTTAATTAATCAACTATATAAGTAAAAACTTATTATTAATTTATAGTTGGTTTATTTTATGTTATTTACAATATTATTTATAAATAATAAATTGTTATTTAAAATTATAATGATAAGTTTAATGATATGAGGATAAGAATGGATATGATTTTAAATTTTTATTAGACACAAAAATGGAGGCAGATAATAATGTACCCACCTCATATCCATACTCATACCCTGGGTATATATTTATATATATTTAGTATATAGATTTTTTATTAAATAATATAAATTATTATTTTAAATTAATTAGAATTAATATATTGTTATTGAAATATGTATATTTATAAAAAATTATCTAACTATACAAGATAAAAATAGATTTTATTTATTATTTCTTTTAAAATTTATGGGTATGAAAATTACTCAAATCAATTAAATACCTACAAAGATAAGATAAATTTAAAATATCCTTTTGGTATAGGTACAAGGATGGATATAATATAAAAATATGAAAATGATAATGAAAACAATTCAAATAACTTGGCTTATAAATTACAATATTATTTTTAATCTTTACTTAGTAATTATATAGTATAATTATCAATTTGGCTATTATAATTTAATATATTAATATACTTTCAATTTTAAACTAATAGTCATATATTAGTTAATATTTATAATATTATTACTATTTATTATAATAATTAATTTATATAGTATCATGTAATAATTTAATAAATTATTATAATTAAATATTATTAATAATATTTTATGAATCATATTAATTATTATAATATGTAATTATAATTGTATATTATATATTATATAATAATTATTTATTATATAATTTAATTGGACATATATATTGATAATTAAATAACATAACGATAATTGTTTGACAATAATAGTTAATAAAATATTAATAATAACTATTAACTATTAATATTATAATTAATTATAAGTTATAATTAAAATTATTTGATATAATTATATTTAAATTAAATTTAATTATTAATAGTAATTAAGTTATTTTATTATAAGTTATAATAATAATTTAATATTATTTTAATTATAAAATTATGAATTTATTCATATTTCATAATTGAATTATTTATTATAATTCAATGCAATATATAAAATTATTCATAATAATATATTGTGTCATTATATTATGATATTAAATTACTAAATAATATTAAATATATAATTTATTAATATATTTATAATAATAATTAATTATTATTAATTAATAATTTAATTACTTATTATGATAAAATGTTATAATATCGTTAATATATAATGGTAATTGTTAAATTTGTTAACAAATATTTATTATACAATAAATCATTTTAAATATTATCTAATATTTGTTAATAAATTATTTTCTTGAGCAAACAATAGGTATTTAAAACAATAATTGACTTTTAGGTATTTGTTAATTATTATTTTATAGTATAAATTACAAACAGTAATTAATTTAAACAATTGTTTAAATTATTTGAAATTATATAGTCATAACTATTTGATCTAATTTGCTAAACATATTTATTTTTTTAATTTTTTACTTATTAATTGTCAACATATTAATAAATTAGTATTATTTTAATCTGAATAAGCTTGTATGAATAGAAACTATTGTTTATAATAGAGCAAAAAGTAATAATGATTTGAAATAAATAATTGCTCAAATAGTCATAACTATTTGAATTGGTTTAATAAAAAAATTTATTTTTTAAATCTCTTATTGATTTTTGAAATATTAATAGATTAGTATTATTTTATTCTAAACAAACTTATATGATCTAAAACATTTGTTTTATGATAAAACAAAAGGTCATAATGATTTGAAATAGATAATTGTTAGAACTGGTATGAATATAAACAATTTATAATTTATAATATTTAATTTTAAAAATAATTAATATTATTAAATAGTTATATAGTATTTAATACTATAATATATATTAATTTTAAATATTAAATCTAATTTATTTATATAATTAAATCAAATAGTAAGTTTGAAAGTTTTAATTAATTTAATTACATATAATTTAAATGTTAATAAAAAATTATAATTAAATAGTTTAATATTAATGGTTATCTATTTTTAATACATTAATAATATTATTAATATTTACTACCATTTAATTATTAGTTATTTAAATGTATAAGATTTGGATAATATTATTATAAATATTAATATAATAAATTAATAATAAATTTATTATATTTTTATTAATTATTTATTTAATAAGTAAGGATTTATATCCTTAAATCTTATATAAGCTTATCATATTAATAATAAATATTAATATGAATAATTGTTAATAATTGTCCAATCTGTAATTGTTAAAATTTAAAATATTTAAAATATTAATATCGTAAAAATTAATCAAAGATAAAATAAATATTTTTAAATCTCTTTCATATTAATTTTTCAAATGTTAATAAATTAGTATTAATTTATTCAGAATAATCTAGTATGAATTGAAACAATTGTTTTATGACTAAACAAAATATCAAAATGATATAAAATAGATAATTATTCTAATAATTTTAACCATTTGAACCGATTCAGTAAATAAATTTATTTTTTAAATCTCTTTTTAATTTTCAAAATATTATTAAATTAGTATTATTTTAATCCAAATAAGCTTGTATAAGCAAAACAATTGTTTTACGTTAAAAGAAAAGGTCATGATGATTTGAAATATATAATCATTCATAGAGTCTTAACTATTTGAACTAGTTCGACAATTAGATTTATTTTTTAATTTTCTTGGTTACTAAGTTTTGAAATATTATTAAATTAGTATTATTTTATTCTAAATAAATAATATGAACAGAACCGATTGTTTGATGATAAAATAAAAGGTTATAATGATTTGAAATAAATAATTATTGACATAGTCAAAACTATTTGAAATGATTTGGTAAGCAGATTTTCTTTTTAAATCTCTTACATATTTATTTTCTAAATATTAATAAAACAATATTATTTTATTTCAAACAAACTTATATTAACAAAAACAATTGTTTTACGACAAAACAAATCTTTAAATATTTTTACTTTAAAATAGATTTGAAATTAAATATTTAATTTTTAAATTAAACAAATTTAAACTTAAATTAGAATAATATTCAAATAGTTATGAATATTTGAATTATAAGATTTCAAATATAAAAAATTAATAACTATGAGATTTAAAAGATAATATTTTTCTAATTATTTAGCTGGTATTTTATGACAACTCAATTAAAAAACTTTTAATAAGTTTAAATTACAAAAGGTACAATTCAAATTTATTAACAAATTATTAATGTAGTACGATTTGAAATAAATAAATGTTCAAATTGTTATAACTAATTGAACTAGTATGGTAAATAGATTTATTTATTAAATCTCTTATTAATTTTTAAAATATTAATAAATTAATATTATTTTATTTCGATCAAACTTATATGAACAAAAACATTTGTTTTACGACAAAACAAAAAGGTCATAACGATTTGAAATAGATAATTATTCATATAGCCTTAACTATTTGAATTGGTTCAGTAAACAAATTTATTTTTTAAATCTATCAGTTATTAAATTTCATAATATTACTAGATTAATATTATTTTATTTTGAACAAGCTTGTATGAAGATAAATAATTGTTTTATGACAAAACAAAAAGTTATAACGATTGGAAACATATAATTCTTCAAATAGTCATAACTATTTGAACTGATTCGATAAACATATTTATTTTTTACATCTCTTACTTATTAATTTTTTAAATATTAATAAATTTGTATTATTTTATTCTGAATAGGCTTGTATGATGAAAAATAATTGTTTTATGACGAACAAAAGTTCATAATGATTTGAAATAGATAATTGTTTAAATGACCATAATTATTTGAATTGATTCGATAAACTAATTTATGTTTTAAATCTCTAACTTATCAATTTTTATAATATTAGTAAAGTAATATTATTTTTTTTTAGATAAGCTTTTATGAACTGAAACAATTGTTTTATAATAAAATATAAGGTCATAATGATTTTAAATAGATAATTGTTCAAATAGTCAAAAATATTTGAACTTGTTCGGTAAATAGTTTTTTTTTTCTAATTTCTTAATAATTTTTTGAATGTTAATAAATTAGTATTATTTTATTTCGAATAAGCATGTATGAGTTGAAGCAATTATTTTATGACTAAACAAAAGGTCAGAATGATTATTGATAATCAATAATTAAACAAATTGTATATTTAAGTTATTTTAAATATACAATATATTAATTAATGTACTAATTTTATTATTAATTAATTTTTTTAGTTAAATAATAGTATATTTACTTTAATGTAAATCTTAATATTTAATATATTATAATCTAAGCAACAATTAATTAATTATATTTTAAACTATATAGTTAATTAAAATATAATTAAATATAATCAATCTAAGCAATTGATGCATTTAATATTAGATAAAAATATTAAAATATTTTTAATAATATTTTAAATCGATTATAAATACATATTATTCTATCAAATAATTAATATTATTTAAGTTATTTAAATTTAATTATTAATCTAGTTACATAATTCTAATTAGATTTATTTACTTAAATTATTTAAATAAATAATAAAAAATTTTAAATTAGTTTAATATCTTGTTGTATTAGTATCAATTATAATATAACTATTATCTATCTTAATTTATTTAAAAATATATAATTATATTTAAATAATAGTTATAACTATTGAACAATATTAATTTATGAGAACATTAATATTTTTTATTGTATTATCTAATAATTTAATTAGATAATATATAAAAATTATATTTATATTTAATATTTTAGTTCAATTATCTAAACTTATATTAATTGAATAAAAAATTATTTTAATATTTAAAATATTAAATATGTTATTAATATTATATTAAATTTCAATATATTTATTATTAAAATAATAATATCCTTACTTATAATTGATAACAAAAGTATTGATATTGATAATTAATAAAATGATTCTAGATTGAAAAATATTAGTAACTAATTGTCATAACGTATATTATAAGCTTGTATGATTAGAAACAATTTTTTTATGACAAAACAAAGATCATAGCAATTTGAGATTGATATTTGTTCAAATGGTCTTAACTATTTGAATCATTATTAATTATTAATTAATTAAATTAATACCAAAATTGTTAATTAAAATAGCTAATTTATAATAAATCAATTTTTCTATGACTACTATTGCTTATTTAAACAAATTTTATATACAAAATATAAAATTATAGAAAAAATTTGAATATTAATTATAATTAGCTATTTTATTATATAATTTATATTATTAATTCCAAATAAGCTTATTTAAACTTTAAATTATTTTTTATAGTTGCAAAAATATTATTTCTAATAACTTATTTGTTATTAATTTAAATTTGTTTTACAAAATCAGTTAAATAGTTATGACTATCTGAACAATTATTATCTCAAATCATTATGATCTTCGTTTTGTTATAAAACAATTGTTTCTATTCATACAAGCTTATTCGGTGTAAAACATTGCTAAACTAATAATATTTTAAAAATTAATAAGTAAGAGATTTAAAAAATCAATGTGTTTATTGAACAAATTCAAATGGTTAAGACTATTAGATTTATTATATAAGTAATGAGACCTTAGTTCAAAGGGAATAATTATCAAAGGGAAATAATGTTCATATGAGATAATTTTTCGTAGTCAATTTATTATATATATTTAATAACAATTATCATAGTTTTATAGGATGATTTTTTTAATCATAAAATAATATGAACATTATTTTTGGCCATAATTATTAATAATATGACAATTAATAACTATTTAATAATTGAATATTTTATGTAACTTAGAAAATCTATTATTAATATTTTTTGGATATTATTTGTTATTGATATAATAATATATTAAATTATATCATTACCATGGATACTAATTAAGTAAATTATGATAATAATTTGAAATAAATAAAGATTAATTAAATATTTTTTATTTAAAATATGCTAATTTAATTAAAGATACAAAAATTAATATCTCTTACTTATTAATTTATTTGAATAATTAGATATTTGCCTTGTTTTAAATATCAGATTTCTGAATAATTATCTATTTTAATTATCGATAATTTATCATAAAAGATCAAATATACATTTTAAAATATTTATGATTATTTTTAATAATTATTTAACCAAATTCATAAATTATGTTATTATTTCGTAGCTTATTTATTAATAAATATTGATAATTAAATAATAAAATTTAAATATTTTTAATTTTTAATTATTAAAATTCAAAAAATTAATAAGCAAAAGGTATGAAAAAATAAATCTGTTTACCGATCAAGTTCAAATAATTATAACTATTTGAATTGTTCATTTAAAACCATTATGACCTTTTGTTTTGACAAAAAACAATTGTTTCAGTTCATAAAAACTTATCCAAAATAAAATAATACTAATTTATTAATATTTCAAAAATTAATAAGCAAAAGTTTAAAAAATTAATTTATTTACTAAACAAATTTAAATAGCTACAACTATTTGAACAATTGTCTATTTAAAATCATTATGACCTTTTGTTTTGTCATAAAACAATTGTTTTAGTTCCTACAAGCTTATTCAAAATAAAATAAAACTAATTTATTAATATTCCAAAAATAAATAACTAAGTGATTTAAAAAGTTAATTTGTTTATTGAATCAGTTCAAATAGTCATGTCTATATAATGTTTAAAGAAATTTGATATAATAATATTTGATTATTAATAATTTATTAATAAATATAATATTATATTTTTACTGAGAAATATAATAGTTATATAAATTATTTGAACTTATATAATATTATAAGTTTTTAATAATTGTATTTGAATTATTCAAATTTTTTTATACTTTATTATAAATTATATCTACAATAGTTATTACTATTTCAACAATTATCTATTTAAAATCATTATGACCAGTTGTTTTGTGATAAAACAACTGTTTTAGTTCATAAAAACTTATCCAAAATAAAATAATACTACTTTATTAATATTTCAAAAATTAATAAATAAGAGATTTAAAAAATAAATCAGTTTATTGAATCAATTCAAACAATCATGGCCATTTAAACAACTATATATTTTAAACCATTATTACCTTTTGTTTTGTCATAAAACAATTGTTTTTCAACAAATAAGATTTTTTTTGAATAAAATAATACTAATTTATTAAAATTTCAAGAATTAATAAGAGATTTAAAAAAAATCTATTTGTTGATCCTGTTTAAATACTTATGATTATTTGAACAATTATCTATTTCAAATTGTTATAACCTTTGCTCTATCATAAAACAATTGTTCCTATTCATACAAGCTTTTTCGGAATAAAGTAATAATAATTTAGTAATATTTTGAAAATGAATAACTATGAGATTTAAAAAATAAATCTGCTTGTCAAACCAGTTCAAATAGTTAAGACTATATGAAAAATTATTTATTTCAACTTGTTATAACCTTTTGTTTTGTCAAAAAACAATTATTTAAGCTCATAGAAGCTTGTTCGGAATAGAATAAAATCAATTTATTAATATTTCAAATTTTATAACATATTTAGAAAATAATTCTACTTACAAAATTAGTTCAAATAATTATAACTATTTACACAATTATATCGTAATTATACCATAATTATATTAGATACCTACTATTTATCATTATGATAAATAATTCTATAATTTAAAATTATATAATTAATTTTATTATTATAATTGTATATATTTTATAATTTATATAATTATTCAAATACTATTTATTATATACTTAAAATATATTAATAGTTATAATATTAATTTATTATATAATTTAAATTATTAGTTAATATAAAGATTATAATATTAATAATTTATATTAATAGTAAATTAATATTAACCTTAACTATTAATACCTTATAAAACAATAAGTATTAATAACTTATTAATAGGCTTAATATTTATATAATATTAACAAATATATTTAACTAATTTAACTTATTAGTTATTAAATATTATATTTATTTTGTTATATTAATTATAACAAAATCTAATTAGTCAAACTTAAGTTGCTTGATTATTTTTCGAACTGAACTCATAAAAATCAAACTACATCTCGAAAATGGAGTTAAGCTATTCAATTCAACATCTAATGGCAAGTACATAACTTTTAGTTATATAGATATCGATAAACATTTTAAAAGTTGTTTATTAAACATATATCGATAATTAAAAAAAATCAATATTGATAATTCATATGACCAGTTCTTATAATTATTAATTATTAAAATATTTTATAAATATTATTAATTAAATTAATAATGAATAATCATAAACCTTATTCTTTATATAAACAATAGGTTTAATATTTTATTAATATTAAAATTGATGATATAGTTATTAATATTAATAAATTATTTATTAATATTTTAATTAATTAGAATTAAATATAGATATAATAAATAAAGCTATTATATTGATTATTAATTATTAATTTATTTAATATATTGTTAAAGATTAAATATATTGTTTTAATAAAGGTTATAACGATTTAAAATAGAAATTGTTCAAATAGTAATAACTATTTGTACTTGTTCGGTAAATAAATTTATTTTTTTAAATCTCATTTTTATTAATTTTTTTAATGTTACTAAATTAGTATTAATTTATTCTAAATAGCCTTTTATGAACTAAAACAAATGTTTTATAACCAAATAAAATATTAGAACGATTTGAAATAGATAATTATTCTAATAGTCTTAACCATTTGAACTAATTTGGTAAATAAATTTATTTTTTAAATCTCTTAGTTATTAATTTTTGAAATATTATTAAATTAGTATTATTTTAATCCAAATAAGCTTGTATGAACAAAACAATTGTTTTACAACAAAAGAAAAGGTCATAACGATTTGAAATAGATAATCATTCATCTAGTCTTAACTATTTCAACTAATTCGACAATTAGATTTATTTTTTAATTTTCTTGGTTAATAAGTTTCAGAATATTATTAAATTAGTTTTATTTTATTTCAAATAAAATAGTATAAACAGAACTAATTTTTTGATGATAAAATAAAAGGTTATAACAATTCAAAATAAATAATTTTTGAAATAGTCAAAACTATTTGAAATGGTTTGGTAGGCAGATTTACTTTTTAAATCTCTTACTGATTAATTTTTTAAATACTAATAAATTAGTATTATTGATGATATTAATAACGATTTTATTTTAATAATTAATTTTAACCATAATTATTTAAAATCAAATTAACTTATTTAATATTTATATAAATTAATTCAATAAATATATATTTATTAATATTAATAAATTAATATAATCATTAATAAATTAAATATTTAATAATTAATAATTATATATTAAATAATTATATTAGTTAAATTAATATAAAATTAAATAATACAGTTAATAAATATGGTTATTTGATATTATTAAAATCAAACAATAAATTTAAATAGATATTATAACTGTATGGATTATACTAAATTATATAATCTATACAATTATTAAATTAATTAAATAATAATTAAATATTTAATTAATTTATAAATAATTATTAAAATTACTAGTTATATTTAATACTATAATATATATTAATTTTAAATATTAAATCTAATTTATTTATATAATTAAATCAATAGATTAATAAAAGTTAAATCTATACAGTTAATAACTAGTAAAAATATATAACTGAATAATATTAATTTAGTATAATCTATTATGAATTATATTAACTTATTAATTAATCTATATAATTAATAATTAACAATATTATAATTTATTTAAAACAGTTTATTTTAATATTTTAATAATATTTTAATATGACACCAGTCATATTAATTATCTTTAAATTAATATGCAAAATATTAATAATATTTATTTATTAAGATAAATAAATATTTTTAATTTAATTACTATTTGAATTAAAATATTTAATTATCTATTTTAATTGTAATTATATAACTATATTTTTATTTAATATTATATAAAATATTTAATTTAACAATTAAATTAATTCAATTGTTAATATTTATAAATTAATAT
>NW_019168138.1:0-29892 GCF_002303985.1 Durio zibethinus
ATTTTATTTCACATAAGCTTTTATGAACTGAAACAATCATTCTATGATAAAAAAAAAGGTCATACTTCTTATAAATATATAATTGTTCAAATAGTCATAACTATTTGAACTTGTTTTGGTAAACAATTTATTTTTTAAAATTTTTTGTTTATTAATTTTTTGAATATTAATAAATTAGTATTATTTTATTTCGAATAAGCATGTATGAACTGAAAAAATTATTTTATGACTAAACAAAATATTAGAACGATTTGAAATAGATAATTATTCTAATAGTCTTAACTATTTGAACTGGCTCAGCAAAACATTTATTTTTTAAATCTCTTACTTATTAATTTTTAGAATATTATTAATTTAGCAATATTTTACTTCAATAAGCTTGTATGAATAGAAACAATTGTTTTATGACAAAACAAAGATCATAACAATTTGAGATAGATAATTGTTGAAGTAGTCATAACTATTTGAATGGTTTAATAAATAGATTTAATTTTTAAATCCCTTATTAACTTTTGAAATATTAATAAATTAGTATTATTTTATTTTGAATAATTTTGTATAAATAGAAATAATTTTTTTACGACAAAACAAAATGTTATAACCATTTGAAATAGATAATAGCTCAAATGGACATGACTATTTGAACTTGTTCAGTAAATAGATTTATTTTTTAAATCTCGAACTTATTAATTTTTGAAATATTAATAAATTAGTATAATTTTATCTCAAATAAAATTGCATAAATAGAAATAATTATTTTATAACAAAACAAAAGATCATAATGATTTGAAATAAATAATTGTTCAAAGAGTCATAACTACTTGAACTCGCTCGGTAAATAGATTTATTTTTTTAAAATATTTTACTTATTAATTTTTGGAATTTTAATAAATTAGTATTATTATATTTTGAATAAGCTTTTATGAACAAAAACAATTAGTTTATGACAAAACAAAAAATTGTAATGATTTGAAATAGATAATTATTCAAATAGTGACAAATATTTGAACGTGTTCGAAAAACATATTTATTTTTTAAATCTTTTACCTATTAATTGTCTTAATATTAATAAATTGTATTATTTTATTTGAAGTAAGCTTATATGAATAGAAAAGATCATTTGGTGACAAAACAAAAGGTTATAGCAATTTGAAATAGATAATTATTCAAATAGTCATAATTATTTAAACTTGTTCGATAAATAGATTTATTTTTTAAATCTCTTAATTATTAATTTTTAGAATATTAATAACTTATTATTATTATCTTTTTGAATAGGCTGATATGAACTAAAATAATTTTTTTATGACAAAACAAAAGGTCATAATGATTTGAAATAAAATACTTATACAAATAATCATAACTATTTGATCTAGTTCAGTAAACAAATTTATTTTTTTAATTTTTTACTTATTAATTATCAAAATATTAATAAAATAGTATTAATTTAATTTAAATAAGTTTTTATGAACATAAATTATTGTTTTGTAACAAAAGAAAAAATAATAACAATTTGAAATACATAATTGCTCAAATAGTCATAACTTTTTGAACTAGTTTGATAAACATATTTATTTTTTAAATCTATTATTAATTTTTGAAATATTAATAGATTAGTTTTATTTTATTTTGAACAAACTTATATGGACAAAAACATTTGTTTTATGACAAAACAAAAGGTCATAGTGATTTGAAATAGATAATTGCTCAAATAGTCATAATTATTTGAACTAGTTAGGCAAACAGAATTATTTTTTAAATCTTTTACATATTCAATTTTGAAATATTAATAAATTCATTTTATTTTATTCCGAATAAGCTAGTATGAATTGAAAAAAATTGCTTTATGACAAAACAAAAACAATTTGAAATAGATAATTGTTCATATAGTCTTAATTATTTAAACTAGTTTGGCAAATAAATTTGTTTTTTAAATCTCTTAATTATTAATTTTTGGAATATTTTTATATTAGTATTATTTTATTTTGAATAAGCTTATATGAACAAAAATAATTGTTTTATGATAGAACAAAAGGTTATAATGATTTTTAGTATGCAATTATTCAAATAGTCATAATTATTTAAATTGGTTCGATAAATAAATTTATTTTTTTAAAATCTCTTACTTATTAATTTTTGAAAGATTAGTAAATTACTATTATTTTATTTCAAATAAACATATATAATAAAAAACAATTGTTATATGACCAAACAAATGATTTGAAACTGATAAATGTTGAAATGACATTAATTATTTGAACTGATTCAGTAAACATATTCACTTTTTAAATCACTTGCTTATTAATTTTTGGAATGTTAATAAATTAGTATTATTTTATTTTGACTAAGCTTGTATGGATTTAGATAATTGTTTTATCACAAAATAAAAAGGTCATAATGATTTAAATAGACAATTGTTTAAATAGTCATAACAATTTGAATTTGTAATAAAAGGTCATAATGATTAAAATAGACAATTGTTCAAATAGTCATAACAATTTGAATTTGTTTAGTAAATAAATTTATTTTAAACTCTTGCTTATTAATTTTTGAATTATTAATAAATTAGAATTATTTTATTTTGGATAAGCTTTTATGAATTGAAACAATTGTTTTATGTCAAAACAAAAGGTCATAATGATTTTAAATAAATAATTATTCAAATAGTCATCAATATTTGAACTTGTTCGAGAAACAGATTTATTTTTCCAAATCATTTCCTTATTAATTTTTTGAATGTTAATAAATTTAGATTATTTTATTTCGAATAAGCTTGTAAGATATGAAACAAATATTTTATGACTACACAAAAGGTCAAAACGATTTGAAATTAATAATTATTCTAATAGCTTTAACTATTTGAATTAGCTCAGTAAACACATTTATTTTGTAAATTTATTACTTATTAATTTTTGAAATATTATTAAATTAGTATTATTTTTAACCAAATAAGCTTCTATGATAAAAATCAATTGTTTTTTTACAAAACAAATATCTTAACGACTTAAGATTAATAATTGTTCAAATAGTCATAACTATTTGAACTGGTTCAATAAATATTTTTATTTTTTAAATCTTTTACTTATTAATTTTTGAAATATTAATAAATTAGTATTATTTTATTTCATATATGCTTGTATGATCGAAAACAATTGTTTTATGACAAAACAAAAGGTAAGAATGATTTAAAATAGATAATCATTCAAACGCCTATAATTATTTTAACTAATTCGATAAACAGATTTATTTTTTAAGTTTCTTATTTATTATTTTAGTAAGTATTAATAAATTAGTATTATTTTATTCCATCTAAGCTTGTATTAACTGAAACAATTGTTTTATGACTAATCAAAAGGTTATAATGATTTTAAATAGACATTTGTTCAAATAGTAATAACTATTTGAACTTGTTTGTTAAACGAATTTATTTTTTTAAATCTCTTTCTTATTAATTTTTGAATGTTAATAAATTAGTATTAATTTATTCTAAATAGGCTTGTTGAACTGAAACAATTGTTTTATGACAAAACAAAATGTTAGAATGATTTCAAATAAATAATTGTTCTAATAATCTTAACCATTTCAATTGATTAGACAAAAAATTTTATTTTTTAAATATCTTATTTATTAATTTTCAAAATATTATTAAATTTGCATTATTTTAATAAAAAAAAGCTTGTATGAATAAAACAATTGTTTTACGACAAAAGAAAAAGTTCATAACACTTTGAAACAGATAATTGTTCATATAGTCTTAACTATTTGAACTAGTTTGACAATTAGATTTATTTTTTAATTTTCTTGGTTATTAAGTTTTAGAATATTCTTAAATTAGTATTATTTTATTTTGAATAAAATAGTATGAACAGGACCAATTGTTTTATGACAAAATAAGAAGTTATAATGATTAGAAATAGATAGTTATTCAAATAGTCAAAACTATTTGAAATGATTTAGTAAATAGATTTACTTTTTAAATCTCTTATTGATTAATTTTCTAAAATATTAATAAATTAGTATTATTTTATTTCAAAGAAACTTATATTAACGAAGACAACTATTTTATGAAAAAACAAAAGGTCATAACAATTTGAAATAAATAATTATTCATGTAGTCTTAACTATTGGAACTAGTTTAGCAAATAGATTTATTTTTTAAATTTCTTAGCTATTAATTTTTAGAATATTACTAAATTAGTATTATTTTATTCCGAATAGGCTTATATGAACAAAAACAATTGTTTTATGATAGAACAAAAGGTTATAACAATTTGAAATAGATATTGTTCAAATAGTCATAACTATTTGAATTGGTTTGGTAAACAGATTTATTTTTTAAATCTGTTATTAATTCTTGAAATATTATTAAATTAGTATTATTTTATTTTGAATAGGCTTCTATATTGAAAGGCAATTGTTTTAGGAGAAAACCAAAAGTAATAACAATTTGAAATAGATAGTTGTTTAAATGGCCATAATTATTTGAATTGATTTATTTTTTAAATCTCTTATTAACTTTTGAAATATTACAATAGTATTATTTTATTTTGGATAAGCTTTTATGAACTAAAACAATTGTTTATGGCAAAACAAAAGGTCATACTGATTTTAAATTGATAATTGTTCAAATCATCATAACTATTCAAATTTGTTCGATAAACAAATTTATTTTTTCAAATCTCTTGCTTATTAATTTTTTGAATGTTAATAAATTAGTATTATTTTATTTCAAGTAAGCTTGTATGAACTGAAACAATTATTGTATGACTAAACAAAATGTTAAAATGATGTGAAATTAAAAATTATTCTAATAGTCTTAACTATTTAAACTGGTTCAGCAAACACATTTATTTTTTTAAGTCTTTTACTAAGTTTTAGAATATTAATAAATTAGTATTATTTTTATCTGAATAAGCTTGTATGATCAAAAATAATTATTTTATGAGAAAACAAAGTCATAATGATTTAAGATTGATATTTATTCAAATAGTCATAACTTGCCTTTTAATTTTTGAAAATTAATAAAGTAGTATT
Source organism: Durio zibethinus (assembly GCF_002303985.1). The sequence continues at coordinate 5,035 of NW_019168138.1, forward strand.
ATTTTATTTTAGATAAGTTTTTATGAATTGAAACAATTGTTTTATGATAAAACAAAAGGTCTGATGAATTTAAATAGATAATTGTTCGAATAGTCAAATTTATTCGAACTTGTTCGATAAATAGATTTTTTTTTAAAATCTCTTGCTCATTAAATTTTTTAATGTTAATAAATTAGTATTATTTCATTCTGAATAAGCTTATATGATTAAAATAATTATTTTATAACTAAACAACAAGTCAAAACGATTTGAAGTAGATAACTGTTCTAATAGTCCTAACTATTTAAACCAGTTCGGTAAATATATTTATTTTTTAAATATCTTATTAATTTTTGAAATATTATTAAATTAGTATTATTTTATTGTGAATAAGCTTATATGAAAAGAAACAATTGTTTTATGATGAAATAAAGATCATAATGATTTAAGATAGATAATTGTTCACATAGTCATAACTATTTAAACTATTTCTATAAACAGATTTAGTTTTTAAATCTCTTATTAATTTTCAAAATTTTAATAGATCAGTATTATTTTGTTCTGAATAATTTTGCATGAATAGAAATAATTGTTTTATTAAAAAACAAAAGGTCATAAAGATTTGAAATAAATAATTATTCAAATGGACATGACTATTTGAACTTGTTCGGTAAATAGATTTACTTTTAAATCTCCTACCTATTAATTTTTAGAATATTAATAAATTAGTATTATTTTATTTCAAATAAACTTATATGAATAGAAACAATTATTTTATGACAAAACAAAAGATCATAACTATTTGAAATAAATAATTGTTCAAATAGGCATAATAACTATTTAAACTTGCTCAGTAAATACATTTATTTTTTTTAAATCTTATTAATTTTTGAAATATTAATAAACTAGTATTATTTTATTTCAAATATGCTTGTATGAACAGAAACAATTGGCTTATGACAAAACAAAAGCTCATAACTATTTGAAATAGATAATTGTTCAAACAGTCATAACTATTTGAATGTGTTTAGAAAATAGATTTATTTTTAAAATTTTTACTTATTAATTTTTTGGAATATTAATAAATGTATATTATTTTATTTGGAATAAGCTTATATGAACAAAAACAATTATGTTATGAAAAAACAAAATGTCATAATGATTTGAAATAAAAAATTGTTCAAATAGTCATAACTATTCAAACTTTTCGGTAAATAGATTCATTTTTTAAATCTCTTGCGCATTAATATTTGGAATATTAATAAATTAGTATTATTTTTATTTTGAATAAGCCTATATTAACAGATATAATTATTTTATGATGAAACAAAATGTCATAATGATTTCAAATAGATAATTATTCAAATAGTTATGACTATTTGAACTTGTACGGTAAACATATTTATTTTAAAAATCTTTTACTCATTAATTGTTGAAATATTAATAAATAATATTATTTTAATCCAAATAAGCTTCTATGAACAAAAAAATTTGTTTTTTAAGAAAACGAAAAGTCATAATGATTTGAAATAAATAATTGTTCAAATAGTCATAACTATTTTAATTTATTCAGTAAATAGAGTTGTTGTTTAAATCTTTTACTTATTAATTGTCTGAATATTAATAAATTTGTATTGTTTTAATTAAAATAAGCTTGTATGAATAGAAAAAATTATTTTATGACAAAACCAAAGGTTATAGCAATTTAAAATAGGTAATCACTCAAATAGTCATAACTATTTGAACTTATTCAATAAACAAATTCAGTTTTTAAATCTCTTATTAATTTTTGAGAATATTAATAAATTAGTATTATGTTATTCCGAATAAGCTTATAGGAATAGAAACAATTGTTGTGACAAACAAAAGGTCATAAATGATTTGAAATAGATAATTGTTCAAACAATCAAAACTATTTGCACTGGTCAGGCCAAACAGATTAATTTTTAAATTTGTTACTTATTAATTTTTAGAATATTAATTAATTAGCATTACTTTATTCCAAATGAGATTGTATTAATAGCAAAAATTATTTTATGATGAAACAAATGGTCATAATGATTTGCAATAAATAATTGTTCAAATTGTTATAACTAATTAAACTAGTTTAGTAAATAGATTTATTTTTTAAATCTCTCATTAATTTTTAAAATATTAATAAATTAATATTATTTTATTCTGAACAAACTTATATGAACAAAAACATTTGTTTTATGACAAATAAAAAGGTCATAATGATTTGAAATAGATACTTATTCATATAGCCTTAACTATTTGAACTAGTTCAGCAAACAAATTTATTTTTTAAATCTCTTAGATACTAATTTTCATAATATTTTTAGATTAGTATTATTTTATTCTGAATAAGCTTGTATGAACATAAATAACTGTTTTTTGACAAAATAAAAGGTTATACCAATTTAAAATATATAATAGTTCAAATAGTCATAACTATTTGAACTAGTTCAATAAACAGATTTATTTTTTAAATCTCTTACTCATTAATTTTTGAAATATTAATAAATTAGTATTATTTTATTCCAAATAGGCTTTATAATGGAAAACAATTGTTTTATGGCAAAATAAATGTCCATAACGATTTGAAATAGATAATTGTTTAAATTGCCATAATTATTTGAACTGATTTGATAAATTGATTTTATTTTTTAAATCTCTAACTTCTCAATTTTTGAAATATTAATAAATTAATATTATGTTATTTTGGATAAATTTTTAAAAACTTAAAAAAAAATTTTATTATAAAACAAAAGGTCATAATGATTTTTAAATAGATAATTGTTCAAATAGTCATAACTATTTGAATTTGTTTGGTAAATAGATTTATTTTTCAAAAAATTTCTTGCTTATTAATTTTCTAAATGTTAATAAAATAGTATATTTTAGTTCAAATAAGCTTGTATGAACTAAAACAATTATTTTTATGATTAAATAAAAGGTCAGAATGATTTGAAATAGATAATTGTTCTAATGTCTTAATTGTTTGAACGGGTTCGGCAAACACATTATTTTTTAAATCTCTTATTTATTAATTTTAGAATATTATTAGTTTAGCAATATTTCAAGTCAAATAAGCTTGTTTGGGATGAAACAATTGTTTTATGACAAAACAAAAATCATAACGATTTGAGATAGATAATTATTTAAATAGTCATAACTATTTGAACTGATTCGATAAACAGATTTAGTTTTTAACTCTTGCTTATTAATTTTTGAAATATTAGTAAGTAGTATTATTTTATTTGAATAAGTTTTTACAAACTGAAAACAATTATTTTTGACAAAACAAAAGTTCGTATGTTTTAAATAGAAAATTATTCAAATAGTCAAATCTATTTGAACTTGTTCAGTAAATAGATTTTATGTTTAAAATCTCTTGGTCATTAAATTTTTCAAATGTTAATAAATTAGTATTATTTTATTTTAAATAAGCTTGCATAAACTAAGATAATTGTTTATTATTTCAAATGTTAATAAATTAGTATTATTTATTTTAAATAAGCTTGCATAAACTGAAATAATTGTTTTATGACTAAAAAAAAGGTTAGAGTGATTTGAAATAGATAATTGTTTTAATAGTCTTAACTATTTGAACTAATTCAACAAACACTTATTTTTTTAATCTCTTACTTATTAATTTTTGGAATATTATTAAATTAGTATTATTTTAATTTGAATAAGCTTATATGAAAAGAAACAATTGTTTTATGACAAAATAAAGATCATAATGATTTGAGATAGGTAATTGTTCAAATAGTCATAACTATTTAAACTACTTTCATGAACAAATTTAATTTTTAAATCTCTTATGAGTTTTTAAAATATTAATAGATTAGTATTATTTTAGTTTAAATAATTTTTAATGAATAGATTGTTTTATGATAAAACAAAAGGTCATAACGATTTCAAATATATAATTGTTCAAATGCACATGACTATTTGAACTTGTTTAGTAAACAGATTTATTTTTTAAATCTCCTAGTTATTAATTTTCAAAATGGAAATAATTTGTACTATTTTATTTCAAAAAAACTTATATGAACAAAAACATTTGTTTTATGACAAAATAAAAGGTCAAAACAATTTTAAATAGATAATTGTTCAAATAGTCATAATTATTTGAAGTAGTTAGGTAAATAGAATTATTTTTTAAATCTCTTACTTATTAATTTTTGAAATATTAATAAATTCATTTTATTTTATTCCAAGTAAGCTAGTATGAATTAAAAAAGTTGTTTTATGTTAAAACAAAAGGTCATAATGATTTGAAATAGATAATTATTTATATAGTCTTAACTATTTGAACTAGTTCGATAAAAAAATTTATTTTTTAAATCTCTTAGTTATTAATTTTAGGAATATTATTAGATTAGTATTTTTTTTTTTTGCATAAGCTAGTATGAACAAAAATAATTGTTTTATTACGAAACAAAAAGGTTATAATGATTTCAAGTATACAATTATTTAAATAATCATAACTACTTAAATTGGTTTGGTAAATAGATTTATTTTTTAAATTTCTTACTTATTAATTTTTGAAAGATTAATAAATTAGTATTAACGATTTAAAAAATAGATGTGTCTGTCAAACAGTTCAAATATTTAAGACTATTAAAACAATTATCTATTTCAAATCGTTCTGACCTTTTGTTTAGTTATAAAATAATTGTTTTAGTTCATACATGCTTATTCAAAATAAAATAATACTATTTTATTAACATTCAAAAAATTAATAAGCACGAAATTAAAAAAATAAATCTATTTACCAAACAAGTTTAAATAGTTATGACTATTTGAACAATTATCTATTTAAAACCATTACGACCTTTTATTTTATTATAAAACAATTGTTTCAATTCATAATAGCTTAACTGAAATAAAATAATATTACTTTATTAATATTTTAAAAATTGATAAGTTGGAGATTTAAAAAATAAATCAATTTATCGAATCAGTTCAAATAATTATGGTCGTTTGAACAATTATCTATTTCAAATCATTATGAACTTTTGTTTTGTCATAAAACAATTGTTTTTCATCATACAATCCTATTTAGAATAAAATAATAATAATTTATTAATATGTTAAAAATTAATAAGTAGGAGATTTAAAAATAAATCTGTTTACTGAACCAGTTCAAATGGATATGACTACTTGAATAATTATATATTTCAAATTGTTATAACCTTGTGTTCTATCATAAAACAATGATTTATGTTCATACAAGCTTATTCGAAATAAAATAACACTAATATAATAATATTTAAAAAATTAATAACTAAGAGATTTAAACAATAAATTTATTTGAACCAATTCAAATAGTTAAGGGTATATGAACAATTCTTTATTTCAAATCGTTACGACATTTTGTTTTATTGTAAAACAATTTTTTTAGTTCTTAGTAACTTATTCAAAATAAAATAAAACAAATCTATTAATATTTTAAAAAAATTAGTAAAAGATTTAAAAAATAATTCCATTTGCTGAACCAACTCAAATACTTATGACTATTTGAACAATTATCGATTTCAAATCGTTATGTCCTTTTGTTTTGTCATAAAATAATTTTTTTTTCAAATAATTTGTTCAGAATAAAATAATATTAATTTATTACTATTTTGAAAATTAATAAGTAAGAGAGTTAAAAAATAAATTTGTTTACTAAATTAGCTCAAATAGTTTAACTATTTGAACAATTATTTATTTCAAATTGTTATGACTAGTTGTTTTGTCATAAAACAAATGTTTCTAGTCATACAATCTTATTCGGAATAAAGTAATGCTAATTTATTAATATTCTAAAATTTAATAACTAATGAATTTAGAAAATGAATCTGTTAGCCTGCCCAATGCAAATATTTAGATTGTTTGAACAATTATATATTTCAAATCGTTATAACCTTTTGTGTTATCACAAATCAATTGTTTCTATTCATACATGTTTATTTGAAATAACATATTTCTAGCTTATTAATATTCAAAAAATTAATAAGAGATTTAAAAAAATGAATATGTTTACTGAACAAGTTAAAATGGTTATGACTATTTGAACAATTATCTATTTCAAATCGCTATATCCTTTTATTTTGTTATAAAACAATTTTTGCTATTCATACAAGCTTATTTCAAATAAAATAACACAAATTTATTAATATTCAAACAATTAAAAAATAAAAGATTTAAAAAATAAATATGTTTATCGAAAAAGTTCAAATAGTTAGACTATTTGAACAATTATTTATTTTAAATCGTTATGACTTTTTATTTTTTCATAAAACAATTATTTTTGTTCGCATAAGCTTATTCAGATTAAAATAATATTAATTTATTAATACTTTGACAAATAATAAGTAAAAGATTTTAAAAATAAATATGTTTACTAAAAAAGTCCAAATAGTCATAACTATTTGAATAATTATCTATTTCAAGTCGTTATGACCTTTTGTTTGATTTTAAAACAATTGTATTAGTTCATATAGGCATTTTTGAAATAAAATAATACTAATTTATTAATATTCATAAAATTAATGAGTAAGAGACTTAAAAAATAAATTTGTTTACCGAACAAGTTTAAATAGTCATTACTATTTGAACAATTATCTATTTCAAATCGTTTCGACCTTCTATTTTGTCTTAAAACAATTGTTTCTGTTCATACAAGCTTATTTCGAATAGAATAATATAAATTTATTAATATTTCAAAAATTAATAACTAGAAATTTTAAAAATAAATCTATTTTTGAACACATTCAAATAGTTATAACTATTTAAACAATTATTTATTTCAAATAGTTATTACCTTTTGTTTTGTCATAAACCAATTGTTTTTGTTCATACAAGCTTATTTGAAATAAAATAATACTAATTTATTAGTATTCCAAAAATTATTAAGTAAAAGATTTAAAAAATAAATCTATTTATCGAGCAAGCTCAAATAGTTATGACTGTTTGAATAATTATTTATTTCGAATAGTTATGATATTTTGTTTTATCATAAAATAATTGTTTCTATTCATACAAGTTTATTCGAAATAAAATAATACTAATTTATTAATATTCTAAAAATTAATGGTTGGAGATTTAAAAAATAAATCTATTTACCAAACAAATTCACATAGTCATGTTTATTTGAATAATTATCTATCTCAAATTGTTATAACCTTTTATTTTGTCATAAAACAATTGTTTCTGTTCATAAAAAATTATTTAGAATAAAATAATATTGATTTACTAATATTTTGAAAATTAATCAGAGATTTAAAAACTAAATCTGTTTATTGAATCAGTTCAAATAGTTATGACTACTTGAACAATTATCTAGCTCAAATCGTTATGATGTTTATTTTGTCATAAAACAATTGCTTCTTTTCATACAAGCTTATTTAGATTAAGATAATACTAATTTAATAATAAAAATAAATGTGTTTTGTCAATCCAGTTCAAATAGTTAAGATTATTAGAACAATTATCTATTTCAAATCATTCTGACCTTTTGTTTAGTCATAAAACAATTATTCCAGTTCATACAAGCTTATTTGAAATAAAATAATACTAATTTATTAATATTCAAAAAAATTATAAGCAAGCGATTTAAAAAAATTAATATGTTTACCTAACAAGTTCAAATAGATATGACTATTTGAACAATTATCTATTTAAAATCATCATGACCTTTTGTTTTGTCATAAAACAATTATTTTAGTTCATAAAAATTTATCTGAAATAAAATAATACTATTTCATTAATATTTCAAAAATTATTAAGCAAGAGATTTAAAAACTAAAGCTATTTTCTGAACTAGTTCAAATAGTTATGACTATTTGAACAAATATTAATCTCAAATTACTATGATCTTTGTTTGTTTATAAAAAAATTATTTCTTATCATACAAGCTTATTCAGATTTAAATAATAATAATTTAATAACATTTCAAAAATTAATAAGTAAGAGATTTAAAAACTAAATGTGTTTGCTGAATCATTTCAAATAGTTAAGACTATTAGAATAATTATCTATTTCAAATCATTTTAACCTTTTGTTTAGTCATAAAATAATTGTTTTAGTTCATACAAGTTTATTCAGAATAAAATAATACTCATTTATTAACATTCAAAAAATTAATAAGCAAGAGATTTGAAAAAATAAATATGTTTACCGAACAAGCTCAAATAGTTATTATTATTTGAAAAATTATCTATTGAAAATTGTTATGAACTTTTTTTTTGTCATAAAACAATTGCTTCAATTCATAAAAGCTTATCCAAAATAAAATAATACTACTTTATTAATATTTCAAAAATTAATAAAAGATTTAAAAAATAAATCAGTTTATCGAATAAGTTCAAATAATTATGGCCATTTGAATAATTATATATTTCAAATCGTTATTACCTTTTGTTTTATCATAAAACAATTCTTTTTCAACATACAAGCTTATTTGAAATAAAATAATACTAATTTATTAATATTTCAAGAATTAGTAAGAGATTTAAAAATAAATCTATTTATCAAAATAATTTAAATAGTTATGACTATTTGAATAGTTATCTATTTCAAATTGTTATAACCTTTTGTTCTATCATAAAACAATTATTTTTGTTCATACAAGTTTATTTAGAATAAAATAATACTAATTTAATAATATTCTAAAAATTCATAACTAAGAGATTTAAAAAATAAATCCGTTTGCTAAACCAATTCCAATAGTTAAGATTATTTGAATAGTTATCTATTTCAAATCGTTATAACCTTTTATTCTATTATAAAACAATTATTTCAACTTATACAAGTTTATTCGAAATAAAATAAAACTAATTTGTTAATATTTCAAAATTTTATAAGTAAGAGATTTAAAAAATAATTCTATTTACCAAATCAGTTCAAATAATTATAAACTAATTATAACTATTTGAACAATTATTTATTTCAAATCATTATTACTTTTGTTTTGTCATAAAACAATTGTTTTTGTTCATATAAGTTTGTTCAAAATAAAATAATACTAATTTATTAATATTTAGAAAATTAATTAGTAAGAGATTTAAAAAATAAATCGGTTTACCAAACCATTTCATATAGTTTTGACTATATGAATAATTATCTATTTCAAATCATTATAACTTTTTGTTTGGTCATCAAACAATTGGTTCTGTTTATACTATTTTATTTGGAATAAAATAATACAAATTTAATAATATTTCGAAACTTAATAACCAAGAAAATTAAAAGATAAGTCTAACTGCTAAATGAGTTCAACTAGTTAAGACTATATGAATGATTATCTATTTCAAATCATTATGACCATTTGTTTTGTCATAAAACAATTTTTTAGTTCGTATAAGCTTATTTGGATTAAAATAATACAAATTTAATAATATTTTGAAAATTAATAAGTAAGAGATTTAAAAAAAATTTGTTTATCGAAGAAGTTTATATGATTAATACTATTAGAATAATTATCTATTTCAAATCGGTTTGACCTTTTGTTTAGTCATAAAGCAATTGTTTCAATTCATGCAAGCTTATTTAGAATAAATTAATACTAATTTATTAACATTAAAAAAATTAAGAAGAAAGAGATTTAAGAAAATAAGTCTATTTATCGAACAAGCTCAAATAGTTATAACTATTTGAACAATTGTCTATTTAAAATCACTATACCTTTTATTTTGTCATAAAACAATTGTTTCGGTTAATACGAGTTTATATGATATAAAATAATACAAATTTATTAATATTTCTAAAATTAATAAGTAAGAGATTTAAAAAATAAATTTATTTATCAAATCAATTAAATAATTATGGCAATTTGAATACTTATCTATTCCAAATAGCGATAACCATTTGTTTTGTTATCAAACAATTATTTTTTATCATACAAGCTTATTCGAAATAAAAATAATACTAATTTATTAATATTTCAAAAATTAATAAGAGATTTAAAAAATAAATGTGTTTATCGAACCAGTTCAAATAGTTAAAACTATAATAATAATTACCTATTTCAAATCATTCTAACCTATTTTTAGTCATAAAATATTTGTTTCATATCATACAAGCTTATTCAAAACAAAATAATCCTAATATATTAACATTCAAAAAATTAATAAGCAAGAGATTTGAAAAATAAATTTGTTTATCGAATAAGCTTAAATAGTTATGACTATTTAAATAATTAATTATTTAAAATCATTATGACTTTTGTTTTGTCATAAAAAAATTGCTTCAGTTCATAAAAGGTTATCCAAAATAAAATAATACTAATTTTTTAATATTTTAAAAATTAATAAGCAAGAGATTTAAAAAAATAAATGCATTTTTTGAACAAATTCAAATAGTTGCGACTATTTGAACAACTGTATATTTAAAATCATTATGATATTTTGTTTTATCATAAAACAATTGTTTCATTTCATTAAAGCTTATTTGAAATAAAATAATAATAATTTATTAATATTCCAAAAATTAATAAGTGATTTAAAAAGTGAATCTGTTTACCAAATCAATTCAAATAATTATGGCTATTTCAACAATTATCTATTTCAAATCGTTATGAACATTGTTTTGTCATAAAACAATTGTTTTTCATCATACAAGCTTGTTTGGAATAAAATAATACTAATTTATTAATATTTCAAAAATTAATGAGTAAGAGATTTAAAAAATAAATATGTTTATCAAAGTAGTTCCTATTTGAATAATTACCTATTTCAAATCATTATAACCTTTTCTTCTATTATAAATAAATGTTTCAGTTCATACAAGCTTATTCAAAATAAAATAATAATAATTTAATAATATTATGAAAATTAATAACTAAGAGATTTAAAAAATAAATCTTGTTGAAGCAATTTAAATAGTTAAGACTATATGAACAATTATCTATTTCAAATCGTTATGAAATTTTGTTTTATCATAAAACAATCGTTTTAGTTCATAAAAGCTTATTTGAAATAAAATAATACAAATTTATTAATATTCCAAAAATTAATAAGTGATTTAAAAAGTGAATCTGTTTACTGAATCATTTCAAATAATTATGGTCATTTCAACATTTATCTATTTCAAATCGTTAGTACCTTTTGTATGTCATATAACAAATGTTTTTGATCATTCAAGCTTATTCAGAATACAATAATACTAATTTATTAATCTTTTAAAAATTAATAAGCAATTTAAAAAATAAATCTGTTTATCAAACCAGTTCAAATGATTATAACTATTTGAACAATTGTATACTTCAAATTATTATAACCTTTTGTTTTGTCACAAAACAATTATTTCTGTTCATACAGGCTTATTTGGAATAAAATAATACTAATATAATAATATTCTAAAAATTAATAACTAAGAGAATTAAAAATAAGTTTGTTTGATGAATTAGTTCAAATATTTAAGACTATATGAACAATTATCTATTTCAAAATGTTATGACCTTTTGCTTTGTCATAAAACAAAATTTCAATTCATACTAGCTTATTCAGAATAAAATAAAATGAATTTATTAATATTTAAAAAATTAATAAAAAGATATTTAAAAAAATATTTCTGTTTACCTAACCAATTCAAAATATTAATATTTATTTCGGATTAAAAGAATATTAATTATTAATATTTTGACAATTAATAAGTAAAATATTTTAAAAAATAAATGTTTACTGAACAAGTTGAAATAGTCATGATTATTTGAATAATTAACTATTTCAAATCATTATGACCTTCTATTTTGTAATAAGACAATTGTTTCAATTCAAATAAGCTTATTTGAAATAAAATAATGCTAATTTATTAATATTCTAAAGATTACTGAGTAAGAGACTTAAAAAATAAATCTGTTTATCGAACAAGCTCAAATAGTTATGACTATCTGAATATTTATCTATTTCAAAACATCATGACCTTTTTGTTTATCATAAAACAATCGGTTCTATTCATGTAAGCTTATTTTGAATATAAATTGATTAATATTACAAAAATTAATAAGAAAAAATTTAAAAATAAATCTATTTTCTAAACACATTCAAATAGTTATATCTATTTGAACAATTATCTATTTCAAATTGTTATGATCTTTTGTTATTGTTCATAAAGCCTTATTCAATATAAAATAATATTAATTTATTAAAATTCCAAAAATTAATAAGTAAATGATTTAAAAAAATAAAATCTATTTACTGAGTGAGTTCAAAAAATTATGACTATTTGAAAAATTATTTATTTCAAATCGTTATGATCTTTTGTCTTCTCATAAAATAATTATTTCTACCTATAAAAGTTTATTTGAAATAAAATAATATTAATTTATTAACATTCTAAAAATTAATAAGTTAGAGATTTAAAAAATAAATCTATTCACTAAAAAAGTTCAAATAGTCAAGTCTATTCAAACTATTAACTATTTCAAATCGTTATGATATTTTGTTTTGTCGTAAAATAATTGTTTTTATTAATACAAAATTATTCAAAATAAAATTGTTAGCTTTATAGGTTAGATGGTGATCCAAGAGAGCGGAGAATTGGATCTCTCCAAATTCTTCCCAAATAATGATTTCAATATAGTTGAATGGAAATTAAGACAATAAGTGCTTTTGATGAAAATATAATGAAAACAATAACAATTAATGAACTTAAAATCAAATATGAACAATAATAAATTATAAGGAGATAGGGATAGAGAAATCAAACACAATGATTTATAGAGGCTCGATCCTTCTCCACAAGGCACCAACATCCTTTCTCTTGGTTGTCCACACCAAGGCTCCAATCCACTATGTGTTGAAGATTACAAACAAGCTTCTCAAAGCTTTACAAACTCAACACTACACAGTCTTAAGGGTTATTCTCCCCCTTAAGTTTACAAGCACACAATACAAATTTTTTGAACTGTTTTGTAGACTCTAAGAACCTCTCAAAGGTTGGGTGTTTGCTAATTTGAAGTATACAATGGTATAGACAAGAAAACAATGAATGAACAACAAAAATAATTTGGATACAATAAATGCAAAGATATAGACTTTGAAGCTCTAAAAACTCTTGATTATTTAAGAGAATGAAAATATTGCTTGTTAGCTCTTGCTCACTTGATTCATCAATCTTCTTGGTGTGTTAGAGTGCCCAATTTACAGAGAAATTGAGGAACTAGCTATTGGAAGTGTTTGGGAAGTGAAAGTAGCCGTTGAATCCTTGATAAAATAGCCATTGGAGTGATTTTGGCATTCAGGGGATCGATCCCGTCCCTTAAGGGATCGATTGGTTCATGTTTTGAACCAATTTCCTTTTGAAAATAGCCTAACCAATCAATCCTTTTTGTAGGGGATCAATCCCTTTTCTGGATTTTGGGTCATGGGAGCATTCTGTTTGAAAACCAATCGATCCCTTCTAGAGGGGATTCGCATTTTGCACTTTACTTACTAATTTGATCATAACTTGAGTTATACAAATCCAAATCACAAAACATTTGAAGATTTAGAAACTAGACTTAAAGGGCTTTCTATCCATGTAAAGTTCATCACCTAATTCACTGTGTACGAATTATAGTGAATTTTCAAAGTTACACCTTGTGCAGTTTTTTTGACAACTGCAGAGTGTCTAGTAAAAATTCAAAATTGTTTCTTAGAAAATTTGGATTTTTATTTTGTTTAATCCATTAGAAAGTAGACTCAAAGAGCTTTCCAACCATATAAAATTCAAATATTAAGACTTTGTGAATTAATACAGAAAAATAAAACAATTTCGATGTTGGAAAATGTTATTGTTGTAAAATAGCTTTCTTAAGTTAATCTATTTATCAAAATCAATATTATCAAAATTGTGTCAAGTCCAAAATGAATAAGTTCACTTTAAAAACAACAATTGGACTTTCATTTTAACTAAAATAAATAATCTTTAAAGATAGATTTAGTTTGAGAAATATGAAGACAAAGAAAGGTTTGTTTAAGCTTTGAAAATTATATTATTTATTTAGTACGAAAATATAAAACTTAAGAACATGTACTAAATAAATCGTTTTCAAAATCTTGATCAAGTTTATTTAGCTTTAATGTTTTATCATTTCAAAATAAGGATCAATTCAAGGCTAACAATCTCCCCCTTTTTGATATGACAAAACTTAAAGATAAATTTGTTTGATGAAGAACTTTCTTTGAAACATTTAAGATTTTGAAAGACATTTTGGAAAACTCCCCCTTAAGCGATGCATGGCAAAACTCCCCCTTAATTTATGCATCCTAATTCGATGGCAAAACTCCCCCTCAATTTATGCATCCTAATCCAACACAAGTTAACAAACATATGCTAGTTAAATATATGAATTAAGCACAATCAAACATATGCATGTCAAGCACAAGCAAATTTGTCTATATGATATTTCTCCCCTTTTTGTCATAGCAAAAAGGCATGAGCATATTAATGAGCAAATAAACACAAAGAGGCATTATTAACAAATATATTCATAAAACATTTCTCTTCCCTTTTGTTTATGCTTTATATACGAAATGCTTAAGCTCCTATATCAATTGCAATAAGAAGAAATATCTTTAAATTCTCTCCCCTTTTTTTTCATTTCAAAAGAAAGAGGGATCAATTCAAGGCATGGGACAAAATGCTTGATACTAATAATATCAAGAGTATTTTGAATGCATGTAATCAAGTGTAATATGCACAATGAAGTTCACATACATGTATTCAAGCACAAAAGCATAAGTGTATCCAAATTTAGCATTTTAGCACAAGTCATCAAATGTACTACATGAAATTTATGAGCAAAGGATAATGAATGATATGCAATCTACTCATAAATCATGCTATCATAAGATGTGCTTAGAACCTAAAACATCAATAGCAATTAAGCATAAATTCAAGCACATGCATACAAGCTCATACCAATTGTTAAGGATACCAATTGTTAAAGATATGTCATCAAGAAGCATACCAATTGTTATCACAAAACAAATCAAGCAAAATTGTATTATAAAATTTTGTCTCATTTTCAAAATAAGGATTAATCAATTTAAGGCACACACAATTTTGCATGAAAGGTACAAGCTATATCAAGGATAGGCACATAAATATTCATCTATGAAAGCAAAAAAAAAAATATCTTTAGCAATTTTGATACCAATTGTTACCAATTATTAGCAATTTTATTCAACAACTTTCATAGAACAAATATACTTTAAGCATATGAAAGATTTATTCAATACATGCATAAATGATAATAGTAATCTTTCATAAGCTATCCTATCCAAACAAGAACCAAAAGCTCATATGTATATAATAAATCATAAGTACTAATGAGCAATGAGGTTCAACTATCATCATGTCATAACAAAGATTATATAAGCATGATTCTCCAAACATGATGAGCACATATGCTATAGCAAAGAAATAATGAAAGCATAATTATTCAATAATAATCCAAATTATTTCAATGCAAAGCAAAGTACTTAACTCAAACATATGCAAGTTTTCAACCATATATTTCAATCAAAATTATACAAGCATATGCAAAATACATAAGCAATATACCTAATTAAAAAATATATATATACAAGCATTTAGGCATAATTTGGTACATGCCATCTCAATCTCAATCAATGAACATGTATATAAATTTCAAATTTGTAAGTTCATAATCCACGAGTCAAGGCAATTGAAAGATAAAAAAAAAAATCAATACATTCAACTCATATCCATGTCCAAAGATTCAAACAAATATTCATGCAATAAAAACTATTAATCGAAGCAATCAAGAACTAGGCATGAATATCAATGAAGGTGAATTAATCAATCCAAGCTTTCAAAAATGTTAGAACAATATCTACCAAGTGGCTTGGTGATTAATTTGTGCAATGTGTTCATATGTTCTAGCACAAAATCATATATTTGCACATATCAAAGCAAGCATGTATATATATCCAAACTCATACATTATATCATAAAGTTGATACATTACCTCTATCCATGTCAAGCTTTGTTGTTGTGCTCATTTGGCTTTGAATTCTCCAATCCACATCATTTGAGCTAGTCTTTGATATACTTGGGCTTGATTGATGAGGATGACATGCTTTGTTTGCTATACTTGAAATTCCAAAAATGTAGGCTCATTTATGCTCATTTCAAGTTCTCCTAGCATAGACTTAGAAAATATTCTTGACAAAGGATTTTCATTAGAAGCATCAAGAAAATCAATTGATAAAAATTATACCAATTGTTAGAAAACAATTTCAAATTCGAAGTCATTATAGGCGAAAGAAAATTTATTCACTAAGCACAAGTTGCCAATTGCAAGGGAGATATATACTTAAGCTAGAGGCCATATGTCAAGTTAAGAATCAAATATCACAATATTGGCACTAAAGCTAAAGTTCTCATGCAATGTGCAAAATATGAATCCTTTTTAGATCATTTAGAAATATTGAACACAAAGAAGACATATTCAGTATTCATATATTCAATAAATCACCAAAGAATATGCCAAAATAAATTTTAGGCCATATCAAAACTAAAAACTTAAGGAAGACATATTTATCATCAAAAACATATTCAAGAAAATTTTTAGCACAAAAGCATAAATATGTCTACACCAATTATAGGCCATAATCAACAATGACTTGAGCTAAAAATAAGCATCATAAGAAATTCATTTACTTAAGTCATGTTGCAACCATGTCAAGTAAAAAAAATCATGTTTATCATATATGCACACACTTGACAAGAACAATAGATGAACCAATAACACATATCATTTACAAGCAAGTAGTTCATCATATTCAAAATCACAAATCAAGAGGTTAACAATTCAAGCATTTTAAACCACAAGCATTAAGGTCAAATTGAATTAATGATCATACAAGCATATATCTTGACCAAGACTAAAGATGAACCAAGAATCAATATATTCCATTTAAGCACATAATGTTCATCAATTTCTAAAATCACAAATCAAGAGTTAAAACACTTATGTATAACACAATCAAGTTCAAAGAATTCAAAAGATCCAAACATTATAAACAAATTTGAGCAATTTTAAACATCATGGTCATATAGGCATGTTTAACAATCACAAATCAATAAAATATTTATCAACAAAAGTATGCTCAAGCAATTTAACACCACAATCAATTTCAACAAGCATCTCAAGCATACTTAAGAGCAAAATAAGTATGTTCAATTCAAGCTCACATTTTCTCAAGTAAAATTAATATATTCAATATATATCAATAAGGTATATACTAATATCCATTAAGCATTCTATGTCTAACAAGAATAGGCAACCAAATTTTGCATAATAAATTAACCATTTAAATTTCATCAAGAATAGGTAACCAAATTCAAATTCTCTTCAAATAAAAGTTTAGAGGTTACCCATCTCCATTGTGTGTCTAGAATATTCAATCTTCAATCTCACATTGTAGCTCCTTGCTCTAGCACACATACAAGAGACAATCTCATTTGATTTTTGGTACCCAAATTGCTTTGGGTCCTTTAGAGTTAGTGACCAAGTCTCTTGTTCCTTTAGGAACCCATACTTGCCTAATTTTAAATGGAACTTTTCTTCTAATAGGACAAGTATGTATAGTGTGACCATGAAAATTACAAAAATTGCATTTAATCATTTTAGTACTTAATGAACTCTTTAAAAGCTTTTGTTTTTGATTCATCAATTCATCAAATTTCTTTTTCAAATTAAAATTTTCTTTTTCTAAAAATTCATTCCTACTTTGAGAGGTTTTTAAATCTATTTTCAACTTTTCATTTTCTTTTTCTAAAACATTTTTTGCATTCATCAAAAGATCATTTTCAATATTCAATTTTGAAATCATTTTCTTATATTTCCTCTTCATTAATTCACATTCAACATATAGCTCATTATAAGCATCTTGCAATTCATCAAAAGCATATGAATTTGAATCAATAGAATTAGAGGTTACCTTCGAATCTTCAAGAGCCATGAGACATGATGCATTTCGGTTGGATTGTTGTCTTTCATGTATTTCCTCCAACTTCTCCCATATCTCATTTGAGGTTGGACACTTTGATACCAAGTTGAATTTGTGGGAGTCAAGAGCTCCATATAGTAAGCACTTGGCCTTGGCATCATCCATCACTTGCCTCATGTAGTTTGCATCATTTGAAGGAGTTTCAAGCCCTTTTCAATCACATTCCAGGCTCTAAAATCTTGGGCCATAATGAACATCTTCATCCTCCTTCTCTATTCACAAAATTCAAATTTATCAACTGTAGGAGCTTTGAGGACTTCCTCACCATCTTGGAACCAAAATTAAGCCATAAAATCTTTTTTCAAGGTGGTTAAACCTACAAAAAGAGACCAAAGCTCTGATACCAATTGTTAGCTTTATAGGTTAGATGGTGATCCAAGAAGGGGGTGAATTGGATCTCTCCAAATTCTTTCCAAATAATGATTTCAATATAGTTGAATGGAAATTAAGACAATAAGCCCTTTTGATGAAAATATAATGAAAACAATAACAATTAATGAACTTAAAATCAAATATGAACAATAATAAATTATAAGGAGATAGGGATAGAGAAATCAAACACAATGATTTATAAAGGTTCAGTCATTCTCTACAAGACACCAATGTCCTCTCTCTTAGTTGTCCACACCAAGGCTCCAATTCACTATGTGTTGAAGATTACAAACAAGCTTCACAAAGCTTTACAAACTCAACACTACATAGTCATAAGGGTTATCCTCCTCTTTAAGTTTACAAGCACACAATACAAATTTTTTGAAGTGTTTTGCAAACTCTAAGAACCTCTCAAAGGTTGGGTGTTTGCTAATTTGAAGTATACAATGGTATAGACAAGAAAATGATGAATGAACAACAAAAATAATTTGGATACAATAAATGCAAAGATATAGACTTTGAAGCTCTAAAAACTCTTGATTATTTGAGAGAATGAAAATATTGCTTGTTGGCTCTTGGTTTCTTGATTCATCAATCTTCTTCATGTGTTGGAGTGCCCAATTTATAGAAAATTGAGGAACTAGCTGTTGGAAGTGTTTGGGAAATGAAAGTAGCCTTGGAGTGATTTTGGCTTTCATGGGATCGATCCCCCCTTAGGGGATCAATTGGTTCATGTTTTGAACCAATTTCCCTTTGAAAATAGCCTAACCGATCAATCCATTTTGTAGGGGATCGATTCCCTTTCTGGATTTTGGGTCCTGGGAGCATTCTGTTTGAAAATCAATTGATCCTTCTAGAGGGGATCGATCCTGTCCATGCTGGGTGGTAGTTTCGCATTTTGCACTCTACTTACTAATTTGATCATAACTTGAGTTATATAAATCCAAATCACAAACCGTTTGAAGATTTACTAGACTTAAAGAGATTTCTATCAATAAAATTTCATCACCTAATTCAATGTGTACGAATTATAGTGAATTTTCAAAGTTACACCTTGTGCAGTTTTTCTGACAACTGTAGAGTGTCTAGTAAAAATTGAAAATCTTTTCTTAGAAAATTTGGATTTTGATTTTGTTTAATCCATTAGAAGGTAGACTCCAAGAGCATTCCAACCATATAAAATTCAAATATTAAGACTTTGTGAATTAATACAGAAAAATAAAACAAGTTCAATGTTAGAAAACTTTATTGTTGTAAAGCAGCTTTCTTAAGTTAATCTATTTCTCAAAACCAATTTTATCAAAATTGTATCAAGTCCAAAATGAATAAGTTCACTTTAAAAATAACAATTGGACTTTCATTTAAGCTCAAATAAATAATCTTTAAAGATAGATTTGGTTTGAGAAATATGAAAACAAAGAAAGGTTTGTTTAAGCTTTGAAAATCATATTATTTATTTAGTATCAAAATATAAAACTTAAGAACATGTACTAAATAAATCTTTTTCAAAATCTTGATCAAGTTTATTTAGCTTTAATGTTTTGTCATTTCAAAATAAGGATCAATTCAAGGCTAACAAAAATAATACTAATTTATTAATATTTTGAAAATAAATAAGAGATTTAAAAACTAAATCTATTTATCGAATTAGTTCAAATAGTTATAACTATTTGAACAATTATCTATCTAAAATCGTTATGATTTTTTTCTCATAAAGTAATTGTTTCTATTCATACAAGTTTATTCAGAGTAAAATATTGCTAAATTAATAATATTCTAAAAATTAATAAGTAAGAGATTTAAAACATAAATGTGTTTGCTGAACTAGTTCAAATAGTTAAGACTAGTAGAACAATTATTTTTGTCATCAAACAATTGGTTTTATTCATACTATTTTATTCAAAATAATATAATACTATTTTAAAAATATTTTGAAACTTAATAACCAAGAAAATTAAAAAATAAATCTAATTGTTGAACTAGTTCAAATAGTTAAGACTATATGAACAATTATTTATTTCAAACTGTTATAACCTTTTGCTTTGTCGTAAAACAATTGTTTTGTTCATACAAGTTTATTTGGATTTAAATAATACTAATTCAATAATATTTTAAAAATTAAAAAGTAAGAGATTTAAAAAATAATTTTGTTTATCTAATAAGTTCAAATGGTTAAGACTATTTGAATAATTATCTATTTCAAATCGTTTTGGCCTTTTTTTTGGTTATAAATACAATTTCTTTAGCTCATACAAGCTTATTCAAAATAAATTAATACTAATTTATTAACATTAAAAAATTAATTTACAAAAAGAGATTTAAAAAAATTAAAGAAGTTCAAAATAGTTATTGCTATTTGAGCAATTGTCTATTTAAAATCATTATAACCATTTGATTTGGTGCCAGTAAATAATTATTTCAGTTAGTACATAAGCTTAGACAGAATAAATAATACTATGTATTTAATACTTTCTAAATTAATAAACTAAAAATTTTAAAAATAAATCTGTTTAACTGAAAGTCAGTAAAAATAATTTATGGGCCATATCAAATGATTTTCATTTGAAATCGTTATGAGCTTTTGTTTGTCATAAAATAATTGTTTTTGATCATAAATGCTTTATTCAAAATATAATAAATAATAATAATTTATACGGCTATTATTTGAAAAATTATTCAAAGTAAGAGATTCTGAAAAATAAATTTGTTGCCGACCTAAGTTCAAATAGGTATGAATATTTGAACAATTTACAATCTCAAATCGTTAAGATTTTTGTTTTGTCATTAAACAATTATTTTTATCATAGAAGCTTATTCGGTTAAATAATACTAATTTAATAATATTTCAAAATTACTAAGTAGGAGATTTAAAAAATAAATATGCTTGCAAAATCAGTTCAAATAATTAAAACCATTAGAATAATTATCTATTTCAGATCATTTTGATATTTTGTTTAGTCAAAAAATATTTATTTCATATCTTACAAGCTCATTTGGAATAAAATAATCCAAATTTAGTAACATTTGGAAAATTAATAAGCAAAAATTTGAAAAATAAATCTATTTACTAAACAAGTTCAAATAGTTATGATTATTTGAACAATTATTTATTTAAAATCATTATGACATTTTGTTTTGACATAACAATTGTTTCGATTCATAAAGCATATCCAAAATAAAATAATAATAATTTCTTAATATTTTAAAAATTAATAAGCAAGAGTTTAAAAAAGTAAATTTGTTTACCGAACAAATTCAAATATTTACAACTATTTAAACAATTATTTATTTAAAATCCTTATGACCTTTTGTTTTGTCATAAAACAATCGCTTTTGTTCATACAAGCTTATTTGAAATAAAATAATACTAATTTATTAATATTTCAAAAATTAATAAGTGATTTAAAAAGTGAATTTGTTTACCAAATTAGTTCAAATAATTATCGTCATTTCAATAATTATCTATTTCAAATCATTGTTACCTTTTGTTTGATCATATAACAATTGTTTATATCATACAAGCATGTTTGGAATAAAATAATACTAATTTCATAATCTTTCAAAAATTAATAAGTAAGAGATTTTAAAAAAATTTGTTTACTGAACCAATTCAAATAGTTATGACTATTTGAAGAATTCTATACTTCAAATCAATTGTTTACAAAATAAACATTTTGTTTTATTATAAAATAATTATTCATGTTCATACATGTTTATTCGAAATAAAATAATACTAATCTAATAACATTTCAAAAATTAATAACTAAGAGATTTAAAATTTAAATTTGTTTGTCAAACTAGTTCAATTTGTTAAGACTATATAAATAATTATCTATTTCAAATTGTTACGACCTTTTGTCTTGTCATAAAACAATTTTTTCAATTCAAACTAGCTTATTTGAAATAAAATAAAATGAATTTATAGATATTTGAAAAATTAATAAGTAAGAGATTAAAAAATAATTCTATTTACCTAACTAGTTCTAATGATTATGACTATTTGAATAATTATCTATTTCAAATTGTTATAACCTTTTGTTTTTTCATAAAACAAATGTTTTTGTTCATATAAGTTTGATCGTAATAAAAAAAAATTTATTAGTATTTCAGAAATTAATTAGAGATTTAAAAATAAATCTTTTTATTAAACTAATTCAAATAGTTATGACTATTTGTGCAATTAATTATTTCAAATCATTCTGACTTTTATTCTATTATAAAACAATAGTTTCTATTCATACAAGCTTATTCAAATTAAAATAATATTAATTTATTATTATTTCAACAATAAATAAGTTAAAAATTTAAAAATAAATATGTTTACTGAACTAGATCAAATAGTCATAACTATTTGAATAATTATCTGTTTCAAATTGTTACGACTTTTTTTGTCATAAAAAATTATTTTAGTTCATATAAGCTTATTCGAAATAAAATAATGCCAAGTTGTTAATATTCCAAAAATTAATAATTAAGAGATTTAAAAAATGAAACTATTTACAAAACAAGTTTAAATAATTATGACTATTTAAACAATTATCTATTTAGAAATGCTATAACCTTTTGTTTTGTCATAAAAAGAGTTCATCTATTCATACAAGCCTATTTCGGATAAAATAATATAAATTTATTAATATTAAGACAATTAATAATTAAAAGATTTAAAAAATAAATCTGTTCACCACATAAGTTTAAATCATTATGACTATTTAAGCAACAAATTATTATGAC
The DNA here is from genome assembly GCF_002303985.1 of Durio zibethinus. The sequence continues at coordinate 28,134 of NW_019168138.1, forward strand.
TTTTTGTTTTGTCATAAAACAATTATTTCTTTTCATATAAGCTTATTCAAATTAAAATAATCTTAATTTATTAATATTTTGACAATTAATAAGTAAAAGATTTAAAAAATAAATATGTTTACTGAATAATTTCAAAATAGTCATGACTATTTGAATAATTATCTATTTCAAATCATTTGATCTTTTATTTTGTAATAAAACAACTGTTTCAGTTAACATAAGCTTATTTGAAGTAAAATAATACTAATTTATTAATATTCCAAAAATTAATGATTAAGAGAACTAGAAAAATGAATCTATTTACTGAACAAATTCAAAGAGTTTTGACTATCTGAACAATTATCTATTTCAAAACATTATGACCTTTTCTTTTATCAGAAAACAAATGGTTCGATTCATCCTAGCTTATTTCGAATAAAATAATATAAATTAATTAATATTCCAAAAGTTAATAGCAAAAATTTTAAAAATAAATTTGTTTACTGAACACATTCAAATAGTTATGACTATTTGAACAATTATCTATTTCAAATCATTATGACCATTTGTTTTGTCATAAACTAATTGTTTCTATTCATACAAGCTTATTTGGAATAAAATAATACTAATTTATTAAAATTTCAAAAGTTAATAAGAAAAAGATTTAAAAAATAAATCTTTTTATCGAGCGAGTTTAAATAGTTATGACTATTTGAATAATTATTTATTTCAAATTGTTATGATCTTTTGTTTTGTCATAAAATAATTGTTTCTATTCATAAAGTTTATTTAGAATAAAATAATATTAATTTATTAATATTCTAAAAATTAATAAGTTAGAGATTTAAAAAATAAATTTGTTTACCGAACAAGTTCAAATAGTCATTTCTATTTAAACTATCATCTATTTCGAACTATCATGACATTTTGTTTCATCATAAAATAATACCAATTATTCAGAATAATTGGTATTCATACAAATTATTTGAAATAAAATAATACCAATTTATTACTATTTTAAAAATTAATAAAGATTTAAAAATAAATGTGTTTGCTAAACTAGTTCAAATAGTTAAGCCTATGAGAACAATTATCTATTTCAAATCGTTCTGACCTTTTGTTTTAGTCATAAAATAATTGTTTTAGTTCATACATGCTTATTCAAAATAAAATAATACTAATTTATTAACATTTAGAAACTTAATAAGAAAGAAATTAAAAAAATAAATTTGTTTACCAAACAAGTTCAAATAGTTATGACTTTTTGAATAATTATCTATTTAAAATTGTTATGATCCTTTTATTTTATTGTAAAACAATTGTTTCAATACATAAAAGCTTATCCAAAATAAAATAATATTACTTATTAATATTTCAAAATTTGATAGTGTATCGGATCAATTCAAATAATTATGACCATTTGAATAATTATCTATTTTAAATCGTTATGAACTTTTGTTTTGTCATAAAAATAATTTTTTCATCATACAAGCCTATTCAATATAAAATAATACTAATTTACTAATATTTTAAAAATTAATAAGTAGAAGATGTGTTGGATTATGGGGTCCAGCAGTCTCCCTTAGGGATTAGTATGTCGATTCATCTAGGTGAGGTATCCTTTGGTAGATCGAATTTCGGTGTATGGCAACCTAGCCCAATGGATGAGGTATCCCATGAAGGCTTTGCGAAGCCTTTTATATCCACCTGTAGCTTAGTACAGGGCTCTGTGCTACCAAAAGAGAATAAGGAAATAGAGTTGCGCCTTCACTATCAGCTG
>NW_019168139.1:0-29828 GCF_002303985.1 Durio zibethinus
GAAGTGCCTGTAGTAGTTAACTAGCCCAAGGAACGATCTCAACTCAATGACCTTGGCTGGTGGTTGCCACTCCAGGATGGTGTGTATCTTGCCTTCATCCATGCGTATCCTGCCACCTCCCACTATGTGGCCTAGGAACGGGATCTCCTGCTGGACGAATGAGCACTTCTCCCTCTTGACAAACAGCTTGTGCGCTCGTAACACCTCAAACACCTGTCTCAAGTGGTCTACATGCTCTCCCAAAGTCTGGCTGTAGATCACAATGTCATCCAAATAAACCATAACAAACCGATCAAGGAATGACTGAAGTACCTTATTCATAAGGGTGCAAAATGTTGCTGGGGCATTCGTGAGTCTGAAAGGCATCACCAAGAACTCATTCGAACCATACCAAGTGACACATGCTGTCTTTGGTTCATCTCCCTCCGTAATCCTAACTTGATAGTAGCTTGACCTCAAATCTAGCTTGGTGAACCACCTTGCGCTCCCAAGTTGATCGAACAAGTCCACAATGAGTGGGATGGGGTACTTGTTCTTGATGGGTCAGCTTGTTCAAGGCCCGGTAAGTCTATGCCACAGCTGTACGACCCCATCATGGCTTGCATTGGAAGGCGACCGATGCACTATAGGGTGCCTTCGTCGGCCTGATAAAGCCCAGCATCAAACTAACTCTTGAGCTGTTTTCCTTAAACTCCTCAACTCTAGTGGAGACATTTCGGTAAGGGGCATTCTGGCTGGTGTTGGCCTCGGACAAAAACCAGCTTAATCTTGTACGGTCCACTTCCCTCTTAGGTGGTAGCTTGCTTAGGTAGCTTTAAAGGGCATCACACACCTAAAGGTCTTCAGCACCCTTTAGTACCTCCAAGGGTGGACTCAGTCTCCTTTTCCCTTGGCTCTATATTTCAAGGGCTGCCAAGAAGGTGTCTTCTGCTGCTTACCACCTTGGCAAATTGGCATGGCTGACACCACCTGCGACCCAACTCCAGACCGTCTTCTCAATGGCACTAGGCATTGGCACCGTGCATCCAAGATGCAAACACAATCGACAAAAGGCATAAGAAGGGCGTTAATTCGAACAAGGAAATCCAACCCAATCACAAACTCATAGTCATCAAGGGGTATTACCTTAATGGTCTCTTTGCCTTTCCAGTCTCCAAGCTGCAACTCCACTCCCTGTGCTACTCCAATGGCTAAAACTTCTTTGGAGTTCATCGTTTTAATGGTACCAGTCCCTTTCTGCACCTTTAGCCTGAGCTTTCGGGCTCCATCACCTGAAATAAAAAGATGTGAGGCACCTGTATCCACCAGTGCGCTCATCTTCTGACCCGCAACCATCAGATCCGCAAACATCAAGCCCTTTGGCTTACGGCTCCCCTTACTCTGGACAGCATTGAGCACCAACGACCCAAGCTTTACTACCCCTGACTCTGGCTCCCTGTCAGTTTCCTTGTCTACAGCAGCCAGCTTACCCTTCTACGAGCAATTACGTGCTATGTGGCTCCCTTCACATAGGTAGCATGCTAGTGGCTCTCAGTGCCCCTTTGCTTTCTACTTGCTTGCTGGTGGCTTTCTCTCACCATCCTTGGTTGAACGGTCTTGGTCTCCATCCTTGGACTCCTAGTCACAGTCCTTCCCCTTGGACTGCTTCTTCTGGTCCCTATCATCCCTGCCCTTACCCTTGGGCTTGGAAGACTCGAACTTGTTCAGAGGCTTGAACTCTATCAAGGCCTCGACAGTAGTCATGGCTTTAGCCAAGTCATGAACTCCTCTCCTTTGTAGCTCATGCTTCACCCACGGCTTCAGCCCATCCATGAAAGCAAAGAATGCATCCTTTTTGCCTAGATCTGAGATCTGTAGCATCAGTTCAAAAAATTTTTGGACATACTCCCTTATGTCCCCTTACTAGCTTAACCTACGCAACTTTGCCCGCGCCTCATCATCGGTATACTCCGAGTAAAATTGTTCTTTGAACTCCTTTTGGAACTCTGCCTAGGTTCCAATCTTGGGGCTCTCATGCCTAACATCATCACACCTGCGCCTCCACCATAATAAGGCTACATCAGTGAGATACATAGTAGCGGTGCTTACCTTTATCACCTCGTTTTGCATGCCGATGGCCTGAAAGTACGGCTCCATACCCCAAAGGTAGTTGTTTACTTCCTTGGCCACCCTAGTCCCCTTAAACTCCTTAGGCTTGGGGACATCCAATATGGATTTGGACATTCCAGCAAACATGCCATTCCCAATGGCAGTCTTGCAAGTAACGTGCTCACTGGTAAGCTCTTCCATCTGCTGGCGCATGGCTTCCATGCCATCGCGCAAGGTCTGCACTTCAGCCTCCAAGGTCTAGTTCTTTTTGGTGAACACGTCCAAGCCTTTGTTGAGAGTAGCTTCTAGCTCACTTTGGATCTCTTCCCCCATGGAGTCTAGCGATGCAATGTGAGTCTCTACTTCCTCAAGCTTCTCCCCCATGTCGCCTACAGTCACCTCCACCTTGGCCAGCCTACCGTCCATGGTAGACCAGATATCTTTAGAATTGGCTTTCTTGCCTCTTCCCTGACCATGCTCCTGGGCCTCTGGTTGTTGGCTAGCAACGTCGCTTTGGGATGCCATCTCTTCAATCACGATCTGACCTGCACAACGCAAACACACAGAATCAAACTTGCTTTGATACCAACTGTCATGGGCTTCGACCTTAGACTCAGAATCCTTGTGGCCTTAGGCTTGGAATCTCCTCCTTTGTGCCTAAGTCAACCTAAAACACAAGCGTGCGGGCACTAAAACAATGAGAAGGGCTGATTAAGCAAGTTAAAGAGAAACAGGATAAGAAGACAGAATTCTGGAAATGCTCTTCTATTCACTAAAACAGAAGTTTTTGATGGTGTACAAATGAGGGTGGAGTAGCCCTCTATTTAAAGTTGAGGCTCCAGCTACAACTTAATGGCATATCCCTAGAATAAAGGCTAAAATCATGGGATTATAATCAATCAGGATTCTAACTCCTGATTTTCAGGGTCAACCAAATCTGCCAGGATGCTCCTGCCTGTTTCTAGAAGCTTCCCTTGTGTGTCCAGCACTTGGGCCCTTCTGGATGTGGTACGGGCAGCTTGTATGCCAGGCCTTGGTCTCACGGGTTGGCCTACAAGTCGAGCGGGCATTTTGAGCTCGTTTGCTAGGCTTTGCGCACAGATACCCATCAGCCCACCTAGTCTACGGGCCTCAACCTCTGGCTTGCCTGCTGGTTTGCCTGATGTGCCTGGTGCCCCCGCCTAGGGTGTGACATAGAGGGGGACCCGACTGATCCCCGGCTTGTGCATCCTGCCCCTCTGGCTGACTGAGCGCCCGCACGCTCATTTCGTTGGTTGACTTAGGCATATGGAGTTCATTCCCAGTCTAAGGATACGGAGTTCATTCCCAGTGTAAGATCAGACCGGATCAAGGGTTGCGGGTGCACATGCTGGGCTAAGGCATGTGCTGGTGCCACATTTTTTTTCGCTCGGGGCACCATCGTCGGAGAACCTGATCGACGGCATTGGGGTTCTGGCGATTGGGGGGGCGGGGGGTGTGCGCACATGATGTGCGATGGGTGCTGGTACTTGGCCCTTATATTGGCCCCCTATCCCTCATCAAACCTTGAGAACTCACACCCCCTTTAAAGAGCATTTGAGATTTTACAAGTTTGCTGCCAGTAGCCATTAAAGTGTTTAAAATGGGGACACTTTTTTCAAATGCTCACAAAATCATGTACACTTCGAGTTTTTAGCTGAATATTTTTGTGCATGCCAAGAAAAATACAAGGATCACGTCTACCAAGTTTGGGGCCAAAACTCCTACTGAAAAATTTTAAAAAAATCCTGAACCGTAAAAGGTTTCAAAAATCATGAAAAATAAAAAACGAGTCGTCTTGCCATGAAACTGCACATGAAGGCTTAAGGGACCATTTGTTGAATTTACAAGCCATAAAAATGGCATTGGCATGGCACAAATATGAAGATGTGCCTAAACCCACCCACCACCCTATTGATCCATGGCTTGCGCGTCCTGCCTCTCTGGCTGGCATAGTGCCCGCCCGCCCGCTCGTTTTGTCGGTTGGCTTAGGCATACGGAGTTCATTCCCAGTCTAAGATCAGATCGGACCGAGGGTTCCTGTAGCAGGATCAACAGCACGCAAGAGGGGTCCCGACCGATCCCTAGCTTGCGTATCCTGCCCCTCTGGCCAGCTGATCTCCCGTACGCTCGTTTCGTGGGTTGACTTAGGCATACGGAGTTCATTCCCGATCTAAGCATACGAAGTTGAATCCCAGTGTAAGATCAGATTGGATCGAGGGTTACGGGTACACATGCTGGGCTCGGGCATGTGCTAGTGCCTTATTTTTTTTTTCGCCTGGGGCACCATCGTCGGAGAACCTAACCAACGACATTGGGGTTTCGGCGATTGGGGGGTGTGGGGGGTGTGCGCACATGATGTGCGATGGGTGCTGGTACTTGGCCCTTATATTGGCCTCCTATCCCTCATCAAACCTCGAGAACTCACACCCCCTTAAAGAGCATTTAAGATTTTACAGGTTTGCTACCAGTAGCCATTAAATTTCTGAAATGGGGACACTTTTTTCAAATCGTCACAAAATCCTGTAAACTTCGAGTTTTTAGCTAAATTTTTTTTTGCATGCCAACAAAATACAAGGATCACGTCTACCAAGTTTGGGGCCAAAACTCCTTCCGAAAAAATTTTAAAAAAATCCCGAACCGTAAAAAGTTTCAAAAATCATCAAAAATAGAAAATGAATCATCCTGCCATGAAACTTCACATGAAGGTTAAGGGACCATTGTATGAATTTTCAAGCCAAAAAAATGGCATTGGAATGGCAGAAATTTGAAGACGTGCCTAAACCCACCTACCACCCTATCGATCCACGGCTTTCGCATCCCGCCTCTCTGGCCGGCGTAATGCCCACCCGTCTGCTCGTTTTATCGGTTGGCTTAGGCATACGGAGTTCATTCCAGTCTAAGATCAGACCAGATCGAGGGTTGTGACAGCAAGATCGGTAACACGTAGGGGGGACTCGATCGATCCCCGACTTACGCATCTTGCCCCTCTGGCTGGTTGAGCGCCCGCACGCTCATTTCGTGGGTTGACTTAGGCATACGGAGATCATTCCCGGTCTAAGCATACAGAGTTCATTCCAAGTGTAATATCAGATCGGACCGATGGTTGTGGGTGCACATGCTGGGCTCGGGCATGTGCTGGTGCCACATTTTTTTTTGCCCGGGCCACCATCGCCTATCGATCCATGGCTTGCGCATCCCACCTCTCTGGTCGGTGTAATGCCTACCCACCCGCTCGTTTTGTCGGTTGGCTTAGGCATATAGAGTTCATTCCCAGTCTATGATCAGACCAGACCGAGGGTTGTGGCAGCAGGATCGGCAGCACGCAGGGGGAGACGCAGTCGATCCTCGGCCTGCGCATCCTGCCCCTCTGGTCGGTTGAACGCTCGTACGCTCATTTTGTGAGTTGACTTAGGCATACGAAGTTCATTCCCAGTCCAAGCATACGGAGTTCATTCCCAGTGTAAGATCAAACTGGATCGTCGGAGCATCGCCGGAGAACTTGACCTGCGTCATTGGGGTTCCGATGTTTGGGGGGGCGGGGGGTGTGCGCACATGATGTGCGATGGGTGGTGGTACTTGGCCCTTATATTGGCCCCCTATCCCTCATCAAACCTTGAGAACTCACACCCCTTTAAAGAGCATTTGACATTTTACAGGTTTGCTACTAGTAGCCATTAAAGTGTCTGAAATGGGGACACTTTTTTCAGATGGTCACAAAATCCAGTACACTTTGATTTTTTAGCTAAATTTTTTAATGCATGCCAAAAAAAATACAAGGATCACGTCTACCAAGTTTGGGGCCAAAAATCCTTCTAAAAAAATTTAAAAAAAATCTCAAACCGTAAAAAGTTTCAAAAATCATGAAAAATAGAAAACGAGTCGTCTTGCCATTAAACTTCACATGAAGGCTTAAGGGACCATTGTATGAATTTAGAAGCCATAAAAATGGAATTGGCACGGCAGAAATATGACAATGTGCCTACACCCACCTACCACCCTATCGATCCATGGCTTGTGCATCCCGCCTCTCTGGTCGGCATAGTGCCCGCCCGCCCGCTCATTTCGTCGGTTGGCTTAGGCATACGGAGTTCATTCCCAGTCTAAGATTGGATCAGGCCAAAGGTTGCGACAACAAAATCAGCAGCACGCAGGTGGGGACCCGACCGATCCTCGGCTTCCGCATCCTACCCCTCTGGCCGACTGAGCGCCCGCACGCTCATTTTGTGGGTTGACTTAGGCATACGGAGTTCATTCCCAGTCTAAGCATACGGAGTTCATTCCCAGTGTAAGATCGGACTGGACCGAGGGCTACGGTTGCACATGCTGGGCTCGACCATGTACTGGTGTCGTATTTTTTTTCGCCCGAGGCACCATCACCGGAGCATCGTCAGAGAACCTGACCGGCGGCATTGGGGTTCCGACGATTGGGGGGTGTGCGCACATGATGTGTGACGGGTGCTGGTATTTGGCCCTTATATTGGCCCCCTATCCCTCATCAAACCTCAAGAACTCACACCCCTTTAAAGAGCATTTGAGATTTTACAGGTTTGCTGCCAGTAGCCATTAAAGTGTCTGAAATGGGTACACTTTTTTCAAATGGTTACAAAATCCTGTACACTTCGAGTTTTTAGCAAAATTTTTTTAGGCATGCCAACAAAAATACAAGGATCATGTCTACCAAGTTTGGGGCCAAAACTCCTTCTGAAAAAATTTTAAAAAAATCCCGAACCTTAAAAAGTTTCAAAAATTGTGAAAAATAGAAAACGAGTCGTCTTGCCATTAAACTTCACATGAAGGCTTAAGGGACCATCGTATGAATTTAGAAGCCATAAAAATAACATTGGCATGGTAGAAATATGAAGATATGCCTAAACCCACCTACCACTCTATCGATCCACGGCTTGCGCATCCCGCCTCTCTGGCTGGCTTAGTGCCTGACCGTCCGCTCCTTTCGTCAGTTGGCTTAGGCATACGGAGTTCATTCCCAGTCTAAGATCGGATCAGACCGAGGGTTGCGATAGCAGGATCGGTAGCACACAGGGGGGGACCCGATCGATCCCCAGTGTCATGAGTCAACCTTGTATAGGGCCATGACCAGGACTTTGGTTGCCATGAGCCACCCTTGTATAGGGCCATGGCCAGGTATATCCGTTGTGCTAGGAAAAGTGTCCCCATTTCAAACATTGTAATGGTTACTGGTAGCATGGCTCTAAAATCTCTAAGGCTTTTTAGGGAGGGTGAGCCGACAGCGTAGTGTTGGGCTGTCTCACCGATTGCTATGCGAGCTTTAGCCACCTACCAAGGGCTGCCCCCTGGCCTTAGTGATGGTGGGAGGTCTCGATGTATGATTCTTGTTTATAATAAAGCTCACCCTGATTAAATGTCCTGATTATTGCCTCGATGTGTTTTTCTTTTTCTCGATGCGAATATGCCTTTTTGTGTGTGTGCTTGAGATTGATCTCGATATATTGTGTCTTATTGTGAATGCTTGGGACTAACCAGGGCTTATGGTTATTTGTTTAGATATCGATCTATTGAAGGCTGACTTGGCTGGGAGCTCCCATTCAAGTGTCACACGGTCTATTGCTTGTTGAGAGAAAGCTTAGTCCGTGACATGTGGTATTAGAGCACAGTTGAGAAGTGCTAGAAAAATGGATGAGATGGCCACAAATGGTGGATCGAATCATCAACAGAGAATTGAGGAACTTGAGGTCGCGGTGGCCGCAATGAAAATTCATATGGTGACTAAAGACCGAGTGAGGGAGATCGAGACAACCTAGTGGGAGTTGTCCAATACTCTCCACAACGTTAGCGAAGAGGCTAGAGACACCTTGAGCATTCTCCAAAAGGAGTTTGAGGAGCTCAAAGCACAAGTGAGCATTCTACAAATGGCTGTGGCCAAATCAGGTTCAAGCTCGATGGAAAGGGGAAAAAGGCCCAAGGTGCCGGAGCCTCAATGCTGTGAGGGGGCAAGGGATGCTAAGGAACTTGAAAATTTCTTGTTTGACATGGAGCAGTACTTTCGACCTGTACACACAAATTCAGAGGAAGACAAGGTGACAATGGCATCGATGTACCTCGCAGGGGATGCCAAGCTGTGGTGCTGCTCCAAGTTTGTCGATGACGAGTGCCTGATTAAGACTTGGATGGATCTGAAGCGAGAATTGAAAAACCAATTTTTCCCTGAAAATGTGGAGTATATGGCTCGAAGGAGACTTCAAGAGTTGGTGCAAACAAGAATGGTGCGAGAGTTTGTAAGGAGCTTTTCTACCCTAATGTTGGATATTCGGGACATGTCCAAAAAGGATAAGATGTTCTATTTTCTTGAGGGCCTCAAGCCTTGGGCGAGGATAGAACTACAAAGGCAGAAAGTGTAAGACGTGGCCATGGCCATGGCTGCAGCTGAACGTCTTCATGATTACAATGATGGCTCCTCAAAATGAAAAAATCCTCCATCAGCTGGCAGTAGCTTTAACTTTGGGAGTGGGGGAAAGATGACTAGGTTGGACCGGCCCTTCAGTGGAGGATCAGACAGGAGGTCTTTTGGTCGAGATAGCACCCAACCCAAGACAAGCAACGTAGGGATTTTCAAAACTAGGCAACTGTTAGCTTGCTTTCTTTGCAAGGGGTCGCATCGGGTGGCTGAATGCCCGCATAGGAGAGCCCTTAATGCCTTAAGGACCTCGTCTCAAGAGTCTACAAAAGTGCTAGAGAGCGTTGAAGAAGTTGAAGAGGAGCCAGCTAGGATGGGTTCAATAAGGTTCCTTAATGCCCTTTGCACCCAATTGAACACTATAAAGAAAGAGCAGAGTAGAGGCTTGATGTATGTGAACTTGATGATTAATGAGAAAGCCACTAAGGCCATGGTGGATATGGGTGCAACCGACACTTTCATCACACTAGAAGAAGCAAAAAGGTATGGTCTTCAGATTAGTAAAAACTGTGGATGAATGAAGGCAGTCAATTCACCAGCCTTTGCGATCAGTGAAAGCTCCAAGAGTGTGACAACCCGATTGGGGCCATGGGAAAGGAAGATAGACTTTACAGTTTCCCCCATAGATGACTTGATGTTGTTCTCAGATTAGACTTCATGATGTTGGCTCAGGTCATCCCTATTCCCGTCGCTAGCTGCTTGTTGTTCTTAGAGGAACAGCCATGTATGGTGCCAGCCAACATCTTACCAAAGAGTGGGAAGAAAATGATTTTTGTTTTGCAGTTCAAGAAAGGGGTAAAGAGAGGGGAACCCTCCTTTGTGGCAGTGTTGATCTGCAAAGAAGGGTCAAAAGTAGAACCAATACCTGATGGTATGGAAAAAGTGTTAGAAGAATTCGAAGAGGTGATGCCAGAGATGTTGCCTAAGGGTCTACCCTTTCAACGAGAAGTGGACCATGAAATTGAACTCCTTCCAGGAGCGAAACCCCCTGCTAGAGCTCCCTACCGCATGGCCCCAGTAGAGTTGGTCGAACTAAGAAAGTAGTTAGATGAGCTACTATAAGTCAGGTTCATCAGACCATCAAAGGCTCTTTTTAGAGTGCCAGTGCTATTTCAAAAGAAGCATGATGGAAGTTTGCAATTATGTGTTGACTACAGGGCCCTGAACAAAGTCACCATAAGAAACAAATATCCCATTCCCCTTATAGCAGACTTGTTTGATCAATTGAGCCAGGCCAAGTACTTCTCCAAATTGGACCTGAGATCTGGCTACCATCAAGTCAGAATCGCTAAGGGAGATGAACCAAAGATCACTTGTGTGACATGGTATGGTGCATTTGAATTTCTTGTTATGCCCTTTGGACTGACCAATGCTCCTGCCACATTTTGTACATTGATGAATTAGGTGTTCCATGACTACCTAGATAAATTTGTAGTCATCTATTTAGATGATATAGTGGTATTTAGCTCCACCTTGGAAGAACATCAAGAGCACCTGTGCCAAGTACTTCAAAGATTATAGGACCACCAGTTATACATAAAAAAGGAGAAGTGTGCATTTGCTCAGACCCAAATCCATTTTCTTGGTCACATTATTGAACGTGGCCATATTCGAATGGACATGGAAAAGGTTAGGGCCATCAAGGAGTGGACAACACCGAAGAATGTTAATGAACTCTGCTCATTTTTGGGACTAGCCAATTATTATAGAAGGTTTGTGGAAGGGTACTCTCGCAAGACCACGATCCTCATGGAGCTATTGAAGAACGAGCGTAAATGGTGTTGGACGAGTGAATGCTCTGAGGCCTTTGAGGGATTAAAGGATGCTATTATGAAGGATCCCATCTTAGCTCTCCCTGATATTGAAAAGCCCTTCGAAGTTTAGACGAATGCATCTAATTTTGCTATTGGAAGAGTACTTTTACAACAACATCACCCGGTAGCATTTGAAAGTAGGAAGCTAAGTGAAGCTAAAGGAAATATACGTCCCAGGAAAAAGAACTCCTGGTGGTGGTTCACTGCTTGAGGGCTTGGTGACATTATTTGTTGGGTTCACACTTTGTCATGAAGACAGACAATACGACTGTTAGCCATTTTCTCATCCAACCAAGGCTTACGGTAAAACAAGCTAGGTGGCAGGAATTTTTAGCAGAATTTGACTTTTAGTTTGAGCACACCGCTGGAAAGACCAATCAAGTGGCCGATGCATTGAGCAGACGAGCAGATTTAGCGGCCCTTAGAAGAATTGCCCCAATGGCGGCTAGTAGAGCCACTACAGACATCACAAGTTGATTGGAGATCACTTAGGGAAGGACCCGCAAGCTTCTGCCATCCTGAAGCTAGTGGAAGAAGGGAAGTCCAAGTACTTTTGGCAAGAAAATGAGGTCTTATGGACCAAGGGGCTTCGAGTGTTTGTGCCAAGAGCAGAAGGTCTGAGACAATGCTAATAAGGGAATGTCATGACACACCATGGGGCGGGACAACCGGGTTGGCAATGCACTTTGGCGTTATTGAAACAGGGATACTATTGGCCTCAACATGTGGACAAGATGGTGGATGGACTATAAAGAAGACTTGCCTCATTTGCCCAATAAGACAAGGTTGAAAGGAAAAAACTGTAGGCATGCTTGAAACCACTACCAGTACCCACTAGACCAGTGGGAAAGCATCCCCTCGATTTCATTTCGAGCCCTACCCCCAGGTTGGTAAACCTTGGAGCTATTTTGGTGGTGATGAGCCGTTCTCTCAAGTATGCCACATTTGCTCATAATTTGCACTGTGAAAGAACCAGCTAAGCTTGTTCAAACATGTGGTCAAATATGGGCGCCCTCAAACATTGTTAGGATGAGATCTAGATTCAAGGGTTCCTTTGAGAGAACTTTTCTAAGATATTGGGTCCCAATACACTCTCAGCTATCACCTCAAACATGGTCAAAGAAACGGTTCAAGGATTATTAGAGAATACTTGAGGCATTTTGTTCAAGCCAATCAGAAAGATTGGCCTTCATTATTGGACGTGGTTCAACTCTACTTTAATTCTAACAAAAGCTCTTCCACCAATAAGAGCCCATTTGAGGTGGTCATCGGACAATTACCAAGGCTACCCCACACTTCCTTGGAACAATATTGACGAAAGAATCTGAGAGCCTTCAATCTCAATAAAGAGTGGAAGCAAAACACAGAGATTGCATAAGCCTACCTGGAGAAAGCATCAAAGAGGATGAAGAAACGGGCAAACAAGGGTCGTAGAGCTCAACATTTTCAAGTTGGTGATTTGGTTCTTGTCCGACTAGTTCCTAAACAAACCAGGTTCTTGAGAAAGAGAAATCGTAGACTAGTGCACAAATATGAAGGTCCAGTAAGGGTCCTTTCCAAGGTGGGGAATGCTTCTTACAAAATTGACCCACCAAAGTGGATGAAGGTGCACCCAGTATTTCATGTGAGCAACCTGAAACCTTTCCATGCAGATCTTACAGATGCTAGTCGAAGGGAGCCATCCAGAGCCACCATCACCATAAAGCCACCCTCAGAGCATCGAGTCGAAGAGATCTTAGCTGACAGGGAAACCAAGATATCTTGAAGACTAGTTCGGGAGTACTTAGTGAAGTGGGAGGGATTAGGACTAGATGAAACCAGCTGGGAGAGAGAACATGACCTCCAGAGATTTCAAAGGAAGATCAAAGAATTTCAAGCCAGCAAGTCGACGAGGACGTCAATAGAATAGGTGGGGGGAAGATGTCATGAGCCAACCTTGTATAGGGCCATGACTAGGACTTAGGTTGCCATGAGCCACCCATGTATAAGGCCATGGTCGGGTAGATCCCTTGTGCTAGGAAAAGTGTCCCCATTTCAAACATTGTAATGGTTACTGGTAGCATAGCTCTAAAATCTCTAAGGCTCTTTAAGGGGGTAAGCCGGCAGCGTAGTGTTGGGCTGTCTCATCGGTGGTTATGCGAGCTTAGGCCACCCACCAAAGGCTGCCCCCTAGCCTTGGTGATGGTGGGAGGTCCCGATGTATGATTCCCATGTATAATAAAACTTACCCTAATTGAATGTCCCGATTGGTGCCTCGATGTGTTTTTCTTTTTCTCGATGCGAATATGCCTTCTTATGTGTGTGCTTGAGATTGATCTCGATATATTGTGTCTTATTGTGAATGCTTGGGACTAACCAGGGCTTAAGGTTATTTGTTCAAATATCGATCTATTGATGGCTGACTTGGTTGGGAACACCCATTGAAGTACCGCACGATCTATTGCTTGTTGAGAGAAAGCTTAGTCCGTGACACCCGGCTTGTGCATCCTACCCCTCTGGCCAGCTGAGCACTCACACGCTCGTTTCATGGGTTGACTTAGGCATACGGAGTTCATTCCCAGTGTAAGATCGGACCAGACTGAGGGTTGCGAGTGCACATGCTGGGCATGGGCATGTGCTGGTGCCGCATTTTTTTTTACCAGGAGCTTGCTCACAAAATCATGTACACTTCGAGTTTTTAGTTGAATATTTTTGTGCATGCCAAGAAAAATACAAGGATCACATCTACCAAGTTTGGGGCCAAAAATCCTTCTGAAAAAATTTTAAAAAAATCCCGAACCGTAAAAAGTTTCAAAAATTGTGAAAAATAGAAAACGAGTCGTCTTGCCATGAAACTTCACATTAAGGCTTAAGGGACCATTGTTTGAATTTACAAGCCACAAAAATGGCATTCGCATGGCAGAAATATGAAGATGTGCCTAAACCCACCTACCACCCAATCGATCCACGGCTTGCACATCCTGTCTCTCTGGCCAGCGTAGTACCCTCCCGTTCGCTCGTTTTGTCGGTTGGCTTAGGCCTATGGAGTTCATTCCTAGTCTAAGATCAGACCGAACTGAGGGTTGTGGTAGCAGGATCGGCAGCATGCAAGGGGGACCGATCGATCCCCGGCTTGGGCATCCTGGCCCTCTGGCCAGCTGAGCGCCCGCACGCTCGTTTCGTGGGCTGACTTAGGCATACGGAGTTCATTCCCAGTCTAAGCATACGGAGTTCATTCCCAGTGTAAGATCAGATTGGATCAAGGGTTACTGGTGCACATACTGGGCTCGGGCATGTGCTGGTGCCGCATTTTTTTTCACCTGGGGCACCATCACCGGAGCATCGTCGGAGAACCTGACTGACGGCATTGGGGTTCCGACGATTGGGGGGCGGGGGCGGTGTGCACACATGATGTGCGATGGGCGCTGGTACTTGGCCCTTATATTGGCCCCCTATCCCTCATCAAACCTCAAGAACTCACACCCCCTTAAAGAGCATTTGAGATTTTACAAATTTGCTGCCAGTAGCCA
This sequence comes from Durio zibethinus, assembly GCF_002303985.1. The sequence continues at coordinate 13,866 of NW_019168139.1, forward strand.
TTAAAGTGGTTGAAATGAGGACACTTTTTTCAAATGGTCACAAAATCCTGTACACTTCGAATTTTTAGATGAATTTTTTTGTGCATGCCAAAAAAAATACAAGGATCATGTCTACCAAGTTTGGGGCCAAAACTCTTTCTGAAAAAATTTAAAAAAAATCCCAAACCGTAAAAAGTTTCAAAAATCGTGAAAAATAGAAAACGAGTCGTCTTGCCTTGAAACTTCACATGAAGGCTTAAGGGACCATTGTATGAATTTACAAGCCATAAAAATGGCATTGGCATGGCAGAAATATGAAGATGTGCCTAAACCCACCTGCCACCCTATCGATCCACGGTTTACGCATCCCGCCTCTCTAGCTGACGTAGTGCCCGCTTGCCCGCTCGTTTCGTCGGTTGGCTTAGGCATACGGAGTTCATTCCCAGTCTAAGATCAGACCAGACTGAGGGTTGCGGCAGTAGGATTGACAGAATGTAGGGTGGACCCGGTCGATCCCCGGCTTGGGCATCCTACCCCTCTGGCCGGCTGAGCGCCCGCACCTTCATTTCGTGGGTTGACTTAGGTATACGGAGTTCATTCCCAATCTAAGCATACGGAGTTCATTCCCAGTGTAAGATCGGACTGGACCGAGAGTTGCGGGTGCACATGCTGGGCTCGAGCATGTGCTGGTGCCACTTTTTTTTTTCGTCCGAGGCACCATCGTCGTAGCATCGTCGGAGAACCTGACCGCGGCACTAGGGTTTCGACGATTGGCGGGGCGGGGTGGTGTACGCACATGATTTGCGATGGGTGCTGGTACTTGGCCCTTATATTGGCCCCCTATCCCTCATCAAACCTCGAGAACTCACACCCCCTTAAAGAGCATTTGAGATTTTACAGGTTTGCTGCCAGTAGCCATTAAAGTGTCTGAAATGGGGACACTTTTTTCAAATGGTCACAAAATCCTATACACTTCGAGTTTTTAGCTGAATTTTTTTGTGCATGCCAAAAAAAATACAAGGATCACATCTACCAAGTTTTGGGCCAAAAATCCATCTGAAAAAATTTGAAAAAAATCTCGAACCGTAAAAAGTTTCAAAAATTTTGAAAAATAGAAAACGAGTCGTCTTGCCATGAAACTTCACATGAAGGCTTAAGGGACCATTGTATGAATTTTCAAGTCATAAAAATTGTATTGGCACGGTAAAAATATGAAGATGTGCCTAAACCCACCTACCCCCCTATCGATCCACGGCTTGCGCATCCCGCCTTTCTGGCCGGCATAGTGCCCGCCCGTCCGCTCATTTCTTCGTTTGGCTTAGGCATACGGAGTTCATTCCCAGTCTAAGATCAGACCGGACTGAGGGTTGCGGTAGCAAAATCAACAGCATGCAGGGGGGGACCCAACTGATCCTCGGCTTGCGCATCCTGCCCCTCTGGCCGATTGAACGCCCGCACGCTTGTTTCGTGGGTTGAGTTGGGCATAAGAAGTTTATTCCCTGTCTAAGCATATGGAGTTCATTCCCAGTGTAAGATCAGATCAGACCGAGGGTTGCGGGTGCACATGCTGGGCTTGGGCATGTGCTGGTGCTACATTCTTTTTCGCCCGGGGCACCATCGCTAGAGCATCGTCGGAGAACCTGACCGACGGCCTTGGGGTTCCGACGATTGGGAGGTGTGCGCACATGATGTGTGATGGGTGCTGGTACTTGGCCCTTATATTGGCCCCCTATCCATCATCAAACCTCAAGAACTCACACGCCCTTAAAGAGCATTTGAGATTTTATAGGTTTGCTGGCAGTAGCCATTAAAGTATCTGAAATGGGGACACTTTTTTCAAAAGGTCACAAAATCCCATACACTTCGAACAAGGATCATGTTTACAAGTTTGGGGCCAAAAATTCTTCTGAAAAAATTTTAAAAAAATCCCGAGCCGTAAAAAGTTTTGAAAATCGGGAAAAATAAAAAACGAGTCGTCTTGCCATGAAACTTGACATGAAGGCTTAAGGGACCATTGTATGAATTTACAAGCCATAAAAATGGTATTGGCACAATAGAAATATGAAGATGTGCCTAAACCCACCTACCACCCTATCGATCCATGGCTTGCGGATCCCGTCTCTCTGGTCGACGTAGTGCCCATCCGTCCGCTCATTTCATCATTTGGCTTAGGCATACGGAGTTCATTCCCAGTCTAAGATTAGACCAGACCGAGGGTTGTGGTAGTAGGAATGACAGCATGCATGGGGGGACTCGGTTGATCACCGGCTTGTGCATCCTGCCCTTCTGGCCGGCTGAGCGCCGCACGCTCATTTTGTGGCTTGACTTAGGCATACGAAGTTCATTCCCAGTTTAAGCATATGAAGTTCATTCCCAGTTTAAGCATATGAAGTTCATTCCCAGTGTAAGATCAGACCAGACCGAGGGTTGCAAGTGCACATGCTGGGCTTGGGCATGTGTTGGTGCCGCATTTTTTTTCGCCAGAGGCACCATCATCGGAGAACCTGACCGGTGGCATTGGGGTTCTCGCGATTGGGGGGGCGGGGGGGTTTGCGCACAGGATGTGCGATGGGTGCTGGTACTTGGCCCTTATATTGGCCTTTTATCCCTCATCAAACCTTGAAAACTCACACCCCCTTAAAGAGCATTTGAGATTTTATAGGTTTGCTGCCAGTAGCAATTAAAGTGTCTGAAATGGGGACACTTTTTTCAAATGGTCACAAAATCCTGTACACTTCGAGTTTTTAGCTGAATTTTTTTGTGCATGGTAACAAAAATACAAGGATCACATCTACCAAGTTTGGGGCCAAAAATCCTTCTGAAAGAATTTTTAAAAAATCTCGAACCGTAAAAGGATTAAAAAATTATGAAAAATAGAAAACGAGTCGTCTTGCAATGAAACTTCAGATGAAGGCTTAAAGGACCATTGTATGAATTTACAAGCCATAAAAATGGCATTGGCATGGTAGAAATATGAAGATGTTTCTAAACCCACCTACCACCCTATCGATCCATGGCTTGTGCATCCCGTCTCTCAGGCCGGCGTAGTGCTCGCCCGCCCGCTCGTTTCGTTGGTTGGCTTAGGCATATGGAGTTCATTCCTAGTCTAATATCAGACTGGATCAAGGGTTGCGGCAGCAAGATCAGCAGCACATAGGGGGGGACCCGGCCGATCCCTAGCTTGTGCATCCTGCCCCTCTGGCCGGTTGAGCGCCCGCACGCTCGTTTCGTGGGTTGACTTAGGCATACGGAGTTCATTCCCAGTCTAAGTAGATGGAGTTCAATCCCAGTGTAAGATCAGACCAGACCGAGGGTTGCGGGTGCACATGCTGGGCTCGGGCATGTGCACGTGCCACATTTTTTTTCACCCGGGCACAATCGTCGGAACAACATCGGAGAACCTGACCGACGGCATTAGGGTTCCGACGATTGGGGGGCGGGGGGGGTGTGCACACATGATGTGTGATGGGTACTGGTACTTGGCCCTTATATTGCCCCCCTATCCCTCACAAACCTCGAGAACTCATACCCCCTTAAAGAGCATTTGAGATTTTACAGGTTTGCTGCCAGTAGCCATTAAAGTGTCTAAAATGGGGACACTTTTTTCAAATGGTCACAAAATCCTGTACACTTCGAGTTTTTTACTGAATTTTTTTGTGCATGCCAACAAAAATACAAGGATCACGTCTACCAAGTTTGGGGCCAAAACTCCTTCTGAAAAAATTTTAAAAAAATCCTGAACTATAAAAAGTTTCAAAAGTCATGAAAAATTGAAAACGAGACGTCTTGCCATGAAACTTCACATGAAGGCTTAAGGGACCATTGCATTAATTTACAAGCCATAAAAATGGCATTGGCTAGAGCATCGTCGGAGAACCTGACCGACGGCCTTGGGGTTCCGACGATTGGGAGGTGTGCGCACATGATGTGTGATGGGTGCTGGTACTTGGCCCTTATATTGGCCCCCTATCCATCATCAAACCTCAAGAACTCACACGCCCTTAAAGAGCATTTGAGATTTTATAGGTTTGCTGGCAGTAGCCATTAAAGTATCTGAAATGGGGACACTTTTTTCAAAAGGTCACAAAATCCCATACACTTCGAACAAGGATCATGTTTACAAGTTTGGGGCCAAAAATTCTTCTGAAAAAATTTTAAAAAAATCCCGAGCCGTAAAAAGTTTTGAAAATCGGGAAAAATAAAAAACGAGTCGTCTTGCCATGAAACTTGACATGAAGGCTTAAGGGACCATTGTATGAATTTACAAGCCATAAAAATGGCATTGGCATGGCAAAAATATGAAGATGTGCCTAAACCCACCTACCACCCTATCGATCCATGGCTTGCGGATCCCGTCTCTCTGGTCGACGTAGTGCCCATCCGTCCGCTCATTTCATCATTTGGCTTAGGCATACGGAGTTCATTCCCAGTCTAAGATTAGACCAGACCGAGGGTTGTGGTAGTAGGAATGACAGCATGCATGGGGGGACTCGGTTGATCACCGGCTTGTGCATCCTGCCCTTCTGGCCGGCTGAGCGCCGCACGCTCATTTTGTGGCTTGACTTAGGCATACGAAGTTCATTCCCAGTTTAAGCATATGAAGTTCATTCCCAGTGTAAGATCAGACCAGACCGAGGGTTGCAAGTGCACATGCTGGGCTTGGGCATGTGTTGGTGCCGCATTTTTTTTCGCCAGAGGCACCATCATCGGAGAACCTGACCGGTGGCATTGGGGTTCTCGCGATTGGGGGGGCGGGGGGGGGGTTTGCGCACAGGATGTGCGATGGGTGCTGGTACTTGGCCCTTATATTGGCCTTTTATCCCTCATCAAACCTTGAAAACTCACACCCCCTTAAAGAGCATTTGAGATTTTATAGGTTTGCTGCCAGTAGCAATTAAAGTGTCTGAAATGGGGACACTTTTTTCAAATGGTCACAAAATCCTGTACACTTCGAGTTTTTAGCTGAATTTTTTTGTGCATGGTAACAAAAATACAAGGATCACATCTACCAAGTTTGGGGCCAAAAATCCTTCTAAAAGAATTTTTAAAAAATCTCGAACCGTAAAAAGATTAAAAAATTATGAAAAATAGAAAACGAGTCGTCTTGCAATGAAACTTCAGATGAAGGCTTAAAGGACCATTGTATGAATTTACAAGCCATAAAAATGGCATTGGCATGGTAGAAATATGAAGATGTTTCTAAACCCACCTACCACCCTATCGATCCATGGCTTGTGCATCCCGTCTCTCAGGCCGGCGTAGTGCTCGCCCGCCCGCTCGTTTCGTTGGTTGGCTTAGGCATACGGAGTTCATTCCTAGTCTAATATCAGACTGGATCAAGGGTTGTGGCAGCAAGATCAGCAGCACATAGGGGGGACCCGGCCGATCCCTAGCTTGTGCATCCTGCCCCTCTGGCCGGTTGAGCGCCCGCCCGCACGCTCGTTTCGTGGGTTGACTTAGGCATACGGAGTTCATTCCCAGTCTAAGTAGATGGAGTTCAATCCCAGTGTAAGATCAGACCAGACCGAGGGTTGCGGGTGCACATGCTGGGCTCGGGCATGTGCACGTGCCACATTTTTTTTCACCCGGGCACAATCGTCGGAACAACATCGGAGAACCTGACCGACGGCATTGGGGTTCCGACGATTGGGGGGCGGGGGGGGTGTGCACACATGATGTGTGATGGGTACTGGTACTTGGCCCTTATATTGGCCCCCTATCCCTCACAAACCTCGAGAACTCATACCCCCTTAAAGAGCATTTGAGATTTTACAGGTTTGCTGCCAGTAGCCATTAAAGTGTCTAAAATGGGGACACTTTTTTCAAATGGTCACAAAATCCTGTACACTTCGAGTTTTTTACTGAATTTTTTTGTGCATGCCAACAAAAATACAAGGATCACGTCTACCAAGTTTGGGGCCAAAACTCCTTCTGAAAAAATTTTAAAAAAATCCTGAACTATAAAAAGTTTCAAAAGTCATGAAAAATTGAAAACGAGACGTCTTGCCATGAAACTTCACATGAAGGCTTAAGGGACCATTGCATTAATTTACAAGCCATAAAAATGGCATTGGCATGGCAGAAAAATGAAGATGTGCCTAAACCCACCTACCACCCTATCGATCCACGGCTTGTGCATCCCGCCTCTCTGGCCGACGTAGTGCCCGCACGCCTGCTCATTTCGTTGGTTGGCTTAGGCATACGGAGTTCATTCCCAATCTAAGATTGGACCGGACCGAGGGTTGCGGCAGTAGGATTGGCAGCATGCAGGGTGGGACCCGATCGATCCCCGACTTACGCATCCTGCCCCTCTGGCCTGCTGAGCGCCTGCACGCTTGTTTCGTGGGTTGACTTAGGCATACGGAGTTCATTCCCAGTCTAAGCATACGGAGTTCATTCCCAGTGTAAGATCACACCAGACCGAGGGTTACGGGTGCACATGCTAGCTCAGGCATGAGCTGGTGCTACATTTTTTTTTTCGCCCGAGGCACCATTGTCAGAGCATCGTCGGAGAACCTGACCGACGGCATTGGGGTTCCGACGATTGGGGGTGCGGGGAGGTGTGCGCACATGATTTGCAATGGGTGCTGGTACTTGGCCCTTATATTGGCCCCTTATCCCTCATCAAACCTCAAGAACTCACACCCCCTTAAAGAGTATTTGAGATTTTACAAGTTTGTTGCCAATAGCCATTAAAGTGTCTGAAATGGGGAGACTTTTTTCAAATGGTCACAAAATCCTATACACTTTGAGTTTTTAGCTGAATTTTTTTTGCATGCCAAAAAAAATACAAGGATCAAGTCCACCAAGTTTAGGGCCAAAACTCCTTCTGAAAAAATTTTAAAAAATCCCAAATTGTAAAAAGTTTCAAAAATTGTGAAAAATAGAAAACAAGTTGTCTTGCCATGAAACTTCACATGAAGGCTTAAGGGACCATTGTATGAATTTACAAGCCATAAAAATGGCATTGGCAAGGTAGAAATATGAAGATGTGCCTAAACCCGCCTACCACCCTATTGATCCACGGCTTGCGCATCCCGCCTCTCTGGCCGACGTAGTGCCTGCCCGTCCGCTCGTTTCGTCGGTTGACTTAGGCATATGAAGTTCATTCCTAGTCTAAGATCGGACCGGACCGAGGGTTGAGGCAACAGGATCGGTAGCATGCAGGGGGTACCCGATCGATCCCCGGCTTGCGCATCCTACCCCTCTGGTCGGCTGAGCGCTCGCACGCTCGTTCCGTGGGTTGACTTAGGCATACGGAGTTCATTCCCAGTGGTAGATCGGACCAGATCGAGGGTTGCGGGTGCACATGCTTGGCTCGGGCATGTGCTGGTGCCGATTTTTTTTTCGCTCGGGGCACCAGCTTCGGAGCATCGTCGGAGAACTTGACCGGTGACATTAGGGTTTCGGAGATAGGGGGTCGGGGGGTGTGTGCACATGATGTGTGATGGGTGCTAGTACTTGGCCCTTATATTGGCCCCCTATCCCTCATCACACCTCGAGAACTCACACCCCCTTAAAGAGCATTTGAGATTTTACAGGTTTGCGGTCGGTAGCCATTAAAGTGTCTGAAATAGGGACACTTTTTTCAAATGGTCACAAAATCTTTTACACTTCGAGTTTTTAGCTGAAATTTTTTGTGCAAGCAAAAAACAAATACAAGGATCACGTCTACCAAGTTTGGGCCCAAAACACCTTCTGAAAAAATTTTTAAAAAATGTCGAACCGTAAAATGTTTCAAAAATCATGAAAAATAGAAAACGAGTCGTCTTGCCATGAAACCTTACATGAAGGCTTAAGGGACAATTGTATGAATTTACAAGCCATAAAAATGGCATTGGCAAGGCAAAAATATGAAGATGTGCCTAAACCCACCTACCACCCTATCGATCCACGGCTTGCGCATCCCACCTCTCTGGCCAGCGTAGTGCCCGCCCGCCCGCTCGTTTCGTCGGTTGGCTTAGGCATACGGAGTTCATTCCCAGTCTAAGATTGGACTGAACCGAGGGTTACGGTAGCAAGATCGGTAACACGCAGGGGGGACCCAGTTGATACTCCACTTGTGCATCCTGCCCCTCTGGTTGGCTAAACGCCTGTACGCTCGTTTCGTGAGTTGACTTAGGTATACAGAGTTTATTCCCAGTCTAAGCATACGGAGTTCATTCCTAGTGTAAGATCAGACCAGACCGAGGGTTGCAGCTGCACATGCTATGCTCGGGCATGTGCTGGAGCCGTATTTTTTTTCGCTCGGGGCACCATCGTCGAAGAACCTGATCGACGGCATTGGGGTTCCTACGATTGGGGGGTGAGGGGGTGTGTGCGCATGATGTGCGATGGGTGCTGGTACTTGGCCCTTATATTGGCCCCCTATCCTTCATCAAACCTCATGAACTCACACCCCTGTAAAGAGCATTTGAGATTTTATAGGTTTGCTGCCAGTAGCCATTAAAGTGTCTGAAATGGGGACACTTTTTTCAAATGGTCACAAAATCCTATACATTTCAAGTTTTTAGCTGAATTTTTTTGTACACGCCAACAAAAATACAACAATCACGTCTACCAAGTTTGATGCCAAAAATCCTTCTGAAAAAATTTTTAAAAAATCCCAAACATTAAAAAGTTTCAAAAATCGTGAAAAATATAAAGCGAGTCATCTTGCCATGAAACTTCACATGAAGGCTTAAAGGACCACTGTAAGAATTTACAAGCCATAAAAATGGCATTGGCATAGTAGAAATATAAAGATGTGCCTAAACCCACCTACCACCCTATCGATCCACGGCTTGCGCATCCCGTCTTTCTGGCCGACGTAATGCCCGCCCACCCGCTCATTTCGTCGGTTGACTTAGGCATACGGAGTTCATTCCCAGTCTAAGATTGGACCAGACTGAGGGTTGGGCAGCAGGATCGGCAGCACGCAGGGGGGGCCCGGTCGATCCCCGGCTTGCACATGCCACCCCTCTGGCCGACTGAGCAGCCGTACGCTCGATTCATGGGTTGACTTAGGCATACGAAGTTCATTCCCAGTCTAAGCATACGGGGTTCATTCCCAGTGTAAGATCAGATCGGACCAAGGGTTACAGGTGCACATGCTGGGCTCGGGCATGTGCTGGTGCCGTATTTTTTTTCGCCTGGGGCACTATCGCCGGAGCATCACCGGAGAACCTGACCGGTGACACTAGGGTTCCGGCGATTGGGGGGTGTGCGCACATGATGTGTGATGGGTGCTGGTACTTGGCCCTTATATTGGCCCCCTATCCCTTATCCAACCTTGAGAACTCACACCTCCTTAAAAAGCATTTGAGATTTTACAGGTTTGCTATCGGTAGCAATTAAAGTGTCTGAAATGGGGACACTTTTTTCAAATCGTCACATAATCTTGTACACTTTGAGTTTTTAGCTGAATTTTTTTGTGCATGCCAACAAAAATACAAGGATCTCGTCTACCAAGTTTGGGGCCAAAACTCCTACTGAAAAAATTTAAAAAAAACCAAACCGTAAAAAGTTTCAAAAATCGTGAAAAATAGAAAACGAGTCGTCTTGCCATGAAACTTCACATGAAGGCTTAAGGGACCATTGTATGAATTTACAAGTGATAAAAATGGCATTGGCATGGCAGAAATATGAAGATGTGCCAAAACGCACCTACCACCCTATTGATCCACGGCTTGTGCATCCCGCCTCTTTGGTCGGTGTAGTGCCCGCCTACCCGCACGCTCGTTTCGGTGTTGGCTTTGGCATACGGAGCTCATTCCCAGTCTAAGATCAGACCAGACCGAGGGTTGCGATAGTAGGATCAGCAACACGCAGGGGGACTCGATCGATCCCCGGCTTGTGCATCCTGCCCTCTGGCCGGTTGAGCGCCCGCACGTTCGTTTCATAGGTTGACTTAGGCATACAGAGTTCATTCCCAGTCTAAGCATACGGGGTTCATTCCCAGTGTAAGATCGAACCGAACGAGGGTTACGGGTGCACATGCTGGGCTTGGGCATGTACTGGTACCACATTTTTTTTCGCCCAGGGCACCATCGCCGGAGCATCGTCGGAGAACCTGACCGCGACAATGGGGTTCTGGTGATTGGGGGGGCGGGGGGGTGTGCGCATCATGATGTGCAATGGGTGCTGGTACTTGGCCCTTATATTGGCCCCCTATCCCTCATCAAACCTCAAGAAGTCACACCCCCTTAAAGAGCATTTGAGATTTTACAGGTTTGCTGCCAGTAGCCATTAAAGTGTCTGAAATGGGGACACTTTTTTCAAATGGTCACAAAATCCTGTACACTTCGAGTTTTTAGCTGAATTTTTTTGTGCATGCCAAGAAAAATACAGGGATCATGTCTACCAAGTTTGGGGCAAAAACTCCTTTTGAAAAATTTTTTAAAAAATCCCGAATCGTAAAAAGTTTTGAAAATCGTGAAAAATAGAAAACGAGTCGTCTTGCCATGAAACTTCACATGAAGGCTTAAGCGACCATAGTATGAATTTACAAGCCATAACAATGGCATTGGCATGGCAGAAATATGAAGATGTCCCTAAACCCACCTACCACCCTATCAATCCACGGCTTGCGCATCCCGTCTTTCTAGCCGACGTAGTTCCTGCCCGCCCGCTCGTTTCATCGGTTGGCTTAGGCATACGGAGTTCATTCCCAGTCTAAGATTGGACCGGACTGGGGGTTGCAGCAGTAGGATCGACAGCACGTAGGGGGGACCCGTTCGATCCCCGGCTTGTGCATCTTGCCCCTCTGGCCGGCTGAGCGCCCGCATGCTCGTTTCATGGGTTGACTTAGGATACGGAGTTCATTCCCAGTGTAAGATCAGACCAGATCGAGGGTTGTGAGTGCACATGCTGGGCTCGGGCATGTGCTGGTGCCGTATTTTTTTCACCCGGGGCACCATCACTGGAGCATCACCGGAGAACCTGACCAGCGATATTGGGGTTCCGGCGATTGGTGGGGCGGGGGGTGTGCACACATGATGTGCGATGGGTGCTGGTACTTGGCCCTTATATTGGCCCCCTATCCCTCATCAAACCTCAAGAACTCACACCCCCTTAAAGAGCATTTGATATTTTACAGGTTTGCTGCCAGTAGCCATTAAAGTGTCTGAAATGGGGACACTTTTTTCAAATGATCACAAAATCCTGTACACTTCAATTTTTTAGCTGAATTTTTTTGTCCATGCAACAAAAGTACAAGGATCACGTCTACCAAGTTGAGGGACAAAACTCCTTCTAAAAAATTTTTTAAAAAATCCCAAACTGTAAAAAGATTCAAAAATCGAGAAAAATAGAAAACGAGTCGTCTTGCCTTGAAACTTCACACGAAGGCGTAAGGGACCATTGTATGAATTTACAAGCCATAAAAATGGCATTGGCACGGCAGAAATATGAAGATGCGCCTAAACCCACCTACCACCCTATCGATACACGGCTTGCGCATCCCGCCTCTCTGGCTGGCGTAGTGCTCGCCCGCCCGTTCGTTTCGTTGGTTGGCTTAGGCATACGGAGTTCATTCCCAGTCTAAGATCGGACCGGACTGAGGGTTGCGGTAGCAAGATCGGTAGCATGCAGGGGGGACCTGGTCGATCCCCGGCTTGTGCATCCTGCCCCTCTGGCCGGTTTAGTGCCCGTACGCTCGTTTCATGGGTTGACTTAGGCATACGGAGTTCATTCCCAGTCTAAGCATATGGAGTTCATTCCCAGTGAAAGATCAGACTAGACCAAGGGTTACGGGTGCACATGCTGGGCTCGAGCATGTGCTGGTGCAAATTTTTTTTCGCCCGGGGCACCATCACCTAAGCATCGTCGGAGAACTTGACAGGCGGCATCGGGGTTCTGGCCATTAGGGGGGCAGGGGGTGTGCGCACATGATGTGCGTTGGGTGCTAGTACTTGGCCCTTATATTCATCCCCTATCCCTCATCAAACCTCGAGAACTCACACCCCCTTAAAGAGCATTTAAGATTTTACAGGTTTGCTGCCAGTAGCCATTAAAATGTCTGAAATGGGGACACTTTTTTTAAATGGTCACAAAATCCTGTACACTTCGAGTTTTGAGGTGAATTTTTTTGTGCATGCCAATAAAAATACAAGGATCACGTCTACCAAGTTTGGGGCCAAAACTCCTTCTGAAAAAATTTTTAAAAAATCTTGAACCGTAAAAAGTTTTAAAAATCGTGAAAAATAGAAAATGAGTCGTCTTGCCATGAAACTTCACATGATGGCTTAAGGGACCACTGTATGAATTTACAAGCCATAAAAATGGCATTGGCATGTTACAAATATGAAGATGTGCCTAAACCCACCTACCACCCTATCGATCCACGGCTTGCGCATCCCGCCTCTCTGGCCGGCGTAGTGCCCGCCTGCCCACTCGTTTCATCGGTTGGCTTAGGCATACGGAGTTCATTCCTAGTCTAAGATTGGACCGGACTGGGGGTTGCAGCAGCAGGATCGACAGCACGTAGGGGGGACCCGTTCGATCCCCGGCTTGTGCATCTTGCCCCTCTGGCCGGCTGAGCGCCCGCATGCTCGTTTCGTGGGTTGACTTCGGATACGGAGTTCATTCCCAATGTAAGATCAGACCAGATCGAGGGTTGTGAGTGCACATGCTGGGCTCGGGCATGTGCTGGTGCCGTATTTTTTTTCGCCCGGGGCACCATCACCGGAGCATCACCGGAGAACCTGACCAGCGATATTGGGGTTCCGGCGATTGGTGGGGCGGGGGGTGCGCGCACATGATGTGCGATGGGTGCTGGTACTTGGCCCTTATATTGGCCCCCTATCCCTCATCAAACCTCAAGAACTCACACCCCCTTAAAGAGCATTTGAGATTTTACAGGTTTGCTGCCAGTAGCCATTAAAGTGTCTGAAATGGGGACACTTTTTTCAAATGGTCACAAAATCCTGTACACTTCGAGTTTTTAGCTGAATTTTTTGTGCATGCCAAAAAAATACAAGGATCACGTCTACCAAGTTTGGGCCAAAACTCCTTCTGAAAAAATTTTAAAAAATCCCAAACCGTAAAAAGTTTCAAAAATCGTGAAAAATAGAAAACGAGTCGTCTTGCCATGAAACTTCACATGAAGGCTTAAGGGACCATTGTATGAATTTACAAGCCATAAAAATGGCATTGGCATGGCAGAAATATGAAGATGTGCCTAAACCCACCTACCACCTATCGATCCATGGCTTGCGCATCTCGCCTCTCTGGCCGGCGTAGTGCCCGCCCGCCTGCTCGTTTCGTCGGTTGGGTTAGGCATACAGAGTTCATTCCCAGTCTAAGATCAGATCGGACTAAGGGTTGTGACAGCAAGATCGGCAGCATGCAGGGGAGGACCCGGCTGATCCCCGGCTTGCGCATCCTGCCCTTCTAGCCAGCTGAGCGCCCGTATGCTCGTTTTGTGGGTTGACTTAGGCATACAGAGTTAATTCCCAGTCTAAGCATACAGAGTTCATTCCCAGTGTAAGATTGGACCGGATTGAAGGTTGTGGATGCAATTGCTGGGCTCGGGCATGTGCTGGTGCTGCATTTTTTTTTGCCTGAGGCACCGTCGTCGGAGCATCATCGGAGAACCTGACCGATGGCATTGGGGTTCCGACGATTGGGGGGCAGGGGGTGTGCGCACATGATGTGCAATGGGTGCTGGTACTTGGCCCTTATATTGGCCCCCTATCCCTCATCAAAAATCAAGAACTCACACCCCCTTAAAGAGCATTTGAGATTTTACAGGTTTGCTACCAGTAGCCATTAAAGTGTCTGAAATGGGGACACTTTTTTCAAAAGGTCACAAAATCTTGTACACTTCGAGTTTTTAGCTGAAATTTTTTGTGCATGCCAAAAAAAGTACAAGGATCATGTCTACCAAGTTTGGGGTGAAAAATCCTTCTGAAAAAATTTTAAAAAAATCCTGAACCGTAAAAAGTTTTAAAAATCATAAAAAATAGAAAACAAGTCGTCTTGCCATGAAACTTCACATGAAGGCTTAAGGGACCATTGTATGAATTTAAAAGCCATAAAAATGGCATTGGCATGGAAGATATATGAAGATGTGCCTAAACCCACCTACCACCCTATCGATCCACGGCTTGCGCATCTCGCCTCTAGTCGGCGTAGTGCCCGCTCGCCCGCTTGTTCTGTCAGTTGGCTTAGGCATATGGAGTTCATTCCTAGTCTAAGATCAGACCAGACTGAGGGTTGCGGCAGCAGGATCGGCAACACATAGGGGGGACCCGGTCGATCCCCGGCTTGTGCATCCTGCCCCTTTGGCCGACTGAGCGCCCGCACACTCGTTTTGTGGGTTGACTTAGGTCTACGGAGTTTATTCCCAGTCTAAGCATACAGAGTTCTCTCTTAGTGTAAGATTGGACTGGACCGAGCATTCCGAGTGCACATGCTAGGCTCAGGCATGTGCTGGTGCTGCATTTTTTTTGTCCAGGGCACCATCGTCGGAGCATCGCCAGAGAACCTGATCAGTGACATTGGGGTTCCGGCGATTGGGGGGCGGGGGGGTGTGCGCACATGATGTGAGATGGGTGCTGGTACTTGGCCCTTATATTGGCCCCCTATCCCTCATCAAACCTCAAGAACTCGCACCCCCTTAAAGAGCATTTGAGATTTTACAGGTTTGCTGCCAATAGCCATTAAAGTTTCTGAAATGGGGACACTTTTTTCAAATGGTCACAAAATCTTGTACACTTCGAGTTTTGAGCTGAATTTTTTTTTGCATGCCAAAAAAAATACAAGAATCATGGCTACCAAGTTTGGGACCAAAAACCCTCCTGAAAAAATTTTAAAAAAATCCCGAACCGTAAAAAGTTTCAAAAATCGTGAAAAATAGAAAACGAGTCGTCTTGCCTTGAAACTTCACATGAAGGCTTAAGGGACCATTGTATGAATTTACAAGCCATAAAAATGGCATTGGCATGGCAGAAATATGAAGATGTGCCTAAACCCACGTACGAACTTGTCGATCCACGGCTTGTGCATCTCGCCTCTCTGGCCGACGTAGTGCCCGCCCGCCTACTCATTTCGTCGGTTGGCTTAGGCATAGGGAGTTCATTCTCTGTCTAAGATCGGACCAGATCGAGGGTTACGGCAGCAGGATCGGTAGCACGCAGGGAGGGACCTGACTAATCCCCAACTTACGCATCCTACCCCTCTGGCCGGCTGAGCGCCCGCACGCTCGTTTCATGGGTTGACTTAGGCATATGTAGTTCGTTCCCAGTCTAAGCATACGGAGTTCATTCCTAGTGTAAGGTCGGACTGGACCGAGGGTTGTGGGTGCACATGCTGGGCTCAGGCATGTGCTTATGCTGTATTTGTTTTTGCTTGGGGCACCATCGTCGGACCATCACCGGAGAACCTGACCGGCGGCATTGGGGTTCCTACGATTGGGGGGGCGGGGGGGATGTGCGCACATGATGTGTGATGGGTGCTAGTAATTGGCCCTTAAATTGTTCCCCTATCCCTCATCAAACCTCAAGAACTCACACCCCTTTAAAGAGCATTTGAGATTTTACAGGTTTGCTGCCAGTAGCCATTAAAGTGTCTAAAATGGGGACACTTTTTTCAAATGGTCACAAAATCTTGTACACTTCGAGTTTTTAGCTGAATTTTTTTGTGCATGCCAACAAAAATACAAGGATCATGTCTTCCAAGTTTGGGACCAAAACTCCTTCTAAAAAAATTTTCAAAAAAATCCCGAATCGTAAAAAGTTTTAAAAATCATGAAAAATAGAAAACAAGTCGTCTTACCATGAAACTTCACATGAAGGCTTAAGGCAGCATTGTATGAATTTACAAGCCATAAAAATTGTATTGGCACAGTAGAAATATGAAAATGTGCGTAAACCCACCTACCACCCTATCGATCCATGGCTTACGTATCCCGCCTCTCTGTCCGACGTAGTGCCCGCCCGTCCGCTCGTTTCGTCGGTTGGCTTAGGCATACGAAGTTCATTCCTAGTCTAAGATCAGATCGGA
>NW_019168140.1:0-29819 GCF_002303985.1 Durio zibethinus
TTTACCGAACAAGTTTGAATCATTATGACTATTTGAACAATTATTTATTTCAAATTATTGTGATTTTTTTGTTTTGTCATAAAACAATTGTTTTTGTTCATACAAGCTTATTTGGATTAAAATAGTATTAATTTATTAATATTTCGACAAATAATAAGTAAAAGATTTAAAAAATAAATATGTTTACCGAAGAAGTTCAAATAGCCATGATTATTTGAATAATTATCGATTTCAAATCATTGTGACTTTTTGTTTTGTAACAAAATAATTGTTTCAGTTCATATAAACTTATTTAAAATAAAATAATACTAATTTATTACTATTCCAAAAATCAAAAAGCAAGAGAATTAAAAAAATGAATCTATTTACTAAACAAGTTCAAATAGTTATGACTATCTGAACAATTATCTATTTCAAAATATTATGACATTTTGTTTTGTCATAAAACAATTGGTTTTGTTCATGCAAGCTTATTTCAAATAAAATAATATAAATTTATTAATATTCCAAAAATTAATAATTAAAAATTTTAAAAATAAATCAATTTTCTGAACTTTTTAAGTAATTATGACTATTTGAACAATTATCTATTTCAAATCATTATGACCAATTGTTTTGTCATAAATGAATTATTTCTTTTCAAACAAGCTTATTTTGAATAAAATAAACTAATTTATTAATATTCCAAAATTAATAAGTAAAACATTTAAAAATAAATTTGCTTACCAAGTGAGTTTAAATTGTTATGACTATTTAAACAATTATTTATTTCAAATCATTATGCTCTTTTGTTTTGTCATAAAACAATTGTTTCTATTCATACAAGTTTATTAAAATATAATAATACTAATTTATTAATGTTTTAAAAATTAATAAGTTGAAGATTTAAAAAATTAATCTATTTACTGAACAAGTTCAAATTGTCATGTCTATTTGAACTATTATATATTTGAAATTGTTATGATATTTTATTTTGTCGTAAAAAATATTTTTATTCATACAAAATTATTCATAAAAAAATTAATATTAATTTATTACTATTCAAAAATTAATAAGAGATTTAAAACTAAATCTCTTACCGAATGCGGTTCATAATAGTTATAACTATTTGAACAATTATTTATTGAAATTGGTATGATCTTGTTTTATGCCTAAAACCATTTATTTCTATTCGATAAAACTTTTTCCAAAGTAAAATTCTACTAAATTATAGTATTCTAAAATTAATAAGGATTTAAAAATATGTGTTTGCCAATAGTTCAATAGTTCAGACTATTAGAAGCAATTATCTATATTCAAATCGGTTTTGACCTTCTCTTTAGGTCATAAAATTATTATTTCAGTTCATATATGCCTTATTCAAAATAAAATAAATACTATTTTATTAACATTCAAAAAATTAATAGTAAGAAATTAAAAAAATAATCTGTGTTATCGAAGCAAGTTCCAAATAGTTATGACTATATGAACAATTATCTATTTAAAACTATTATGACCTTTTATTTTATCATAAAACAATTGTTTTAGCTTATAAAACCTTATCCAAAATAAAATAATATTACTTTATTAATATTTTAAAAATTGATAAGTTGGAGATTTAAAAAATAAATCAATTTATCGAATTAGTTCAAATAATTATGGCCTGTTTGAATAATTATCTATTTTAAATGTTATGAACTTTTGTTTTGTCATAAAACAATTGTTTTTCATCATACAAACCTATTCAAAATAAAATAATAGTAATTTATTAATATTTCAAAAATTAATAAGTAGGAGATTTAAAAATAAATTTGTTTACCAAATTAGTTCAAAAGGTTATGACTATTTGAGCAATTATATATTTCAAATTATTATAACCTTGTGTTCTGTCATAAAACAATTATTTCTGTTGGTAAAAGCTTATTCAGAATAAAATAATACTAATGTACTAATATTATGAAAATTAATAACTAAGAGATTCCAATAAATTTATTTGAACCAGTTTAAATAGTTAAGGCTATATGAACAATTCTTTATTTCAAATCGTTATATCGTAAAACAATTTTTTCAGTTCTTAGTAACTTATTCGAAATAATAAAACAAATCTATTAATATTTCAAAAATATTAAGCAAGAGATGTAAAAAATAATTTTGTTTGTTGAACCAGTTCAAAAAATTATGACTATTTAAATAATTATCGATTTCATATCGTTATGACCTTTTGTTTTGTCATAAAACAAATGTTTTCTTTTTCAATTAAGTTTGTTCAAAATAAAATAATATTAATTTATTAATATTTTCAAAATTAATAAGTAAGAGAGTTAAAAAAATAAATTTGTTTATTAAACCAATTCAATTAGTTTAACTATTTGAACAATTATTTATTTCAAATTATTATGACCATTTGTTTTATCACAAAACAATTGTTTCTAGTCATACGGCCTTATTCAAATAAAACAATGCTAATTTATTAATATTCTAAAAATTAATAACTAAAATGAATTTTAAAAATGAATTTGTTAGCTTGCCCAGTGCAAATATTTATGATTGTTTGAACAATTATTTATTTCAAATCGTTATAATCTTTTGTGTTATCGCAAATCAATTATTTCTATTCATACAAGTTTATTTGAAATAACATAATTCTAGCTTATTAATATTCCAAAAATTAGCAAGTAAGAGATTTAAAAAATGAATCTATTTGTTGAACAAGTTAAAATAGTTATGACTATTTATCAATTATCTATTTCAAATCGCTATAACCTTTTGTTTTGTCATAAAACAATTTTTGCTATTCATACAATCTTATTTCAAATAAAATAACACAAATTTATTAATATTTAAACAATTAAAAAAATAAAAGATTTAAAAAATAAATCTGTTTATCGAATAAGTTTAAATAGTTATGACTATTTGAATAATTATTTATTTAAATCATTACGACTTTTTTTTTATAAAAAATTGTTTTTGTTCATACAAGCTTATTTAGATTAAAATAATATTAATTTATTAATATTTCCTCAAATAATAAGTAAAAGATTTTAAAAATAAATATGTTTACCCAAAAAG
Organism: Durio zibethinus; assembly: GCF_002303985.1. Next base: position 3,049 of record NW_019168140.1, read on the forward strand.
TCCAAATAGCCATAACTATTTGAATAATTATCTATTTCAAATTGTTATGACCTTTTGTTTGATTTTAAAATAATTGTATCAGTTCATATAGGCTTATTCGAAATAAAATAATACTAATTTATTAATATTCCTAAAATCAATGAGTAAGAGATTTAAAAAATGAATTAGTTTACCGAACAAGTTTAAATAGTTCTTACTATTTGAACAATTATCTATTTCAAATTGTTTTGACCTTTTGTTTTGTCATAAAACAATTGTTTCTGTTCATATACAGTTATTCCAAATAAAATAATATAAATTTATTAATATTTCAAAAATTATTAAGTAGAAATTTAAAAAATAAATCTATTTTTTAAACACGTTCAAATAGTTATGACTATTTGAACAATTATATATTTCAAATAGTTATGACCTTTTGTTTTATCATAAACCAATTGTTTCTATTCATACAAGCTTATTCGAAACAAAATAATACTAATTTATTTGTATTCCAAAAATTAATAAGTAAAAGATTTAAAAAATAAATCTGTTTATTAAGCAAACTCAAATAGTTATGACCGTTTGAATAATTATTTATTTCAAATAGTTATGATATTTTGTTTTGTCATAAAATAATTGTTTCTATTCATACAATTTTATTTGAAATAAAATAATACTAATTTATTAATATTCTAAAAATTAATAGGTTGGAGATTTAAAAAATAAATCTATTTACCAAACATGTTCAAATAGTTATGTCCCTTTGAATAATTATCTATTTCAAATCGTTATGAGATTTTTTTTTATCATAAAACAATTGTTTCTCTTCATACAAAATTATTTATAATAAAATAATACTAATTTATTAATGTTTTAAAAATTAATTAGAGATTTAAAAACTAAATCTGTTTGCTGAATCAATTCAAATAGTTATGACTACTTGAACAATTATCTATCTCAAATCGTTATGATCTTTATTTTGTCATAAAATAATTGTTTCTTTTCATATAAGCTTATTCCGATTAAGATAATACTAATTTAATAATAAAAAATAAATATGTTTTGCCGATCTAGTTCAAATAGTTAAGACTATTAAAATTATCTATTTCAAATTATTCTGACCTTTTGTTTAGTCATAAAACAATTATTTCAATTCATACAAGCTTATTTGAAATAAAATAATACTAATTTATTAATATTCAAAAAATTAATAAGCAAGAGATTTAAAAAAATTAATATGTTTACATAACAAGTTTAAATAGATATAACCATTTGAACAATTATCTATTTAAAATCATTATGACCTTTTGTTTCGTCATAAAACAATTGTTTCAATTCATAAAAATTTATCTGAAATAAAATAATACTACTTCATTAATATTTCAAAAATTATTAAGCAAGAGATTTAAAAACTAAAGCTATTTTCCAAACCCAGTTCAAATAGTTATGATCATTTGAACAAATATCAATCTCAAATCGCTATGATCTTTGTTTTGTCATAAAAAAACTATTTGTTATCATATAAGCTTATTTAGATTAAAATATTACTAATTTAATAATATTTCAAAAAATTAATAAGTAAAAGATTTAAAAAATAAATGTGTTTGCCGAATCATTTCAAATGGTTAAGACTATTAGAATAATTATCTATTTCAAATCATTTTAACCTTTTATTTAGTCATAAAATAATTGTTTCAGTTCATACAAGCTTATTTAGATTAAAATAATACTAATTTATTAACATTCAAAAAATTAATAAGCAAGAGATTTGAAAAATAAATATGTTTACCAAACAAGCTTAAATTGTTATTATTATTTGAACAATTATCTACTTAAAATTATTATGAACTTTTGTTTTGTCATAAAACAATTGTTTCAGTTCATAAAAGCTTATCCTAATAAAATAATTCTACTTTATTAATATTTCAAAATTAATAAGTAAGAGGTTAAAAAATAAATTAGTTTATCGAATCGGTTCAAATAATTATGGCCATTTGAACAATTATAAATTATAAATTGTTATTACCTTTTGTTTTATCATAAAACAATTATTTTTCAACATACAAGCTTATTTTAAATAAAATAATACTAATTTATTAATATTTCAAGAATTAGTAAGAGATCTAAAAATAAATAGTTATGACTATTTGAACAACTATGTATTTCAAATTGTTATAACCATTTGTTTTGTCATAAAACAATTATTTTTGTTCATACAAGTTTATTTAGAATAAAATAATACTAATTTAATAATATTCTAAAAATTCATAACTAAGAGATTTAAAAAATAAAATCCATTTGTTAAACCAATTCGAACAGTTAAGACTATATAAACAATTATTATTTCAAATCATTATGACATTTATGTTTTGTCATAAAACAATTATTTCAGCTCATACAAGTTTATTTAGAATAAAATAAAACTAATTTGTTAATATTTCAAAATTTTATAAGTAAGAGATTTAAAAAATAATACTATTTACCAAATCGGTTAAAATAATTATAAAATAATTATAACTATTTAAACAATTATTTATTTCAAATCATTATTACTTTTTGTTTTGTCATAAAACAATTGTTTTGTTCATATAAGTTTGTTTGAAATAAAATAATACTAATTTATTAATATTTAGAAAATTAATCAATAAAAGATTTAAAAAATAAATTTGGTATAGTTTTGACTATATGAATAATTATCTATTTCAAATCATTATAACTTTTTGTTTTGTCATCAAACAATTGGTTCTGTTCATACTATTTTATTTGGAACAAAATAATAGTAATTTAATAATATTTTAAAACTTAATAACCAAGAAAATTAAAAGATAAATCTAATTGTCAAAGGAGTTCAAATAGTTAAGACTATATGAATGATTATCTATTTCAAATAGTTATGACCATTTTTTTGTCATAAAACAATTTTTTTGTTGTACAAGCTTATTCAAATTAAAATAATACAAATTTAATAATATTTCAAAATTAATAAGTAAGAGATTAAAAAAATTGTTTATCGAACCAGTTTATATGATTAATACTATTAGAGCAATTATCTATTTTAAATTGTTTTGATCTTTTGTTTTGTCATAAAAGCAATTGTTTCAGTTTATACAAGCTTACTCAAAATAAATTAATACTAATTTATTAACATTCAAATAAGAAGAAAGAGATTTAAGAAAATAAATCTATTTATCGAAAAAGTTCAAATAGTTATAACTATTTGAACAATTGTCTATTTAAAATTGCTATGACCTTTTGTTTTTTCATAAAACAATTGTTTTTAGTTAATACAAGTTTATACGGAATAAAATTATAAAAATTTATTAATAAGTAAGAGATTTAAAAAATAAATTTGTTTATCGAATTAGTTAAATAATTATGGCAATTTGAACAATTATCTATTTCAAATTGCTATAACCATTTGTTTTGTTATAAAACAATTGTTTTTTTATCATACAAGCTTATTCGAAATAAAATAATACTAATTTATTAATATTTCAAAAATTAATTAGTAAAAGATTTAAAAAATAAATGTGTTTGTCAAACCAGTTCAAATAGTTAAAACTATAAAAATAATTATCTATTTTAAGTTGTTCTAGCCTATTTTTAGTCATAAAATATTTGTTTCATATTATACAAGCTTATTTAGAACAAAATAATCCTAATATATTAACATTTGAAAAATTAATAAGCATGAGATTTGAAAAAATAAATTTGTTTACCAAATAAACTCAAGTAGTTATGACTATTTGAAAGATTAATATTTAAAATCGTTATGATTTTATTTTGTCATAAAACAATTGTTTCAGTTCATAAAAGGTTATCTAAAATAAAATAATACCAATTTTTTAATATTTCAAAAATTAATAAGCAAGAGATTTAAAAAAAATAAGTGTTTTCTGAATAAATTCAAATAGTTGTGACTATTTGAACAATTGTATATTTAAAATCATTATGATATTTTGTTTTATCATAAAACAATTGTTTCAATTCATTAAAGTAATTCAAAATAAAATAACAATAATTTATTAATATTTCAAAATTAATAAGTAAGTGATTTAAAAAGTGAATATGTTTACCAAATCAATTCAAATAATTATGGCTATTTCAACAATTACCTATTTTCAAATCGTTATGAACATTTTTTCATCATAAAAAAATTGTTTTTCATCATAAAAGCCTGTTTGGAATAAAATAATACTAATTTATTAATATTTCAAAATTAATTAGTAAAAGATTTAAAAATAAATCTATTTATCGAAGTAGTTTTTATTTGAATAATTACCTATTTCCAAATCATTATAACTTTTTATTCTATTCTAATAATTATTTCAGTTTATACAAGCTTATTTGAAATAAAATAATACTAATTTAATAATATTATGAAAATTAATAACTAAGGGATTTAAAAAATAAAATTTGTTTGTCGAAGCAATTTAAATAGTTAAGACAATACGAATAATTATCTATTTCAAATTGTTATGAAATTTTATTTTGTCATAAAATAATTGTTTTAGTTCATAGAAGCTTATTTGAAATAAAATAATACAAATTTATTAACATTCCAAAAATTAATAAGTGATTTAAAAAGTGAATCTATTTATTGAATCATTTCAAATAATTATGGCCATTTCAACATTTATCTATTTCAAACCATTATTACCTTTTGTTTGATCATTCAAGCTTATTCAAAATACAATAATACTAATTTATTAATCTTCCAAAAATTAATAAGTAAGCGATTTAAAAAATAAATCTGTTCATCAAACTAGTTCAAATAATTATGACTATTTGAACGATTATATACTTCAAATTGTTATAACATTTTGTTTTGTCACAAAACAATTATTTCTATTCATACAAGCTTATTTGGAATTAAATAATATAAATATAATAATATTCTAAAAATTAATAGCTAAGAGAATTAAAAATAAATTTATTTGACAAAACAGTTCAAATATTTAAGACTATATGAACAATTATCTATTTCAAAATGTTATGACCTTTTGCTTTGTCATAAAAATTTTCAATTCATACTAGCTAATTTGAAATAAAATAAAATGAATTTATTAATATTGCAAAAATTAATAAGTAAGATATTTAAAAATATATTTCTGTTTACCTAACCAATTCAAACAATTATCTATTTCAAATCATTATAACCTTTTGTTTTGTCATAAAACAAATGTTTTTGTTCATAATAAAGTAATACTTCTATTAATATTTCAAAATTAATAAGAGATTTAAAAAATAAATCTATTTATCAAACTAGTTCAAATAGTTATGACTATTTGACAAATTATTTATTTCAAATCGTTTTGACTTTTTTCCTGTTATAAAACATTTGTTTCTGTTCATACATGCTTATTCAGATTAAAATAATATTAATTTATTAATATTTCAACAATTAATAAGTAAAAATTTTAAAAAATAAATATGTTTATCGAACTAGATCAAATGGTCATGATTATTTGAATAATTATCTATTTCAAATAGTTATGACCCTTTTCTTTTGTCATAAAAGATTTGTTTCGGTTCATATAAGTTTATTCGAAATAAAATAATACTAGTTTATTAATATTCCAAAAATTAATAATTAAGAGATTTAAAAAAGAATCTATTTATCAAATAAGTTTAAATGATTATGACTATTTGAACAATTATTTATTTGAAATTGCTATAACATTTTGTTTTGACATAAATAATTTTTTCTGTTCATACAAGGTTATTTCAAATAAAATAATACAAAATTATTAATATTAAGACAATTAATAAGTAAAAGATTTAAAAAATAAGTATGTTTATCAAACAAGTTCAAATGTTATGACTATTTGAACAATTATTTATTTCAAAAAGTTATGACTCTTTGTTTTGTCATAAATTCATACAAGGTTATTCAGATTAAAATAATACTAATTATTAATATTTTGACAATTAATAAGTAAAAGATTTAAAAAAATAAATATGTTTACCGAACAAATTGAAATAATCATGATTATTTGAATAATTAACTATTTCAAATCATTATGACCTTTTGTTTTGTAATAAAACAACGGTTTCAATTCAAATAAGCTTATTTGAAATAAAATAATACTAATTTATTAATATTACTTAAATTAATGAGTAATAGACTTAAAAAATAAATTTGTTTACCGAATAAGCTCAAATAGCTATGACTATCTAAATAATTATCTATTTTAAAACATTATGAACTTTTGTTTTGTCATAAAACAATTGGTTTTGTTCATGCAAGCTTATTTTAAATAAAATAATATAAATTGATTAATATTACAAAAATTAATAAGTACAAATTTTAAAAATAAATCTGTTTTCTACACATTCAAATAATTATTTCTATTTGAACAATTATCCATTTCAAATTGTTATGATCTTTTGTTTTATCGTAAACCAATTGTTTTTGTTCATAAAAGCTTATTTGCTACAAAATAATACTAATTTATTAAAAATTTAAAAATTAATAAGTAAAATATTTTAAAAAATAAAATATGTTTATTGAGCGGGTTTGAATAGTTATGACTATTTGAACAATTATTTATTTCAAATTATTATGATCTTTTGTCTTCTTATAAAACAATTGTTTCTACTCATACAAATTTATTCGAACTAGAATAATACTAATTTATTAATATTCTAAAAATTAATAAGTTGGAGATTTAAAAAATAAATTTGTTTACTAAATAAGTTCAAATAGTTAAGTCTATTCGAACTATTAACTATTTCAAATCATTATTTTATTTTGTTTTGTTGTAAAACAATTGTTTCTGTTAGCTTTATAGGTTACATGGTGATCCAAGAGGGGGGTGAATTGGATTTCTTTAAATTCTTCCCAAACAAATGATTTCAATATAGTTGAATGGAAATTAAAACAATTAGCACTTTTGATGAAAATATAATGCAAACAATAACAATTAATGAATCTAAAATCAAATATAAACAACAATAAATTGTAAGGAGATAAGGATAGAGAAATCAAACACAATGATTTATAGAGGTTCTGTCTTTCTCCACAAGGCACCTACGTCCTCTCTTCTTGGTTGTCCACACCAAGGCTTCAATCCACTATTCTTGAATTGAAAATACAACCTATCTTTTTCTTTCTAAGGCTTAAGATAGAAACCTCTACCCTTTGTAGTATTTTACCCAATCTTACTACAAAGCTCTCAAGAAGATACCTCACCTCTTGTTCTCTTCCACCCTTGTATATCAAAGGTAATTTTGCAAACGATAGAACAATCTCTCTAAGGCTAAGTGTTTGCTAAGTTTAAGTACAAGAAAATGATGAATGAACAACAAATAAAATTTGGATACAATAAATACAAAGATATGGACTTTGAAGCTCTAAAAACTCTTGATTCTTTGAGAAAATGAAAATGTGGCTTATTGGCTCTTGCTCTCTTGATTCATCAATCTTCTTGGTGTGTTGGAGTGCCCAATTTATAAAGAAATTGAAGAAGTAGTCGTTGGGAAAGCTTGGAGTGAAGAAATGCCCGTTGGAATGATGAAAAAATAGCTGTTGGAGTGCCCATGCCTAGAATCGATCAATCCCTTCCATGAGGGATAGATTGGTTCATGTTTTGAATCAATTTGCATCTGAAAATCACGACCCGATCGATCCCTTCCATGAGGGGATCGATCCTATCAGCTGCTGGGTGGTTGTTTCCTGTTTTGTGTTCTACTAACTAATTTGACAATAACTTGAGTTATACAAATCCAAATTACAAACCGTTTGAAGATTTGGAAACTAGACTTAAAGGGCTTTCTATCCATATAATTTAATCACCTAATTCACTGTGTACGAATTATAGTGAATTTTCAAAGTTACACCTTGTGCAGTTTTTCTGACAACTGCAGAGTGTCTAGTAAAAATTCAAAATCCTTTCTTAGAAAATTTGGATTTTGATTTTGTTTGATCCATTAGAAAGTAGACTCAAATATCTTTCCAACCACATAAAATTCAAATATTAAGACTTTGTGAATTAATACAGAAAAATAAAACAAGTTCAATGTTGGAAAACTTTGTTCTTGTAAAATAGCTTTCTTAAGTTAATCTATTTCTCAAAACCAATATTATCAAAATTGTATTAAGTCCAAAATGAATAAGTTCACTTTAAAAACAACAATTGGACTTTCATTTAAGCTCAAATAAATAATCTTTAAAGATAGATTTGGTTTGAGAAATATGACACCAAGAAAGGTTTGTTTAAACTTTGAAATCATATTATTTATTTAGTACCAAAATATAAAACTTCAGAACTTGTACTAAATAAATCCTTTTTCAAAATCTTGATCAAGTTTATTTAGCTTTAATGTTTTGTCATTTCAAAATAAGGATCAATTCAAGGCTAATAGTTTCTATTCATACAAAATTATTCAGAATAAAGTAGTACCAATTTATTAATATTTCAAAAATTAAGAGGAGATTTAAAAGACTAAATCTATTTATCGAACCAGTTCAAATAATTATGACTATTTGAACAATTATATATCTAAAATTGTTATGATCTTTTTTTTCTCATAAAGTAATTGTTTCTATTCATACAAGCTTATTCAGAGTAAAATATTGCTAAATTAATAATATTCTAAAAATTAATAAGTAAGAGATTTAAAAAATAAATATGTTTACTAAACCAGTTCAAATAGTTAAGACTATTAGAATAATTAGCTATTTCAAATCATTTTGACCATTTGTTTAGTCATAAAATAATTGTTTCAATTTATATAATTATCTATTTAAAATTGTTATGACATTTTATTTTAACATAAAATAATTATTTCAATTCATAAAATCTTATCCAAAATAAAATAATGTTACTTTATTAATATTTCAAAAATTGAGAAGTTGGAGATTTAAAAAAATAAATCAGTTTATCGAATCAGTTATGACTATTTAAACAATTACTTATTCCAAATCGTTATGACTTTTTATTTTGTCATAAAACAATTGATTTTGTTCACACAAGTTTATTTGGATTAAAATAATATTAATTTATTAATATTTTGACAATTAAAAAGTAAAAGGTTTTCAAAATAAATATGTTTAATGAACAAGTTCAAATAGTCATAACTATTTGAATAATTATCTATTTCAAATCTCATAACTATTTGAATAATTATCTATTTCAAATTGCTATGACCTTTTGTTTCATCATAAAACAACTGTATTAGTTCACATAGGCTTATTTGAAATAAAATAATACTAATTTATTAATATTCCAAAAATTAATGAGTAAGATATTTAAAATATGAATGTGTTTACCGGACAAGTTCAAATGGTTATGACTATTTGAACAATTATCTATTTCAAACGTTATAACCTTTTGTTGTGTCATCAAATAATTGTTTATGTTCATATAAGCTTATTTTGAATAAAATAATATAAATTTATTAATATTCCAAAAATTAATAAGCAAAAATTTAAAAAATAAATTTGTTTTCTAAACATATTCAAATAGTTATGACTATTTGAACAATTATCTATTTCAAATAGTTATAAACTTTTGTTTTGTCATAAACCAATTGTTTCTATTCATACAAGTGTATTTGAAATAAAATAATAATATTTTATTAATATTCCAAAAATTAATAAGTAAAAATTTTTAAAAATAAATCTGTTTACCGAGCAAGTTCATATCATTATGACTATTTGAACAATTATTTATTTCAAATAGTTATGATTTTTTGTTTTGTCATAAAACAATTCTTTCTATTCATACAAGTTTAGTTAGATTAAAATAATACTATTTTATTAATATTTTGAAAATCAATAGGTAGGAGATTTAAAAAAATAAATCTTTTTACTGAACAAGTTTAAATAGATTTGACTATTTGAACAATTATCTATTTAAAGTTGTTATAACCTTTTGTTTTGTCACAAAACAATTGTTTTAGTTCATAAAACTTATCTGAAATAAAATAATAATACTTTTTTAATATTTCAAAAATTAATAAGCAAGAGATTTTAAAACTAAAGTTGTTTTCCAAACCAGTTCAAATAGTTATGACTATTTGAAGAAATATCAATCTCAAATCATTATGATCTTTGTTTTCTCATAAAACATCTATTTTTGATCATATAAGCTTATTCGGATAAAAATAATACTAATTTAATAATATTTCAAAAATTAATAAGAGATTTAAAAAATTAATGTATTTACCAAACTAGTTCAAATAGTTAAGACTATTAGAATAATTATCTATTTCAAATTGCTCTGACCTTTTGTTTAGTTATAAAATAATTGTTTCAATTCATACAAGCTTATTTGGAATAAAATAATACTAATTTATTAACATTCAAAAAATTAATAAGCATGAGATTTGAAAATATAAATCTATTTACTAAACAAGTTCAAATAGTTATGAATATTTAAACAATTATTTATTTAAAATCATTTGACCATTTGTTTTATCATAAAATAGTTGTTTTAGTTCATAAAATCATATCCAAATAAAATAATACTACTTTATTAATATTTCAAAAGTTAATAAGTAAAAGATTTAAAAAATAAATTAGTTTACCGAATCAATTCAAATAATTATGGCCATTTGAACAATTATCTATTTCAAATCATTATTACCTTTTGTTTTGTCAAAAAAAAAAACTGTTTTCAACATACAAGTTTATTTAAAATAAAATAATACTAATTCATTAATATTTCAAGAATTAATAAGAGATTTAAAAAATATATCTATTTACCAAATCAATTCAAATAGTTATGACTATATGAATAATTACCTATTTTAAATTGTTATAACCTTTTGTTCTATCATAAAACAATTGTTTCTATCCATACAAACTTATTCAGAATAAAATAATACTAATTTAGTAATATTCTGAAAATTAATAACTAAGATATTTAAAAAATAAATCTGTTTGCTAAACTAGTTTAAACAGTTAAAACTATATGAATAATTATTTATTTCAAATTGTTATGACAATTTGTTTTGTCATAAAACAATTATTTTAGCTCATACAAGATTATTCGAAATAGAATAAAACTAATTTTTAATATTTCAAAAATTTATAAGGATTTAGAAAATAATTTTGTTTACTAAATTAGTTTGAATAATTATAACTATTTGAATAATTATTTATTTCAAATCATTATTGCTTTATGTTTTGTCATAAAATAATTTTTTTTGTTAATATAAGTTTATTCGAAAGAAAATAACACTAATTTATTAATATTTAGAAAATTAATCAGTAAGAGAATTAAAAAGTAAATTTGCTTATCAAACCATTTCAAATAGTTTTGTCTATTTGAATAATTATCTATTTCTAATCATTATAACATTTTAGTTTGTCATCAAACAATTGGTTCTATTCATACTAGTTTATTTAGAATAAAATAACATTAATTTAATAATATTTTGAAACTTAATAATCAAGAAAATTAAAAAATAAATCTAATTGCTGAACCAGTTCAAATAGTTAAGACTACATGAATGATTATCTATGTTAAATTGTTATAATCTTTTGTTTTGTCGTAAAACAATTGTTTTATTCATACAAGCTTATTAGGATTTAAATAATACTAATTCGATAATGTTTTAAAAATTAATAAGTAAGATTTAAAAAATAAATTTGTTTATCGAATAAGTTCAAATGGTTAAGACTATTAGAATAATTATCTATTTGAAATCGTTATCACATTTTGTTTAGTTATAAAACAATTGTTTCAGCTCATACAAGCTTATTCAAAATAAATTAATCCTAATTTATTAACATTCAAAAAATTAATTACAAAAAGAGATTCAAAAAAATAAATTTGTTTACCAAACAAGTTCAAATAGTAATTACTATTTAAGTAATTGTCTATTTAAATTCGTTATAACCAGTATTTGAGTAATTGTCTATTTAAAATCATTATAATCACTTGATTTGTCATAAAACAATTGTTTCAGTTAGCACAAATTTAAACAAAATAAAATAATATTGATTTATTAATATTTTTGAAATTAATAAGTAAGAAATTTAAAAAATAAATTTGTTTACCGAATTAGTAAAAATAATTATGGCCATTCGAAAGATTATCTATTTGAAATCGTTATGAGCTTTTGTTTTGTCATAAAACAATTGTTTTTAATCATACAAGCTTATTCGAAATAAAATAACAATAATTTATTAATATTTAAAAAATTAATAAGTAAGAGATTTAAAAAATAAATCTATTTATCGAACTAGTTCAAATAGTTACAACTATTTGAACAATTTTCAATCTCAATTGTTAAGATCTTTGTTTTATAATTAAACAATTGTTTTTTTACCATAAAAGCTTATTCAATTAAAAATAATACTAATTTAATAATATTCAAAAAATTAATAAGAGATTTAAAAATTAAATGTGCTTGCGGCACCAGTTCAAATAATTAAAACCATTAGAATAATTATCTATTACAGATTGTTTTGATATTTTGTTAAGTTAAAAAATATTCATTTCATATCTTATAAGCTTATTCGAAATAACATAATCCAAATTTATTAACATTTGGAAAATTAAAACGAAAAAGATTTGAAAAAATAAATCTGTTTACTGAATAAGTTCAAATAGTTATAATTATTTGAACAATTATTTATTTAAAATTGTTATGACCTTTCGTTTTGACATATAACAATTGTTTCAATTCATAAAAGCATATCCAAAATAAAATAATAATAATTTCTTAATATTTTAAAAATTAATAAGTAAGAGTTTAAAAAAATAAATTTATTTACCGAACAAATTCAAATAGTTATGACTATTTAAACAATTATCTATTTAAAATCGTTATGACCTTTTGTTTTGTCATAAAACAATTGCTTCAGTTCCTATAAGCTTATTTGAAATAAAATAACACTAATTTATTAATATTCCAAAAAGTAATAAGTTATTTAAAAAGTGAATATGTTTACCAAATTAGTTCAAATAATTATCACCATTTCAATAATTATCTATTTCAAATCGTTGTTACCTTTTGTTTGGTCATATAATAATTGTTTTATATCATACAAGCTTATTCAGAATAAAATAATACTAATTTCTTAATCTTTCAAAAATTAATAAGTAAGAGATTTAAAAAAAAATTTGTTTACTGAATCAGTTCAAATAGTTATGACTATTTGAAGAATTGTATACTTCAAATCAAATTTTTACAAAATAAACCTTTTGTTCTATTATAAAATAATTATTTATGTTCATACATGCTTATTCAAAATAAAATAATACTAATCTAATAATATTTAAAAATTTAATAACTAAGAGATTTAAAAATTAAATTTGTTTGTCAAACTAGTTTAATTTGTTAAGACTATATAAACAATTATCTATTTCAAATTGTTATGACTTTTTGTTTTGTTATAAAATAATTTTTTCGATTCATACTAGCTTATTTGAAATAAAATAAAATAAATTTATTAATATTACAAAAATTAATAAGAGATTTAAAAAATAATTATGTTTACCTAACTAGTTCTAATAATTATGACTATTTGAATAATTTTCTATTTCAAAATGTTATAACTTTTTGTTTTGTCATAAAATTTGTTTTTGTTCATATAAGTTTGTTTAGAATAAAATAATACAAATCTATTAATATTACAAAAATTCATAAGAGATTTTAAAAATAAATCTTTTTATCAAACTAGTTCAAATAGTTATAACTATTTGAGCAATTAATTATTTCAAATCGTTTTGACTTTTTGTTCCATTATAAAACAATAGTTTCTATTCATACAAGCTTATTTAGATTAAAATAATACTAATTTATTATTATTTTGACAATTAATAATTAAAAAATTTAAAACATAAATATGTTTACCAAACTAGATCAAATAGTCATGACTATTTAAATAATTATCTATTTCAAATTATTATGACTTTTGTTTTGTCATAAGAAAATTATTTCAGTTCATATAAGGTTATTCAAAATAAAATAATAGTAAGTTGTTAATATTCCAAAAATTAATAATTAAGAGATTTAAAAAATAAAACTATTTACTGAACAAGTTTAAATAATTATGACTATTTAAATAATTATCTATTTGGAATTGCTATAACCTTTTGTTTTGTCATAAAAAGATTTCATCTATTTATACAAGCCTATTTCAGATAAAATAATTCAAATTTATTACTAACAAGATAATTAATAAGTAAAAGATTTAAAAAATAAATCTGTTCACCACAAAAGTTCAAATCGTTATGACTATTTGAACAACGAATTATTATAACTTTTTATTTTGTCATAAAATAATTATTTCTGTTCATACAAGCTTATTCAAATTAAAATAATATTAATTTATTAATATTTTAACAATTAGTAAGCAAAAGATTTAAAACATAAATATGTTTACCGAACAATTTCAAATAGTCATGACTATTTGAATAATTATCTATTTCAAATCATTGTGACCTTTTGTTTTGCAATAAAATAATTGTTGCGGTTAACATAAGCTTATTTGAAGTAAAATAATACTAATTTATTAATATTCAAAAATTAATGAGTAAGAGAACTAGAAAAATGAATCTGTTTACTAAACAAGTTCAAAGAGTTATGACTATCTGAACAATTATCTATTTAAAAATATTATGACCTTTTGTTTTGTCAGAAAATAATTGGTTTTGTTCATCCAAGCTTATTTCAAATAAAATAATATAAATTAATTAATATTCCAAAAGTTATAAGCGAAAATTTGAAAAATGAATTTTTTTATTAAACACGTTCAAATAGTTATGACTATTTGAACAGTTATTTATTTCAAATCGTTATGACCATTTGTTTTGTCATAAACCAATTATTTCTATTCATGCAAGCTTATTTGGAAAAAATAATACTAATTTATTAAAATTCTAAAAATTAATAAGCAAAAGATTTAAAAAATAAATCTTTTTACCAAGCGAGTTCAAATAGTTATGACTATTTGAATAATTATTTATTTCAAATCATTATGATCTTTTGTTTTATCATAAAACAATTGTTTCTATTCATAAAAGTATATTTGGAATAAAATAATATTAATTTATTAATATTCTAAAAATTAATAAGTTAGAGATTTAAAGAATAAATTTGTTTACCGAACAAGTTCAAATAGTCCTGTCTATTTGACCAAACATCTATTTCGAACTATTATGACATTTTGTTTTATCATAAAATAATGCCAATTATTCAAAATAATTGGCATTCATACAAAATTATTTAGAATAAAATAATACAAATTTATTACTATTTCAAAAATTAATAAGGATTTAAAAAATAAATGTGTTTATTGAACTAGTTCAAATAATTAAGCCTATGAGAACAATTATCTATTTCAAATCGTTCTGAACTTTTATTTAGTCATAAAATAATTGTTTTAATGTATACATGCTTATTCAAAATAAAATAATACTAATTTATTAACATTTAGAAAATTAATAAGCAAGAAATTAAAAAAATAAATCTGTTTACCAAAAAGTTCAAATAGTTATGACTATTTGAACAATTATCTATTTAAAATTATTATGACCTTTTTATTTTTATTGTAAAACAATTGTTTCAATACATAAAAGCTTATCCAAAATAAAATAATATTACTTATTAATATTTCAAATTTTGATAAGTTAGAGATTTAAAAAATAAATTAGTTTATAGAATCAATTCAAATAATTTTGGCCATTTGAATAATTATCTATTTTAAATGATTATGAATTTTTGTTTTATCATAAAATAATTATTTTTCATCATACAAGCCTATTCGGTATAAAATAATACTAATTTACTAATATTTTAGAAATTAATAAGTAGGAGATGCAAAAAATTGATCTGTTTACTGAATCAGTTCAAATAGTTATGACTATTTGAATAATTATATATTTCAAATTGTTATAAGCTTTTGTTATATCATAAAACAATTATTTTTGTTCATAAAAGTTTATTCAAAATAAAATAATACTAATGTAATAATATTCTAAAATTTAATAACTAAGAGATTTAAAAAATAAATGTATTTACCAAACCGGTTCAAATAGTTAAGACTATATGAACAATTCTTTATTTTAAATCGTTAGGACTTTTTGTTTTATCGTAAAACAATTTTTTTAGTTTTTAGTAACTTATTTAGCGTAAAAAAAATTTATTAATATTTCAAAAATTAGTAAGAGATTTAAAAAATAATTATGTTTGCCGAATCAATTCAAATAATTATGAGTATTTGAACAATTATCTATTTCGAATCATTATTACCTTTTGTTTTGTCAAAAAACAAATGCTTTTGTTCATGTAAGTTTATTTGGAATAAAATAATATTAATTTATTAATTTTTTGAAAATTAAGAAGTAAGAGATTTAAAAAATAAATTTGTTTACTAAACCAGTTGAATTAGTTATAACTATTTGAACCATTATTTACTTTAAATCATGATGACTATTTGTTTTGTCATAAAAGAATTATTTCTATTCATACAGTCTTATTCGGAATAAAGTAATGCTAATTTATTAACATTCTAAAAATTAAAATGTAACGGATTTAAAAAATGAATTTGTTAGCCTGACGAGTGCAAATAGTTAAAACTATTTGAACAATTATCTATTTCAAATTGTTATGACCATTTGTTTTATTGCAAAACAATTGTTTCTATTCGTACAAGCTTATCTAAAATAAGATAATTCTAATTTATTAATATTCAAAAAATTAATAAGTAAGAGCTTTAAAAAATGAATTTGTTTACTGAACAAGTTCAAATAGTTATGATTGTTTGAACAATTATCTATATCAAATTGCTATAACTTTTTATTTTGTTATAAAACAAATTTTTTTATTCATACAAGCTTATTTTAAATAAAATAATACAAAATTTTTAATATTCCAAAAATTAATGAGTAAAAATTAAAAAAAAAGTTTTTTGAACACATTCAAATAGTTTGACTATTTGATCAATTATCTATTTCAAATAGTTATGACCTTTTATTTTGTCAGAAACCAATTTGTTTCTGTTCATACAAGCCTATTTGAAATAAAATAATGCTAGTTTATTAATATTCCAAAAATTGATAAGTAAAAGATTTAAAAAATAAATTTGTTTATCGAGCAACTTCAAATAGTTATGATTGTTTGAACAATTGTTTATTTAAAATAGTTATGATCTTTTGTTTTGTCATAAAACAATTATTTCTATTCATACAAGTTTATTGGGAATAAAAAAATACTAATTTATTAATATTCTAAAAATTAATAAGTAGGAGATTTAAAAAATAAATCTGTTTACTAAACAAGTTTAAATAGTTATGTCCATTTGAACAATTATCTATTTAAAATCGTTATGATCTTTTGTTTTGTCATAAAACAATTGTTTCTATTTGTGCAAAATTATTTAGAATAAAATAATACTAATCTATTAATATTTTTAAAATTAATAAGAGATTTAAAAACTAAATATGTTTGTAGAAACAGTTCAAATAGTTATGATTATTTAAACAATTATTTATCTCAAATAATTATGATCTTTATTTTGTCATAAAATAGTTTGTTTCTTTTTATACAAGTTTATTCAAATTAAAATAATACTAATTTAATAATATTCCAAAAATTAATAAAAGATTTAAAAAATAAATGTATTTATCGAACCAATTCAAATAGTTAAGACTATTAGAGCAATTATTTATTTCAAATTGTTCTGACCTTTTGTTTAGTCATAAAATAATTATTTCAGTTCATACAAGCTTATTCAAAACAAAATAATAGCAATTTATTAACATTTGAAAAATTAATGAGTAAGAGATTAAAAAAAATGTTTATCAAACAAGTTGTAATAGATTTGACTATTTAAACAATTATCTATTTAAAGTCATTACGACTTTTTGTTTTGTCATAAAACATTTGTTTCGGTTCAAAAAAACTTATCTGAAATCAAATAATACTACTTCACTAATATTTTAAAACTTAGTAAGCAAGAGATTTAAAAACTAAATCTGTTTTTCGCACCAATTCAAATATTATGACTATTTGAACAAATATCAATCTTAAAATAGTTATGATCTTTATTTTGTCATAAAACAATTGTTTCTAATCATACAAGGTTTTTAGATAAAAATAATATTAATTTAATAATATTCTAAAAATTAATAAGAGATTTAAAAAATATATGTTTGTCGAGCCAGTTCAAATAGTTAAGACTACTAGAATAATTATCTATTTCAAATCATTTTGACCTTTGGTTTAGTCATATAATAATTGCTTCAGTTTATACAAGCTTAATCAGAATAAAATAATACTAATTTATTAATATTCAAAAAATTAATAAGCAAAAGATTTGAAAAATTAAATCTGTTTACTAAACAAGTTTAAATAGTTATGACTATTTGAACAATTATCTATTTAAAATCGTTATAACCTTTTTATTTTGTCATAAAACCATTGTTTTAGTTCATAAAAGCTTATCCAAAATAAAATAACACTATTTTATTAATATTTCAAAAGTTAATAAGAGATTTAAAAAATAAATCAATTTACCAAAATAGTTCAAATAATTATGGCCATTTGAACAGCTACCTATTTCAAATCATTATTGCTTTTTATTTTGTCTTAAAATTTTTTTTTAAATATACAATCTTATTTGAAATAAAATAAAACTAATTTATTAATATTTCACTAATTAATAAGAGATTTAAAAAATAAATCTATTTACTGAACTAGTTTAAATAGTTATGACTATTTGAACAATTATCTATTTCAAATTGTTATAACCTATTGTTCTATCATAAAATAATTATTTCTATTTATACAAACATATTTAGAATAAAATAATACTAATTTAGTAATATTCATAAAATTAATAAGTAAGAGATTTAAAAATAAATCTGTTTACCCAATTAGTTCAAACAGTTAAGAGTATATAAACAATTATTTATTTCAAATTGTTATGACCTTTTGCTTTATTATAAAATAATTATTTTAGCTCATATAAGCTTATCCCAAAAAAAAATAATATTACTTTATTAATATTTCAAAAGTTAATAAGGGATTTAAAAAATAAATCAGTTTATCGACATAGTTCAAATAAGTATGGGCATTTGAACAACTACCTATTTCGAATCGTTATTACCTTTTGTTTTATCTTAAAACAATTGTTTTTCAACATTCAAGCTTATTTGAAATAAAATAAAACTAATTTATTAATATTTCAAGAATTAATAAGAGATTTAAAAAGTAAATCTATTTACCAAACAAGTTCAAATAGTTTTGACTACTTGAATAATTATCTATTTCAAATTGTTATAACCTTTTGTTCTATCATAAAACAATTATTTCTATTCCTACAGGCTTTTTCGAAATAAAATAATACTAATTTAGTAGTATTCTAAAAATTAATAACTAAGAGATTTTAAAAATAAATCTATTTTCCAAACTAGTTCAAACAGTTAAGACTACATGTACAATTATTTATTTCAAATTGTTATGACCTTTTGTTTTTTCATAAAGCAATTATTTCAGCTTATACAAGCTTATTCGAAATAGAATAAAACTAATTTATTAATTGTTCAAAATTTTGTAAGAGATTTAGAAAATAATTTTATTTATTGAACCAATTCAAATGATTATGACTATTTGAACAATTATCAATTTTAAATCATTATTACTAATTTATTAATATTTAGAAAATTAATCAATAAGAGATTTAAAAAGAAAATCTATTTACCAAACCATTTTAAATAGTTTTAACTATTTGAATAATTATTTATTCCAAATCATTATAACCTTTTATTTTGTCATCAAACAATTGGTTCTGTTGATACTATTTTATTTGAAATAAAATAATAATAATTTAATAATATTTTGAAACTTAATAACCAAGAAAATTAAAAAATAAATCTAATAGCCAAACAAGTTCAAATAGTTAAGACTAAATGAATGATTATTTATTTCAAATCATTATGACCTTTTGGTTTCTCGTAAAATAATTATTTTGTTTGTACAAGCTTATTCGAATTAAAATAATACTAATTTAATAATAGTTCAAAAATAAATAAGAGATTTAAAAAATAAATTTGTTTACCAAATCAGCTCAAATGGTTAAGACTATTAGAATAATTATCTATTTCAAATTATTTTGACCTTTTGTTTAGTCATAAAACAATTGTTACAGTTCATATAAGCTATTCAGAATAAATTAATACTAATTTATTAACATTCAAAAAATTAATAAGAAAGAGATTTAATAAAATAAATCTATTTATCAAACAAGTTCAAATAGTTATTACAATTTGAACAATTGCCTATTTAGAAGCTTTAAAACCTTTTGACTTGCCATAAAATAATTTTTCAGTTAATACAAGCTTATTTCGAATAAAATAATATAAATTTATTAATATTAAGATAATTAATTAGTCAAAGATTTAAAAAATAAATATGTTACCAAATAAGTTCAAATCATTATGACTATTTGAGCAATTATTTATTTCAACTTATTATGACTTTTTGTTTTATCATAAAATAATTGTTTATGTTCATTCAAACTTATTCAGATTAAAATAATTTTAATTTATTAATATTTTGACAATTAATAAGTAAAAGATTTAAAAAATAAATATGTTTATCGAACAAGTTCAAATAGTCATGACTATTTGAATAATTATATATTTCAAATCATTATGACCTTTTCTTTTGTAATAAAATAATTGTTTTAGTTCATATGAGCTTATTTGAAGTAAAATAATACTGATTTATTAATATTTTAAAAATTAATGAGTAAGAAAATTGAAAAAGGAATCTGTTTATCGAATAAGTTCAAATAGTTATGACTATCTAAACAATTACCTATTTCAAAACATTATGGCCTTTTGTTTTATCTTAAAACAATTGGTTATGTTCATGTAAGCTTATTTCAAATAAAATAATATAAATTTATTAATATTTTAGAAATTAATAAGTTAAATTTTAAAAAATAAATTTGTTTTCTTAACTTGTTTAAAAATTTATGACTTTTTGAACAATTATTTATTTCAAATCGTTATGACCCTTTGTTTTGTCATAAACTAATTGTTTCTATGCATACAAGCTTATTCATAATAAAATAATATTAATTTATTAAAATTTCAAAAGTTAATAAGTAAAATATTTAAAAAATAAATTTGTTTACCAGACAAGTTCAAATAGTGATAACTATTTGAACTAATTTGCTAAACAGATTTATATTTTAAATCTCTTACTCATTAATTTTTGAAATATTAATAAATTAGTATCATTTTATTTTGATAGGCTTATATGATGAAAAATAATTGTTTTATGACAAAACAAAAGTTCATAACAATTTTGAAATAGATAATTGTTCAAATCGCCACAATTATTTGAACTGATTCAATTAAATTGATTTATTTTTTAAATCTTCAACTTCTCAAATTTTAAAATATTAATAAAGTAATATTATTTTATTTTTAATAAGCTTTTATGAACTAAAACATTTGTTTTATTATAAAAAAAAAGGTCATAATAATTTTAAATAGATAATTGTTCAAATAGTCATAACTATTTGAATTTGTTCGGTAAGCATATTTATTTTTTCAAATTTCTTGCTTATTAGTTTTTTGAATGTTAATAAAATAATATTATTTTATTTCAAATAAGCATTTATGAATTGAAACAATTATTTTATAACTAAACAAAAAGTCAAAACGATTTGAAATAGATAATTGTTCTAATATTCTTAACTATTTGAACTGGTTCGACAAACACATTTACTTTTTAAATCTATTACTTATCAATTTTAGAATATTATTAGTTTAGCAATATTTTTCTTTGAATAAGCTTGTATGAATAGAAACAATTATTTTATGACAAAACAAAGATCATAATGATTTGAGATAGATAATTGTTCAAATAGTCATAACAATTTGAACTAGTTTGGTCAATAGATTTAGTTTTTAAATCTCTTATTAATTTTTGAAATATTAATAAATTAGTATTATTTTATTTTGAATAATTTTGTATGAATAAAAATAATTTTTTTACGACAAAACAAAATGTCATAATGATTTGAAATAGATAATAATTCAAATGGACATGACTATTTGAGCTTGTTTGGTAAATAGATTATTTTCTTAAGTCTCCAACTCATTAATTTTATTATATTAATAAATTAGTAGTATTTTATTCCAAATAAACTTGTATGAATAGAAACAATTGTTTTATGACAAAAACAAAAGTTTATAATGATTTGAAATAAATAACTGTTCAAATAGTTATAACTATTTAAACTCACTCGGTAAATAGATTTATTTTTTTAAATCTTTTACTTATTAACTTTTGGAATTTTAATAAATTAGTATTATTTTATTATGAATAAGCTTGTATAAATAGAAACAATTGGTTTATGACAAATAAAAGGTCATAACGATTTGAAATAGATAATTGTTTAAATAGTCATAAAATTTTGAACAAATTAAGAAAATAGATTTATTTTTTAAATTTTAACTTATTAATTTTTGAAATATTAATAAATTTATATTATTTTTATTCAAAATAAGCTTACATGAATAGAACTAATTTTTTAAGATAAAACAAAAGGTCATAATGTTTTGAAATAGATAATTGTTTGGATAGTCGTAACTATTTAAACTTATTTGGTAAATAGATTCCTTTTTTAGTTTTCTTACTCACTAATTTTTGAAATATTAATAAATTAGTATTATTTTACTCCAAATAAGCTCACATGAACTGAAACAATTATTTTATTAGAAAAGAAAAAGGTCATAATGATTTAAAATAGATAATTATTCAAATAGTCATGACTATTTGAACTTATTCGGCAAACATATTTATTTTTAAATCTTCTACTTATTAATTGTCAAAATATTAATAATTTATATTATTTTATTCAAAATAAGCTTGTATTAATTGAAACAATTATTTTATAACAAGTCAAAAGGTTTTAAAGCTTCTAAATAGACAATTGTTCAAATTGTAATAACTATTTGAACTTGTTCGATAAATAGATTTATTTTTTAAATCTTTTTTATTAATTTTTTGAATGTTAATAAATTAGAATTAATTGATTCTAAATAGGCTTGTATGAACCAAAACAATTGTTTTATGACTAAACAAAAGGTCAAAATGATTTGAAATAGATAATTATTCTAATAGTCTTAACCATTTGAACTAATTTGGTAAACAAATTTAATTTTTAAATTTCTTCCTTATTTATTTTTGAACTATTATTAAATTAGTATTATTTTAGTTCGAATAAGCTTGTACGAACAAAACAATTATTTTACGAGAAAATAAAAGGTCATAACGATTTAAAATAAATAATAGTTTATATAGTCTTAACTATTTGAACTTGTTTGGCTATTAGATTTATTTTTTAATTTTCTTGGTTAGTAAGTTTCAAAATATTATTAAATTAGTATTATTTTATTTCAAATAAATTAGTATCAATAGAACCAATTGTTTGATGACAAAATAAAAGGTTATAATGATTTGGAATAGATAATTATACAAATAGTCAAAACTATTTGAAATGGTTTGGTAAATAGATTTACTTTTTAAATCTCTTATTGATTAATTTTCTAAATATTAATAAATTAGTAATAATAATTTGACATTGATAATTGTTCAAATAGTTATAATTATTTTCTAAATCCCTTATAAATTTTTCAAATATTAATAAATTAGTTTTATTCTATTCCGAATAAGTGTGTATAAGCTAAAATAATTGTTTTATGATAAAACAAAAGGTCATAACAATTTGAAATAAATAATTATTCATATAGTCTTAACTGTTTGAACTAGTTCAACAAATAGATTTATTTTTTAAAATTTCTTAGTTATTAACTTTTAGATACTACTAAATTAGTATTATTTTATTTTGAAGAAGCCTATATGAATAGAAATAATTGTTTTACGATAGAACAAAAGGTTATAACAATTTGAAATAGATAATTATTCAAATAGTCATAACTATTTTAACTAGTTTGGTAAACATATTTACTTTTTAAATATCTTATTAATTCTTGAAATATTAATAAATTATTTTATTTTATTTCGAAATAAGCTTGTATGTTGAAAAACAATTGTTTTAAGACAAAATAAAAAGTAATAAAATTTTGAAATAGGTAGTTGTTCAAATGGCCATACTTATTTGAACTGTTTCAGTAAACTGATTTATTTTTTAAATCCCTTATTAACTTTGAAATATTAATAAAGTAATATTATTTTTTTGGGATAAGCTTATATGAGCTGAAAATAATTGTTTTATGATAAAGCAAAAGGTCATAAAATTTGAAATAAATAATTATTTATATAGTCATAACTGTTTCAATTGATTTGGCAAACGAATTTATTTTTAAATCTCTTAGTTATTAATTTTTGGAATATTACTAATTTAGTATTATTTTATTCTAAATTAGCTTGTATAAATAGAAATATTATTTTATGATAGAATAAAAGGTTATAACAATTTGAAATAAAATAATTGTTCAAATAGTCATAACTATTTGAACTGGTTTGGTAAACAAACTTATTTTTTAAAATCTCTTATTAATTCTTGAAATATTAATAAATTAGTATTATTTTTATTTCAAATAAGCTTGTATGTTGAAAAACAATTGTTTTAAGACAAAACAAAAAGTAATAATGATTTGAGATACGGTAGCTGTTCAAATGGCCATAATTATTTGAACTATTTTGGTAAATTGATTTATTTTTTAAACTCTTACTTATTAACTTTTGAATATTAATAATGTAGTATTATTTTATTTTGGATAAGCTTTTATGAACTAAAACAATGATTTTATGACAAAACAAAAGGTCATAAGAATTTTAAATAGACAATTGTTCAAATAGTCCTAATTATGTGAACTTATTTAGTAAATAGATTTAATTTTTCAAATCTCTTGCTTATTAATTTTTTGAATGTTAATAAATTAAAATTATTTTATTCCAATTAAGCTTGTATAAATTGAAATAATTATTATATGACTAAACAAAAGTCAAAATGATTTGAAATAGATAATTATTTTAGCAGTCTTAACTATTTAAACTAGTTCGACAAACTTATATATTTTAAATCTTTTATTAATTTTTGGAATATTATTAATTAATATTATTTTTATCTAAAAAGCTTGTATGATTAGAACAATTTTTTTATGAGAAAATAAGGATCATAAACTATTTTGAGATTGATATTTGTTCAAATAGTCATTACTATGTGAACTGGTTCAAAAAATAGCTTTAGTTTTTAAATCTCTTACTTATTAGTTTTTTGAAATATTAGTAAAGTAGTATTTTTTTTTATTTTGGATAAGTTTTTATGAATCGAAACAAATGTTTTATGAAAATAAAAGAGGGCATCAACGACTTTACATAGATAATTGTTTAAATAGTCAAATCTATTTGAACTTGTTCATAAACAATTTATTTTAACTCTTGGCTCATTAATTTTTCAAATGGTTAATAAATTACTATTATTGTCCTTTTTGAATAAACTTGTATGAACTGAAATAATTATTTTATGACTTAACAAAAGGTTAAAACAATTTGAAATAAATAATTGTTCTAATAGTTTAACTATTTGAATTGATTCAGCAAACACATTTATTTTTTTAATCTCTTACTTATTAATTTTTTGGAATATTATTAAATTAATATTATTTTATCCTGAATAAGCCTGTATGAAAAGAAACAATTTTTTTATGACAAAATTAAAGATCATAATGATTTGAGATAGACAATTTTTAAATAGTCACAACTGTTTGAAATGTTTCCCATAAATAAATTTAGCTTTTAAATCTCTTATTAATTTTTCAAAATATTAATAGATCAGTATTATTTTAATTCTAAATAATTTTGCACAAAAACCAGAAATAAATTTGTTTATGACAAACAAAGGTTATTAACAATTTCAAATAGATAATTGTTTCAAATGGACAATAACTATTTTGAACTTGTTCGGTGGGGTAAACAAATTTATTTTTTAAAGCTCCTATCTATTAATTTTTAGAATATTAATAAATTAGTATTTTTTTATTCCCAATAAACTTGTATGAATAGAAATAATTATTTTATGAAAACAAATGGTCATAACTATTTTAAATAAACAATTGTTCAAATAGTCATAACTATTTGAAATTGCTCGGTAAACGGATTTATTTTTAAATCTTTTACTTATCATTTTTGGAATATTAATAAACTAGTATTATTTTATTTCAAATATGCTTGCATAAACAAAAACAATTGGTTTATGACAAAACAAAAGGTCATAAATATTTAAAATAGATAATTGATAAATAGTGCATAACTATTTGAATGTGTTCATAAAAACTTATATTTTTAAATTTTTACTTATTAATTTTTGGAAATATTAACAAATTTGTATTATTTTATTTAAAATAAAGTTGTATGATTGAAAAAAAATTGTTTTATGACAAAACAAAAAGTTATATAGCAATTTGATATAGATAACTATTCAAACAGTCATAACTAGTTGAACTTGTTCGGTAAACAAATTCATTTTTAAATCTTTTATTAATTTTTGGAATATTAATAAATTAGAATTATCTTATTTTAGATAAGCTTGTACAAATATAAACAATTGTTTTGCAATAAAATAAAAAGGTCATAATGATTTGAATAGATAATTATTCAAATAGTCATAACTATTTGCACTAATCAGGCTAACAAATTTATTTTTTAGATCCATTACTTATTAATTTTTATAATGTTAATAAATTAGCATTATTTTATTTTGAATAAGTCTGTATGGATAGAAACAATTCTCTTATGACAAAACAAATGGTCATCACGATAAGTAAATAATGGTTCAAATTGTTATA
>NW_019168141.1:0-29748 GCF_002303985.1 Durio zibethinus
ATAAATTTATTACTTTATTCTAAATAGCTTGATGAACAAAACAATTTTTACAATGATTTACAAAAACAAAATAAAATAACAATTTAAATAGAAAGTTCAATAGTCATAACTCTTTGAACTTGTTTAGTGCACAGATTTATTTTTTAAATCTCCAACTTATTAATTTTTGGAATATTAATAAATTAGTATTATTCTATTTCGAATAAATTTGTATAAGTAGAAACAATTTGTTTTATAAGAAACAAAAATCATAACGATTTGAAATAAATAATTGTTCAAATAGTCATAACTATTTGAATTGCTCAGTAAACAATTTTATTTTTTAAATCTTTTACTTATTAATTTTTGAAATTTAATAAATTAGTATTATTTTATGAACAAGCTTTATGAACAAAAAAATTTTATGACAAAACAAAAGATCATAACAATTTGAAATGGTAATTGTTCAAATAGATATAATTATTTGAACGTGCATGAATAGATTTATTTTTTAAATTTTTACTTATTAATTTGTAATATTAATCAATTTATATTTATTTTTGAAGATAAGCTTGCATGAACATGAACCAAATTGTTTTATGACAAAACAAAAGTTCATAATGTTTTAAAATAGATAATATTTTAGACAGTCCATTGCTATTTGAGCTACAATAAAGCAAATTTTTTTTAAGTCTCTTACTCATTAATTAAGTAATATTAATAAATTAGTATATTTTATTTCAAATAAGCTTATTTGAATGAAAACCATTGTTTTATTACAAAACAAAAGGTCATAGATTTGAAATAGTTATGTATTCAAATAATCATGATTAATTTCAATTGTTCGGGTAAACATATTTATTTTTGTTAAATCTTTTACTTATTAATTGTCAAAATATTTGTAAATGTAGATGAGATTTTGAATCCGAATAACCTTGTATGAGCATAAACTAATTGGTTTTATGACAAAACAAAGAGTCCATGAACAATTTGGAAATAAAGTAATTGTTGCAAATAGTCCATAACACTTTGAACTTGTTTGATAAACAAATTTATTTTTAAATCTTTTACTTATTAATTTTTTAATATTAATAATTTGTATTATTTTATTCAAAATAAGCTTGTATGAATAGAAAAAATTATTTTATGTCAAAACAAAATGTTATATGATTTAAATAATAATTATTCAAATAGTCATAATCATTTAAACTTATTCGATAAACAGATTCTTTTTAAATCTCTTAATTACTAATTTTTGGAATATTAATAAATGGTATTATTTTATTTCAAATAAACTTATATGAACCAAAACAAATTTTATGATAAAAAAAGGTCTTAACGATTTGAAATAGATAATTATTCGAATAATCATGACGTTTGACAGTTCAATAAATATATTTATTTTTTAAATTTTACTTATTAATTTTGAAATATTAATAAATTAATATTATTTTAATCTAAATAAGCATGTATGAACAAAAACAACAAGACAAAAAGTCAGAACGATTTGAAATAAATAATTTGTCAAATAGTCATAACTATTTAAACTGGTTTGACAAATAGATTTATTTTTTAAATCTCTTATTAATTTTTGAAATATTAATAGATTAGTATTACTTTATTATGAACAAACTTATATGAACAAAAACATTGGTTTGATGACAAAACAAAAGGTTATAATGATTTGAAATAGATAATTATTCAAATAGTCATAATTATTTGAATTGGTTAGGTAAACAGAAATATTTTTTAAAAATATCTTACTTAGTAATTTTTGCAATATTAATAAATTCATTTTATTTTATTTCAAATTGGCTAGTATGAATTGAAAATTTGTTTTATGACAAAGCAAAAGGTCATAACATTTTGAAATAGATAATTGTTCAAATAGTCTTAAATATTTGAATTGGTGATGTGGTTCGATAAACATAATTATTTTTTTAAGATTTTTACTTATTAATTTTTAAATTTTAATAAATTAATAATATTTTAATCTGAATAAGCTTGTATGAATAGAAACTATTGTTTTATAGCAAAACAAAAATCCATAATGATTTGAAATAAATAATTATTTTGATAGTCATAACTATTTGAACTGCTTTGATAAACATATTTATTTTTTAAATCTCTTATTAATTTTTGAAATATTAATAGATTAGTATTATTTTATTCTAAACAAACTTATATGAACATAAACCTTTGTTTTACGACAAAACAAAAGTTTATAACAATTTGAAATAGATAATTGTTCACATAGTCATAATTATTTGAACTGATTAGGTAAATAGAATTATTTTTTTAATCTCTTACTTATTAATTTTTTAAATATTAATAAATTCATTTTATTTTATTCTTAATAAGCTAGTATGAATTGAAAATTATTGTTTTATGACAAGAAAAAAGGTCATAACAATTTGAAATAGATAATTGTTCATATAGTCTTAACCATTTAATGGGTTCGGTAAACAAATTTATTTTTTAAGTCTCTAAGTTATTAATTTTTGGAATATTATTAGATTAGTATTATTTTATTTTGTATAAGCTTGTACGAATATAAATAATTGTTTTATGACAGAACAAAAGGTTATAGTGATTTGAAGTATACAATTATTCAAATAATCATAACTATTTGAATTGGTTCGGTAAACATATTTATTTTTTAAATCTCTTATTAAATTTTGAAAGATTAATAAATTAGTATTATTTTATTCGGAATAAGCTTGTATGATAAAAAAACAATTGTTATATGACCAAACAAAAGGTAATAACAATTTGAAATGGATAATTGTTGAAATGGCTATAATTATTTAAATTGATTTTATAAATAGATTCACTTTTTAAATCACTTATTAATTTTTTGAAATATTAATAAATTAGCATTACTTTATTTCAAGTAAGCTTATATGAACTGAAACAATTGTTTTATGACAAAATAAAAGGTCATAACAATTTTAAATAGATAATTGTTCAAATAGTCATAACTATTTGAATTTGTTCGGTAAACAAATTTCTTTTTTTAAACTCTTACTTATTAATTTTTGAAATATTAAGAAATTAGTATTATTTTAATTTGGATAAGCTTTAATGAATTGGAATAATTGTTTTATGTCAAAACAAAAGGTCATAACAATATTAAATAAATAATTGTCCCCATAGTCATAACTATTTGAACTTATTCAATAAGCAGATTTATTTTTCCAAATCTTTTGCTTAGTAATTTTTTGAAAGTCAATAAATTTAGATTATTTTATCGAAATAAGCATGTAAGATATAAAACAAATATTTTATGACTAAACAAAAGGTCAAAATAATTTGAAATAAATAATTATTCTAATAGTTTTAACTATTTGGACTGGTTTGGCAAACACATTTATTTTTTAAATCTCATACTTATTAATTTTTGAAATATTATTAAATTAGTATTATTTTTAACCAAATAAGCTTCTATGATTAGAAACAACTATTTTATGACAAAATAAAGGTTTTAATGATTTGAGATTGACAATTGTTCAAATAGTCATAACTATTTAAATCGGTTCGATAAATAGATTTATTATTTAAATCTATTACTTATTAATTTTTGAAATATTAATCAATTAGTATTATTTTATTTTTAATAAGCTTGTATGATAAAAAACAATTATTTTATGATAAAACAAAAGGTCATAATAATTTGAAATAGATAATCATTCAAATGGCCATAATTATTTTAACTAATTCGATAAATCGATTTATTTTTTAAATCTCTTACTTATTAGTTTAGGAAATATTAATAAATTAGTATTATTTTATTCTATCTAAGCTTGTATTAATTGAAACAATTGTTTTATGACAAATCAAAAGGTTATAATGATTTTAAATAGATAATTGTTAAAATAATAATTATTATTTGAACTTATTCAGCAAGTAGATTTATTTTTTTAATCTCTTTCTTATTATTTTTCCAAATGTTAGTAAATTAGTATTAATTTATTCTAAATAAGCTTGTATGAACTGAAACAATTGTTTTGACTCAATAAAAGGTCAAAATGATTTGAAATAGATAATTATTTTAATAGTCTTAACCATTTGAACTAATTCGATAAACAAGTTTATTTTTAAATCTCATACTTATTAAATTTTAAAACATTTTAAAATTAGTATTATTTTAATTTGAATAAGCTTGTACAAACAAAACAATTGTTTTTACGACAAAAAAAAGGTCATAATGATTTGAAATAGATAATCATTCATATTGTCTTAACTATTTGAACTGGTTAGGCAATTAGATTTATTTTTTAATTTTCTTGGTTATTAAGTTTCAAAATATTATTAAATTAGTATTATTTTATTTCAAATAAAATAGTATAAATAGAACCAATTTTTTGCTAACAAAACAAAAGGTTATAATGATTTGAAATAGATAATTATTCAAATAGTCAAAACTATTTGAAATAGTTTGGCAAGTAGATTTACTAAATCTCTTACTGATTAATTTTGCTAAATATTAATAAATTAGTACAATTTTATTTCGAACAAATTTATATTAACAAAAACAATTATTTTATGACAAAATAAAAAAGTAATAATGATTTGAAATAGACAATTGTTCAAATAGTTATAATTATTTGAACTAGTTCAGTAAATAGAATTATTTTTGAAATCTCTTATAAATTTTAGAAATATTAATAAATTAATTTTATTCTATTTCAAATAAGCTTGTATGAGTTGAAATAATTATTTTATGACAAAACAAAAGGTCATAACAATTTGAAATAAATAATTGTTCATATAGTCTTAGCTATTTGAACTGGTTTGACAAACGTATTCATTTTTTAAATCTTAGTTATTAATTTTTAGAATATTATTAAATTAGTATTATTTTATTTCGAATAAGCTTTTATGAACATAAACAAATTTTTATAATAGAAAAAAAGAGTTATAACAATTTGAAATAGATAATTGTTCAAATAGTCATAACTATTTGAACTAGTTTAGCAAACATATTTATTTTTTAAATGTCTTATCAATTCTTGAAATATTAATAAATTAGTATTATTTTATTTCAAAAAAGCTTGTATGTTCAAATAAATAATTGCTCAAATAGGTATAACTATTTGAACTAGTTTGATAAATAGATTTAGTTTTTAAATCACTTATTAATTTTTGAAATATTAATATATTGGTATTACTTTATTTCGAACAAACTTATATGAACAAAAACATTTGTTTTATGACAAAACAAAAGTTAATAATGATTTGAAATAGATAATTATTCAATTAGTCATAATTATTTGAACTAGTTACATAAACAGAATTATTTTTTAAATCTCTTACTTATTAATTTTGAAATATTAATAAATTCATTTTATTTTATTCCAAATAATCTAGTATGAATTCAAAAAAAACTTATTTTATGACAAAACAAAAGGTCATAATGATTTGAAAATAGATAATTATTCTATAGTATTAAATATTTGAACTGGTTCGACAAAGAAATTTATTTTTTAATTCTCTTAGTTATTAATTTTTGGAATATTATTAGATCAGTGTTATTTTATTCCAAATAAACTTGTATGAATAAAAATAAATATTTTATGACAAAATAAAATGTTATAATGATTTCAAGTTTATAATTGTTCAAATAGTCAAAACTATTTGAACTAAGTCAGTAAACAGATTTATTTTTTAAATCTCTTACTTATTAATTTTTGAAAGATTAGTAAATTAGTATTATTTTATTCTAAATAAGATTGAACTTTCAAATAAAATCATTATATGATGAAGCAAAAGGTAATAACGATTTGAAATAGATAATTATTGACATCGCCATAATTATTTGAATAGATTTGACAAACAGAGTCACTTTTTAAATCACTTACTTATTAAATTTTGAAATATTAATAAATTAGTTTTATTTTATTTTGAATAAGCTTGTATGAACTGAAACGATTATTCTATGACAAAAAAAAAGGTCATAACGATTTGAAACAGATAATTGTTCACATAGTCCTAACTGTTAGAACTACTTTAGCAAACAAATTTATTTTTTAAATCTTTTAGTTATTAATTTTTAGAATATTTTTAAATTAGTATTATTTTATTTTCAATATGCTTATATAAACTAAAACATTATTTTATAACATAATAATAGGTTATAGCAATTGAAATAGATAATTGTTCAAATAGAAACCAATTTAGTAAATGAATTTATTTTTTAAATCTCCTATTTATTAATTTTTGAAATATTAATAAATTAGTATTTTTTATCCCGAATAGGCTTATATGATGAAAAACAATTGTTTTATGACAAAAGAAAAGTTCATAATGATTTGAAATAGATAATTATTCAAATGGCTACAATTATTTGAATCGATTTGATAAACTGACTTAATTTTTAAATATCTAACTCATCAATTTTTGAAATTTTAATAAAATAATATTATTTTATCTCGAATAAGCTTTTTCAAACTGAAACAATTGTTTTATGATAAAACAAAAGGTTATATTTATTTTAAATAGATAATTGTTTAAATCATCATAACTATTTAAACTTGTTTGGTAAACATTTATTTTTTAAAATTTCTTGTGTATTGATGTTCTAATGTTAATAAATTAGTATCATTTTATTTCAAATAAGCATGTATGAGCTAAAAAAATTATTTTATGACTAAACAAAAGGTTAGAATGGTTTGAAATAGATAATTGTTCTAATAGTCTTAACTATTTGAACTGGTTCTATAAGCATATTTATTTTTTAAATCTTTATTAATTTTTAGAATATTATTAATTTAGCAATATTTTACTCCGAATAAGCTAGTGTGAATAGAAACAATTGTTTTATGACAAATGAAGATCATAATGATTTGAGATAGATAATTGTTCAAATACTCATAACTATTTAATTGGTTCGATAAATAGATTTTGTTTTAAATCTCTTATTAATTTTTGAAATATTAATAAATTAGTATTATTTTATTCTGAATAGTTTTGTATGAATAGAAACAATTGTTTGATGATAAAACAAAGTGTCATAACTATTTGAAATAGATAATAGTTCAAATGGATATGACCATTTGAACTTGTTTTGTGAACAAATTTATTTTTAAATCTCCAACTTATTAATTTTTAGAATATTAATAAATTAGCATTATTTTATTTGAATAAATTTGTATGAATGGAAACAACTATTTTATGACAAAACAAAATATCATAACAATTTGAAATAAATAATTATTCAAATAGTCATAACTATTTGAACTCCTAGGTAAACAGATTTATTTTTTAAATCTTTTACTTATTAATTTTGGTCTTTTAAGAATTAGTATTATTTTTTCCGAATAAGCTTTATGAACAAAAACAATTGATTTATGACAAAACAAAAGGACATAACAATTTGAAGTAGATAATTGTTCAAATAGTCATAACTATTTGAACGTGTTCAAAAAACATACTTATTTTTAAATTTTTACTTATTAATTTTTGAAATATTAATAAATTTATATTATTTTATTTGAAATAAGCTTGCATGAATGAACCAATATTTTTTATGACAAAACAAAAGGCCATAATGTTTTGAAATAGATAATTGTTCAAATAGTCATAACTATTTAAACATGTTCGGTAAACATATTCATTTTTAATTCTCTTACTCATTAATTTTGGAATATTAATAAATTAGTATTATTTTATTTCAGATAAGCTTATATGAGTTGAAACAATTGTTTTACTATAAAACAAAAGGTTACAATAATTTTAAATAAACAATTATTCAAATAGTCATGACTATTTGAATTTATTCAGAAAACATATTTATTTTTTAAATCTTTTACTTATTAATTGCTGAAATATTAATAAATTAATATTATTTTAATCCAAATAAGCTTTATAAATAGAAACAATTGTTTTATGACAAAACAAAAAGTCATAACAATTTGAAATAAATAATTATTCAAATAGTTATAAAGATTTGAACTTGTTCGATAAACAGATTTATTTTTTAAATCTTTTACTTATTAATTGTCTTAATATTAATAAATTTGTATTATTTTATTAGAAATAAGCTTGTATGAACAGAAAAAATCATTTTATGACAAATAAAAAGTTATAGCAATTTCAAATAGATAATTGTTAAAATAGTCACAATTATTTACACTTGTTCAGTAAATATATTCATTTTATAAAATCTCTTAATTATTAATTTTGAAATATTAATAACTTAGTATTATTTTATTTTGAATAAAGCTTATATGAACTGAAATAATTTTTTTTAATGACAGAACCAAAGGTCATAACAATTTCAAATAGATATTTATTCAAAATAGTCATGACTATTTGATCTAGTTCAATAAACATATTTACTTTTGAAAATTTTTACTTATTAATTCTTGAAATATTAATAAATTAGTATTATTTTAATTTGACTAAGTTTGTATGAATAGAAATTATTATTTTATAATAGAAAAAAAATCATAACAATTTGAAATAAATATTGCTCAAATAGTTCATAACTATTTTGAACTGTTTTGGTAAATAGATTTATTTTTTAAAATCTCTTATTAATTTTTGAAATATTAATAGATTAGTATTTTTTATTTGAACAAACTTATACAAACAAAAATATTTATTTTATGACAAAATAAAAGGTCATAATGATTTGAAATAGATAATTGTTCAAATAGTCATAATTATTTGAACTGTTAGGTAAACAAAATTATTTTTTAAATCTCTTACATATTAAATTTTGAATATTAATAAACATTTTATTTTATTCCGAATAAGCTAGTATGAATTGAAAAAATTGTTTTATGACAAAACAAAAACAATTTGAAATAGATAATTGTTAATATAGTTTAATTATTAGAACTAGTTCAACAAACAAATTTATTTTTTAAATCTCTTAGTTATTAATTTTCAAAATATTATTATATTAGTATTATTTTATTTCAAATAAGCTTGTATGAATAGAAATAATTGTTTTATGATAGAACAAAAGGTTATAATGATTTGAAGTATACAATTGTTTAAATAGTCATAATTATTTAAATTGGTTCATAAACATCTTTTATTAATTTTTGAAAGATTAATAAATTAGTATTATTTTATTCCAAATAAATTTGTATGATCAAAAACAATTGTTATATGACCAAACAAAAGGTAATAATAATTATTGAAATGGCCATAATTATTTAAATTGATATGGTAAACAAATTCACTTTTTTAATCTCTTATTAATTTTTGAATATTAATAAATTATATCATTTTATTTGAATAAGCTTGTATGAACTGAAACAATTGTTTTGTAACAAAACAAAATGTCATAATGATTTTCAATAGACAATTGTTCAAATAGTCATAATATTTGAATTTGTTTGATAAAAAAATTTATTTTTTTAAATGCTTGTTTATTAATTTTTGAAATATTGAGAAATTAGTATTATTTTATTTTGGCTAAACTTTTA
This sequence comes from Durio zibethinus, assembly GCF_002303985.1. The sequence goes on from NW_019168141.1 coordinate 9,420, forward strand.
TGAACTGAAACAATTGTTTTATATTAAACAAAAGGTCATAATGATTTTAAATAAATAATTGTTCAAATAGTCATAACTATTTAAACTTGTTCAGTAAATAGATTTATTTTTTCAAACCTTTAGCTTATTAATTTTTTGAATGTTAATAAATTTGGATTATTTTATTCTGAATAAGCTTTAAGATATGAAACAAATATTTTATGACTAAACAATATTTTATGACTAAACAAAAGGTAAAAAATGATTTGAAATAGATAATTATTCTAATAGCTTTAACTATTTGAACTGGTTCAGCAAATACATTTATATTATAAATCTCTTACTTAATAATTTTTGAAATATTATTAAATTAGCATTATATTTAATTGAATAACCTTCTATGATCAAAATCAATTATTTTATTACAAAACAAAGATCTTAACGATTTGATATTGATAATTTTCTTGGTTATTAAGTTTAAAATATTATTAAATTAGTATTATTTTATTCCAAATAAAATAGTATGAACATAACCAATTGTTTGATGACAAAATAAAAGGTTATAATGATTTGAAATAGATAATTATCCAAATAGTCAAAACTATTTGAAATGGTTTGGTAAACAGATTCACTTTTTAAATCTCTTGCTATATTAATAATTTATAATCTTTCAAAATATTAATATAAGTTTTATAAAAATAAGTAATATGTTTAATCAATAATTTAAATAGTTATCATTATTTGAAACTGTATATATACAATATTTTCAAATCTCTTACTATAATTTTTGAAATTTAATAAATTAATTTTTATATCTAGTTTCGAAAATAACTAATGTAATGACTCAAATAATCATAAATTTGAATAAAATAATTGTTCATATTAGTTTAACTATTTGTCATAAAAAGTTATATACTAATTAAATAAATAAATATAAATTAGTATTATTATATTTCAATAATTTTATTTATGAAACAATTATTATATCATTAAACAAATGGTTTAAAAATGATTTGAAATAGATTAATTAATTCTAGATAATTGTATTATTTGAACTGGTGTTGGCAAACATATTTATTTTTAAATCTCTTATTAATTTTTAGAATATTATTAAATTATTATTATTTTATCCAAATAAGCATGATCAGAAATAATTATTTTAAGAGAAAACAAAGATCATAATGATTTGAGAATGATATTTGTTTAAATAGTCATAACTATTTAAATTGATTGAAAAAATAGTTTTAGTTTTTAAATCTCTTACTTGATGGAAGAAAAGGTCATAATGACTTAAAATAGTTAGATTGATTGTTCAAATAGTCAAATCTATTTAAACTTGTTCGATAAATAGATTTATCTTTTTAAATCTCTTGCGTATTAATTTTTTAAATGTTAATAAATTAGTATTATTTTGTTCTGAATAAACTTGTATGAATTGAAAAAATTTCTTTATGATTAAAAAAAATATTAGAATAATTTGAAATAGATAATTGTTCTAATAGTGTTAACTATTTGAATTGGTTCGGCAAACATATTTATTTTTTAAATCTTTTACTTATTAATTTTTGTAATATTATTAAGTTAGTATTAATTTAATTTGAATAAGGTTGTATTAAAAAAACAATTGTTTTATAACAAAATAAAGATCATAACGATTTGAGATAGATAATAGTTCAAATAGTCATAACAAATTTCAAAAAATAGATTTAGTTTTAAATCTCTTATTAATTTTCAAAATATTAATAGATAAATATTATTTTATTCTAAATAATTTTGCATAAATAGAAACAATTGTTTTATTAAAAACAAAAGGTCATAACAACTTGAAATAGATAATTATTCAAATGGACATGACTATTTGAACTTGTTGATAAACAAATTTATGTTTTAAATCTCCTACCTATTAATTTTTAGAATATTAATAAATTAGTATTCTTTTATTCCAAATAAACTTGTATGAATAGAAATAATTATTTTATGACAAAACAAAAGATCATAACTATTTGAAATAAATACTTGTTCATCTAGTCATAACTATTTGAACTTGCTTAGTAAAGAGATTTATTTTTTTAAAATCTTTTACTTATTAATTTTTGGAATATGAATAAACTAGCATTATTTATTTCGAATACACATGTTTGAATAGAAATAATTGGTTTATAACAAAACAAAAAGTCATAACTATTTGAAATAAATAATTGTTTAACTAATAATAACTATTTGAATGTGTTTTATGACAAAATAGTCTTAACTATTTGAACTAGTTTGGCAAACACATTTAATTTTTAAATCTCTTACTTATTAATTTTTAAAATATTATTAAATTAGTATTATTTTAATCTAAATAAGCTGGTGTGAAAAGAAACAATTGTTTTATGACAAAATAAAAGGCATAACGATTTAAGATAGATAATTATTCAAATAGCCATAACTATTTGAACTGTTTCAGTAAATAGATTTAGTTTTTAAATCTCTTATTAATTTTCAAAATATTAGTAGATTAGTATTATTTTATTTTGAATAATTTTGCATGAACAGAAACAATTGTTTTATGACAAAACAAAATATCATAACGATTTGAAACAAATAATTATTCAAATGGACATGATTATTTGAACTTGTTCGGTAAGCAAATTTATTTTTTAAATCTCCTACCTATTAATTTTTAGAATATTAATAAATTAGTATTATTTTATTTTGAATAAACTTATGTGAATAGAAACAATTGCTTTATGACAAAATAAAAGATCATAACTATTTGAAATAAATGATTGTTCAAATAGTTATAACTATTTGAACTTACGCGGTAAACAGATTTATTTTTTAAAATTTTTGGAATATTAATAAAATAGTATTATTTTATTTCAAATACGCTTGTATGAACAAAAACAATTGGTTTATGATAAAACAAAAGGTCATGACTATTTAAAATAGATAATTGTTCAAATAGTCATAACTATTTGAAAGTGTTCAGAAAATAGATTTATTTTTAAAATTTTTACTTATTAATTTTTGGAATATTAACAAATTTATATTATTTTATTCAATATAAGCTTGTATGAACAAAAACAATTATTTTATGACAAAACAAAAGGTCATAATGATTTGAAATAGATAATTTTTCAAATAGTCATAACCATTTGAACTTGTTCGGTAAATAAATCCATTTTTTAAATCTCTTTCTCATTAATTTTTAGAGTATTAATAAATTAGTATATTTTATTTTAAATAAGCCTATATGAAATGATACAATTGTTTATGATGAAACAAAAGGTCATAACAATTTGAAATAGATTATTATTCAAATAATTTTAACTATTTAAACTTGTTCAATAAACATATTTATTTTTAAAATCTTATACTTATTAGTTTTCAAAATATTAATAAACTAATATTATTTTAATCTGAATAAGCTTGTATGAACGAAAACAATTGTTTTATGGCAAAAAAAAAAGTCATAATGATTTGAAATAAATATTTATTCAAATAGTCATAACTATTTGAACTTATTGAGTAAACAAATTTATTTTTCAAATCTTTTGCTTATTAATTATCTAAATGATAATAACTTTGTATTATTTTAATTGAAATAAGCTTATAAGAATAACAAAAATTATTTTATAATAAAATAAAAGGTTATGATGATTTGAAATAGGTAATTGCTCAAATAGTGACAACTATTTAAACTTGTTTGATAAACAATTTCAGTTTTTAAATATCTTATTTATTAATTTTTAGAATATTAATAAATTAGAATTATGTTATTCTAAATAAGCTTGTATGAATAGAAACAATTGTTTTGTGACAAAACAAAAAGTCATAATGATTTGAAATAGATAATTATTCAAACAGTCATAACTATTTGCACTGGTCAGGCCAACAGATTCATTATTTAAATCTGTTACTTATTAATTTTTAAAATATTAATAAATTAGCATTACTTTATTCCAAATAAAACTGTATCAATAGAAATAATTGTTTAATGACAAAACAAATGGTCATAACAATATGAAATAAATAATTGTTTAAATTGTTATAACTAATTGAACTAGTTTGGTAAACAAATTTATTTTTTAAATCTCTTATTAATTTTTAAAATATTAATAAATTAATATTATTTTATTCTAAACAAAATTATATGAACAAAAACATTCATTTTATGACAAAACAAAAGTACATAATTATTTGAAATGGATAATTATTCATATAGCTTTAACTATTTGAACGGTTCAACAAACAAATTTATTTTCAAATCTCATAATTATTAATTTTCATAATATTATTAGAATAATATTATTTTATTTCGAATAAGCTTGTATGAACATAAAAAATTGTTTTATGACAAAACAAAAGGTTATAATGACTTGAAATATATAATTGTTCAAATAGTCATAATTATTTGAATTGGTTCAGTAAACAAATAATCTCCTACTTATTAATTTTTGAAATATTAATAATTAGTATTTTTTTATTCTAAATAGGGTTGTATGATGAAAAACAATTGTTTTATGACAAAAAAAAAGTTCAAAATGATTTGAAATAGATAATAGTTTAAATGGCCATAAATATTTGAATTGATTGAATAAATTGATTTATGTTTTAAATTTCCAAATTTTCAATTTTTGAAATATTAATAAAGTAATATTATTTTATTTTGGATAAGCTTTTGTTTAAAATGATAATTGTTCAAATAGTTATAATTATTTAAACTTGTTTGGTTAATAGATTTATGTTTTTAAATTGCTTGCTTTTTAATTTCCTAAATGTTAATAAAATAATATTATTTTATTTCGAATAAGTATGTATGAATTGAAACAATTATTTTATAACTAAATAAAAGGTCAGAATGATTTGAAATAGATAGTTGTTCTAATAGTCTTAACTATTTGAACTGGTTCAACAAATATATTTATTTTTTAAATCTCTTACTTATAAATTTTTAAAATATTATTAGTTTAACAATATTTTACTCCGAATAAGTTTGTATAGATAGAAACAATTGTTTAATGACAAAACAAAGATCATACCAATTTGAGATAGATAATTATTTAAATACTCATAACTATTTAAACTGTCTGGTAAACAGATTTAGTTTTTAAATCTCTTATTAATTTTTAAAATATTAATAAATTAGTATTATTTTATTCTAAATAATTTTGTATGAATAGAAACAATTATTTTATGACAAAACAAAAGATCATAAAAATTTAAAACAAATAATTATTTAAATATTCATAACTATTTGAACTCACTAGTTAAACAAATTTATTTTTTAATCTTTTACTTATTTATTTTTGGAATTTTAATAAATTATTATTTTATTCTAATAAGCTTTTATGAATAAAAACAATTGTTTTATGGCAAAACAAAAAGTCATCATGATTTGAAATAGATAATTGTTTAAATAGCCATAACTATTTAAACGTGTTCAAAAAATATATTTATTTTTTATATTTTTACTTATTAATCTTTGGAATATTAGTAAATTTGTTGGATTATGGGGTCCAGCAGTCTCCCATAGGGACTCGATATGTCGATTCATCTGGGTGGGGTATCCTTTGGTGGATCGAATTCTAGTGTATAGCAACCCAACTTGCCAAAGCCCAATGGGTGAGGTATCCCATAAAGGCTTTGCGAAGCCCTTTATGTCCACCTGTTGCTTAGTACGGGGCTCTGCGCTTCAAAAAGAGAATAAGAAAATAGAGTTGGGCCTTCACTATTAGCTATAGCTTTTGGTGTAATGGTAAGCGCTTGATCTTGAAAACTGGTATGTGAGCCTTGAATTGATCATTATTTTGAAATGACAAAACATTAAAGCTAAATAAACTTGATCAAGATTTTGAAAAAGGATTTATTTAGTACATGAAGTTTTATATTTTGGTACTAAATAAATAATATGATTTTCAAAGCTTAAACAAACCTTTCTTTGTTTTCATATTTCTCAAACCAAATCTATCTTTAAAGATTATATATTTGAGCTTAAATGAAAGTCCAAATGTTGTTTTTAAAGTGAACTTATTCATTTTATACTTAATACAATTTTGATAATATTGATTTTGAGAAATAGATTAACTTAAGAAAGCTGTTTTACAATAATAAAGTTTTCCAACATTGAACTTGTTTTATTTTTTTTGTATTAATTTACAAAGTCTTAATATTTAAATTTTATATGGTTGGAAAGCTATTTGAGTCTACTTTCTAATGGATTAAACAAAATCAAAATCCTAATTTTCTAAGAAAAGATTTTGAATTTTACTAGACACTGCAGTTATCAGAAAAACTGCACAAGACATAACTTTGAAAATTCACTATAATTCGTACATAGTGAATTAGGTGATGAACTTTATATGGATAGAAAGCCCTTTAAGTCTAGTTTTCTAAATCTTCAAAATATTTGTGATTTTGGATTTTTATAACTCAAGTTATGATCAAATTAGTAAGTATAGTGCAAAACATGAAACTATCACCCAGCATGGATAGGATCAATCCCCTCTGGAAGGGATCGATTGGTTTTCAAACAAAATGCTCCCAAGACCCAAAATCCAGAAAAGGGATCGATCCCCTACAAAAGGGATCAATTGGTTAGGCTATTTTTAAAAGGAAATTGGTTTAAAACATGAACCAATCGATCCCCTAAGGGAAGGGATCAATCCCCTGAAGGCCAAAATCATTCCAACGGCTATTTTATCAAGGATTCAACGGCTACTTTCACTCCCAAACACTTCCAACAGCTACTTCTTCAATTTCTCTATAAATTGGGCACTCCAACACACTAAGAAGATTGATGAATCAAGAAAGCAAGAGCCAATAAGCAATATTTTCTTTCTTTCAAATAATCAAGAGTTTTTAGAGCTTCAAAGTCTATATTTTTGCATTTATTGTATCCAAATTATTTTTGTTGTTTATTCATCATTTTCTTGTCTATACCATTGTATACTTCAAATTAGCAAACATCCAACCTTTGAGAGGTTCTTAGAGTTTGCAAAACACTTCAAAATTTTTGTGTTGTGTGCTTGTAAGCTTAAGGGGGAGGATAACCCTTAAGAGTGTGTAGTGTTGAGTTTGTAAAGCTTTGAGAAGCTTGTTTGTAATCTTTAACACATAGTAGATTGGAGCCTTGGTGCGGACAACCAAGAGAGAGGATGTAGGTGCCTTGTGGAGAAGGACTTAACCTCTATAAATCATTGTGTTTGATTTCTGTATCCCTATCTCCTTATAATTTATTATTGTTCATATTTAATTTTAAGTTCATTAATTGTTATTGTTTTCATTATATTTTCATCAAAAGGGCTTATTGTCTTAATTTTCATTCAACTATATTGAAATCATTATTTGGGAAGAATTTAGAAATATCGAATCACCCCCCTCTTGGATCACCATCTAACCTATAAAGCTAACAGAATTCATATTATTTTATTCGAAATAAGCTTGTATGAACAAAAACAATTATTTTATGGCAAAACAAAATGTCATAATGATTTGAAATAGATAATTGTTCAAATAGTCATAACTATTAAACTTGTTTAATAAACAGATTCATTTTTTAAATCTCTTCTCATTAATTTTTGAAATAGTAATAAATTAGTATTATTTTATTTTGAATAAGCCTAAATGAATTGAGACAATTATTTTATGATGAAACAAAAGGTCATAATGATTTGAAATAGATAATTATTCAAATAGTTATTACTATTTGAACTTGTTCGATAAACATATTTATTTTTTATATCTTTTACTTATTAATTTTCAAAATATTAACAAATTAATATTATTTTAATTTGAATAAGCTAGTATGAACAAAAATAATTATTTTATGGCAAAACAAAAGGTCATAAACAATATTTGAAATAAAATAATTGTTCAAATAATCATAACTATTTGAAATTATTTAGTTAATAGATTTGAGATAAGCTTGTATGAATAGAAAAAATTGTTCTATGACAATACAAAAGGTTATAGCAAATTGAAATAGATAATTGTTCAAACAGCCATAACTATTTGAACTTGTTCAATAAACAAATTCATTTTTTAAATCTCTTATTAATTTTTGGAATATCAATAAATTCGAATAATGTTATTCCAAATAAGCTTGTATGAACAGAAACAATTATTTTTGTGACAAAACAAAAGGTCATTATGATTTGAAATAGATAATTGTTCAAACAATCATAATTATTTACACTGATCAGGCCAATAGATACAGTTTCTAAATCCGTTACTAATTAATTTTTAAAATATTAATAAATTAGCATTACTTTATTTGAATAAGACTGTATGAACAGAAACAATTGTTTATGATAAAACAAATGATCATAATGATTTAAAATAAATAATTATTCAAATAATTATAACTAATTGAACTGGTTTGGCAAGCAGGTTTATTTTTTAAATCTCTTATGTATTAATTTTTGAAATATTAATAAATTAATATTATTTTATTCTGAACAAACTTATATGAACAAAAACATTTGTTTTATGACAAAACAAAGGGTAATAACAATTTGAAATAGATAATTGTTCAAATAGTCATAATTGTTTGAAATAGTTTTGCAAACAAAATGGCTATGACTTTTTGTTTTGTCATAAAACAATTGTTTTTGTTCATACAAACTTATTCAGATTAAAATAATATTAATTTATTAATATTTTGACAATTAATAAGTAAAAGATTTAAAAAATCAATATGTTTACTGAACAGGTTCAAATAGTCATGATTATTTGAATAATTATCTATTTCAAATCATTGTGACCTTTTATTTTTTAAACAATTGTTTTAGTTAATATAAGCGTGAGTAAGAGAATTAAAAAAATGAATTTGTTTACTGAAAAAGTTTAATTAGTTATGACTATCTAAATAATTATCTATTTCAAAACAATATGACCATTTGTTTTGTCATAAAATAATTGGTTTTGTTCATGCAAGCTTATTTCGAATAAAATAATATAAATTTATTAAAATTCTGAAAATTAATAAGTAAAAATTTAAAACATAAATGCATTTTCTAAACACGTTCAAATAGTTATGACTATTTGAACAATTATCTATTTCAAATCATTATAACAATTTATTTTGTTATAAACCAATTGTTTCTATTCATACAAGCTTATTTAGAATAAAATAATACTAATTTATTAATATTTCTAAAATTAATAAATAAAAGATTTAAATAATAAATCTATTTATCGAGCAAGTTCAAATAGTTATGACTATTTGAATAGTTATATATTTCAAATCATTTATGATCTTTTGTTTTATCATAAAACAATTATTTTTATTCATACAAGTTTATGTGGAATAAAATAATACTTATTTATTTTTATTCTAAAAATTAATAAGTTAGAGATTTAAAAAATAAATTTATTTATCGAACAAGTTCAAATAGTCATGTCCATTTGAACTGTTATCTATTCAAATTGTTATGACATTTTTTTTGTCGTAAAATATTTTTTCTATTCATACAAAATTATTTAGAATAAAATAATTACAATTTATTACTATTTTGAAAATCAATGGGGATTTAAAAATAAATGTGCTTTCTAAACCATTTCAAATAGATAAGACTATTAGAACAATTATCTATTCCAAAATTGTTTTGATCTTTTGTTTAGTCAAAAAATAATTGTTTCAATTCATACATGCTTATTCAAAATATAATAATACTAATTTATTAACATTAAGAAAATTAATAAGAAATTTAAAAAAATTTATTTATCGAATAAGTTCAAATAGTTAAGACTATTCAAATAATTATCTATTTAAAATCATTATGACATTTTATTTTATCATAAAATAACTATTTCAGTACACAAAAGTTTATCTGATATAAAATAATATTACTTTATTAATATTTCAAAAATTAATAAGTTAGAGATTTAAAAAATAAATCAGTTTGTCAAATTAGTTTAAATAATTATGGCCATTTGAACAATTATCTATTTCAAATCATTAAGAACTTTTGTTTTGTCATAAAACAATTGTTTTTCATCATACAAGCTTATTCGAAATAAAAAAAATACTAATTTACTAATATTTCAAAAAATTAATCAGTAAGATTTAAAAAGTTAATATGTTTACTGAACCAGTTCAAATAGTTATGACTGTTTGAATAATTATATATTTCAAATTGTTATAACCTTTTGTTATCTCATAAAATGATTATTTCTGTTCACACAAGTTTATTTGAAATAAAATAATACTAATGTAATAATATTCTGAAAATTAATAACTAAGAGACTTAAAAAATAAATTTGTTTGCTAAACTAGTTCAAACAGTTAAGGCTATATGAACATTTCTTTATTTCAAATCATTATGACCTTTTATTTTGTCGTAAAAACTTTTTTCAATTCTTAGTAATTTATTCAAAATAAAATAAAATAATTTATTAATATTTCAAATCTCAATAAGTAAGAGATTCAAAAAATAATTATGTTTGCCTAACCAGTTCCAATAATTATGGCTATTTAAACAATTATCTATTGCAAATCTTTATGACCTTTTGTTTTGTCATAAAACAAATATTTTTGTTCATATAAGTTTGTTTGGAATAAAATAATATTAATTTATTAATATTTTGTAAATTAAGAAGTAAGAAATTTAAAAAATAAATCTGTTTACTAAACTAGTTTAATTAGTTATAACTATTTCAACAATTAATTTCAATCATTATGACTATTTTTTTTGTGATAAAAACAATTATTTCTGTTTATATAGTCTTATTAGAAATAAAGTAATGCTAATTTATTAATATTTTGAAAGCTAATAAGTAACGGATTTGAAGAATGAAACTGTTGGCTTGACCAGTGCAAATAGTTATGATTGTTTGAACAATTATCTATTTCAAATCATTATAACCTTCGTTTTATCACAAAACAATTGATTCTATTCGTACAAGCTTATTTGAATAACATAATTCTATTTTATTAATATTCTAAAAATTAATAAGTAAGAGATTTAAAAAATGAATTTGTTTACCGAACAAGTATAAATGATTATGACTATTTGAACAATTATCTATTTCAAATCGCTATAACCTTTTGTTTTGTCATAAAACAAAAATTTCTATTCATACAAGCTTATTTCAAATAAAATTACATAAATTTATTAATATGTAGACACATAATAAGTAAAAGATTTAAAAAATAAATCTATTTATCAAATAAGTTCAAATAGTTTGACTATTTGAAAAATTATTTATTTCAAATAGTTATGACTTTTTGTTTGTCATGAAACAATTGTTTTTCTTCATACAAGCCTATTCAGATTAAAATAATATTAATTTATTAATATTTTAAAAATTAATAAGTAAAATATTTTAAAATAAATATGTTTATTGAACAAGTTCAAATAGTCATAACTATTTGAATAATTATTTGTTTCAAATCGTTATGACATTTTGTTTTGTCATAAAATAATTGTATCAATTCATATAGGCTTATTCAAAATAAAATATCACTAATTTATTAATATTTTGAAAATTAATTGGTAAGAGATTTAAAAAAATGAATCTGTTTACTAAACAAGTTGAAATAGTTATGACTATTTGAATAATTATCTATTTCAAAATGCTATGACCTTTTGTTTTGTCATAAGATAATTGTTTGTTCATACAAGCTTATTTCAAATAAAATAATTAAATTTATTAATATTCCAAAATTTAATAAGTAAAAATTTAAAAAATAAATTTATTTTCTAAACATATTCAAATAGTTCTAACTATTTGAATAATTATCTATTTCAAATAGTTAAGACTTTTTGTTTGTGATAAACCAATTGTTTCTATCCATACAAGCTTATTTGAAATAAAATAATACTAATTTATTAAAATTCCAAATATTACTAAGTAAAAGATTTAAAAAATAAATCTGTTTATTGAGTAAGCTCAAATAAGTATTAATGTTTAAACAATTTTTTATTTCAAATAGTTATGATCTTTTGTTTTGTCATAAAATAATTATTTCTATTCATACAAGTTTATTCAAAATAAAATAATACTACTTAATATTTTGCAAATTAATAGGTAGGAGATTTAAAAAATAAATCTGTTTACCAAACAACTTCAAATAGTCATGTCCATTTGAACAATTATCTATTTCAAATCGTTATGACCTTTTGTTTTGTCATAAAATAATTATTTTTGTTCATACAGAATTATTCAAAATAAAATAACACTGATTTATTAATATTTTAAAAATTAATTAGAGATTTAAAAAGTAAATCTATTTACTGAACCAATTCATATAGTTATGACTATTTGAACAATTATCTATCTCAAATTGTAATGATCTTTATTTTGACATACAACAATTGTTTCTTTTCACATAAGCTTATTCGATTAAAATGATAATAATTTAATAATTTTTGAAAATTAATAAGTAAGAGATTTAAAAAATAAATATGTTTGTCAAACTAGTTTTAATAGTTAAGACTATTAGAACAATTATCTATTTCAAATCATTTTAACCTTTTTTTAGTTATAAAATAATTATTTCAGTTCATACAAGCTTATTTGAAATAAATAATACTATATTAACATTTGAAAAATTAATAAAGCAACAGATTTAAAAAAAATAAATCTATTTATTGAACAATTTCAATTAGATATGACTATTTGAATAATTATCTATATAAATTTTTTTAACCTTTTATTTTGTCATAAAACAATGTATTTGCTAAACCAATCAAATAGTTAAGACTGTTAGAATAATTATATATTTCAAATCGTTCTAACCTTTTGTTTAGTCATAAAATAATAATATTTTATTAACATTTAGAAATTTAATAAGCAAGGAATTTACAAAAATAAATTTGTTTACCGAATAAGTTCAAATAATTATGACTATTTGAATAATTATCTATTTAAAATCATTATGACCTTTTGTTTTATCATAAAACAATTGTTTCATTTCATAAAAGTTTATCCAAAATAAAATATTACTTTATTAATATTTCAAAAATTGAGAAGTTGGAGATTTAAAAAATAAACCAGTTTATTGAATTAGTTCAAATAGTTTTGGCCATTTAAACAATCATCTATTTCAAATCATTATGAACTTTTGTTCTATCATAAAACAATTATTTTTTGTCATACAAGCCAATTCAAAATAAAATAATAGTAATTTATAAATATTTCAAAAATTAATAAGTAGAAGATTATTTGTTTATTGAACCAATTCAAATAATTATGACTATTCGAACAATTATATATTTCAAGTTGTTATAACCTTTTGTTTTGTCATAAAACAATTATTTATATTCATACAAGCTTATTCGAAATAAAATAATGCTAATCTAATAATATCATGAAAATCAATAACTTAGAGATTTAAAAAATAAATTTGTTTGTCGAACCAGTTCAAATAGTTAAGGCTATATAAATAATTATTTATTTCAAATCATTATGTTCTTTTGTTTTGTCATAATCTATTAACATTTCAAAATTAATACGAGATTTAAAAATTAAATTTGTTTATTAAACCAGTTGAAATAGTTATGACTATTTGAGTAATTATTTATTTTAAATTGTTATGACTTTTTGTTCTGTTATAAAATAATAGTTTATGTTCATATAAGTTCATTCAGATTAAAATTATACTAATTTATTAAAATTTCAATAGTTAATAAATAAAAAATTTTAAAAATAAATATGTTTACCAAATTAGATCAAATAGTTATGACTTTTTGAATAAATATCTATTTCAAATCATTATGACCTTTTGTTTTATCATAAAAAAAATTTATTTTAGTTAATATAAAATTATTCAAAATAAAATAATACTAAGCTATTAATATTCCAAAAATTAATAATTAAGAGATTTAAAAAATGAATCTGTTTACCGAACAAGTTTAAATAATTATGACTATTTGAACAATTATCTATTTGAAATTGCTATAACGTTCTGTTTTGTCAATAAATGATTTTTTTGTTCATACAAGCTTATTTCGATTAAAATAATATAAATATATTAATATTAAGACACTTAATAAGTAAAGGATTTAAAAAAATAAATATTTTTATCAAATAAGTTCAATCTTTATGACTATTTGAACAATTATTTATTTTAAATTGTTATGACTTTTTATTTTGTCATAAAGCAATTGTTTCTAATTCAATACAATGCTTATTCAAGATTAAATAATTTTAATTGATTAATATTTCTACAAATAATGAGTAAAAGATTTAAAAAAATAAATATGTTTACTAAATAAGTTCAAATAGTCATGACTATCTGAACAATTATCTATTTCAAAACATTGTGACCTTTTTGTTTTGTAATAAAACAATTGTTTTCATTCATAAAACAATTGGTTCTATTCAACAAGCTTATTTCGAATAAAACAATATAAATTTATTAATATTCCAAAAATTAATAAGTAAAAATTTAAAAAATAAATATGTTTTTTAAACACGTTCAAATAGTTATGACTATTTGAACAATTATATATTTTAGATCGTTATGACCTTTTGTTTTGTCATAAACCAATTTTTCTGTTCATAACAACTTATTTGGAAAAAATAATAGTAATTTATTAAAATTCCAAACATTAATTAGTAAAAGATTTAAAAAATAAATCTATTTACCGAGCGAGTTCAAATAGTTATAACTATTTAAATAATTATTTATGTCAAATCGTTATGATCTTTTGTTTGTTCATAAAACAATTGTTTCTATTAATACAATTTTATTCAAAATAAAATAATACTAACTTATTAATATTAAAAAAGTTAATAAGTTGGAAATTTAAAAAATAAATCTATTTACCAAACAAGTTCAAATAGTCATGTCCATTTGAACTATTATCTATTTTAAATCGTTTTGACTTTTTCTTTTATCATAAAATAATTGTTTCTGTTAATGCAAAATTATTCATATTAAAATAATATTGATCTATTAATACTTTGAAAATTAATAAGACATTTAAAAACTAAATCTGTTTTTTAAAACAGTTCAAATAATTATAACTATTTGAATAATTATCTATCTCAAAATGTTATGATCTTTATATCATCATAAAAAAATTGTTCCTTTTCATACAAGTTTATTCAGATTAAAATAATATCAATTTAATAATATTCCAAAAATTAATAAGTAAGAGATTTAAAAAATAAATGTGTTTGCGGAGCTAGTTTAAATAGTTAAGACTGTTAGAACAATTATTTATTTCAAATCATTCTAACCTTTTGTTTAGATATAAAACAATTATTTCAGTTCATACAAGCTTATTCAGAATAAAATAATACTAATTTATTAACATTTGAAACATTAACGAATAAGAGATTTAAAAAAATAAATCTGTTTATTGAAAAAGTTAAAAAATATTTGACTTTTTAAACAATCATTCTAATTACTTAAAGTCGTTATGAGCTTCATTTTGTCATAAAATAATTGTTTCAGTTCATAAAAACTTATCTGAAATAAAATAATATTACTTTATTAATATTTTGAAAATTAAGAAGAGATTTAAAAACTAAAACTATTTTTCGAACCTATTCAAATAGTTAAGACTATTTGAACAAATATTAATCTCAAATCATTATGATTTTGTTTTCTCATAAAAAAATTGTTTTTGATCATCCAAGCTTATGCAGATAAAAATAATACTAATTTAATAATATTCCAAAAATTAATAAGAGATTTAAAAAATAAATGTGTTTGCTAAACCAATTCAAATAGTTAAGAGTATTAGAATAATTATCTATTTTAAATTGTTCTGACCTATTGTTTATTCATATAATAATTGTTTTAGTTCATACAAGCTTATTCAAAATAAAATAATACTAATTTATTAACATTTATTTATTTCAAATTGTTATGACCATTTGTTCAAACAATTAAGACTATATGAACAGTTATTTATTTCAAATTGTTAAGACTTTTTGTTTTGGCATAAAACAATTGTTTTGGTTAAGATAAGTTTATTCAAAATAAAATAATACTAATTTATTAATATTTAGCAAATTAATTCGTAAGAGATTTAAAAAATAAATCTATTTACTATATCATTTCAAATAGTTTTGACTATTTGAATAATTATCTATTTCAAATCGTTATAACTTTTTATTTCGTAATCAAACAATTGGTTCTGTTCATACTATTTTATTTGAAATATAATAATGCTAATTTGATAATATTTTGAAACTTAATAACCAAGAAAATTAAAAAAAAATCTAATTGTCTAACTAGTTCAAATAGTTAAGACTATATAAATGATTATCTATGTTAAATTGTTATGACCTTTCTTTTGTCGTAAAATAATTGTTTTGTTTGTATAAGCTTATTCTGATTAAAATAATACTAATTTAATAATATTTTAAAAATTAATAACTAAGAGATTTAAAAAATAAATTTGTTACTGAATTGTTTCAAATGGTTAAGACTATTAGAACAATTATCTATTTGAAATCGTTTTGACCTTTTGTTTAGTCATAAAACAATTGTTCCAGTTCATACAAGCTTATTTAGAATAAATTAATAATAATTTATTAGCATTCAAAAAATTAATGAGAAAGATATTTAAAAAAATAAGTTTGTTTACCATTAGAATAATTGTCTATTTAAAATTGTTATAACTTTTTGATTTGTCATAAAATAATTGTTTAAGTTAATACAAGCTTAGTTGAAATAAAATAATATTAATTTATTGATATCTCCTAAAATAATAAGAAAAAATTTTAAAAATAAATTTGTTTACCGAATCAATTAAAGTAATTATGGTCATTTGAATGATTATCTATTTCAAATCGTTAAGACCTTTTTTTTGTCATAAAATAATTTTTTTGACCATACAAGCTTATTCAAAAAAAAAAAACTAATTTATTAATATTTCAAAAATTAATAAGTAAAGATTTAAAAAACAAATATGTTTATCAAACCAATTCAAATAGTTATGACTATTTGAACAATTATTAGTCTCAAATTGTTAAGATCTTTGTTTTGTCATAAAACAATTATTTCTGATCATAGAAGCTTATTCGGTTAAAAATAATATTAATTTAATAATATTTCAAAAATTAATAAGAGATTTAAAAAAGAAATTTATTTATCGAACCAGTTCAAAGAGTTAAAACTATTAGAATAATTATCTATTTTAAATCATTCTAACCTTTTGTTTAGTCATAAAATATTTGTTCATATCTTACATGCTTATTTGGAATAAAATAATCTCAATTTATTAAAATTTGAAAAATTAATAAGCAAAATATTTGAAAAAATAAATTCATTTATCGGACAAATTCAAATAGTTATGACGATTTGAAGAATTAACTATTTAAAATCATTATGACCTTTTGTTTTGACATAAAACAATTGTTTTCAGTTCATAATAGCTTATCCAAAATAAAATAATACTAATTTCTTAATATTTCAAAAATTAATAAACAAGAGTTTAAAAAAATAAATATTTTTACCAAACAAATTCAAATAGTTATGACTATTTAAACAATTGTCTATCGAAAATCGTTATGACCTTTCATTTTGTCACAAAACAATTGTTTCAGTTCATACAAGTTTATTCAAAATAAAATAATACTAATTTATTAATATTTCGAAAACTAATAATTAAGTGATTTAAAAAGTCAATCTATTTACCAAGTCAGTTCAAATAATTATGGCCATTTCAATAATTATCTATTTCAAATCATTATTACCTTTTTGTTTGGTCATATAATAATTGTTTTGATTGTATAAGTTTATTCAGAATAAAATAATACTAATTTATTAATCTTTCAAAAATTAATAAGTAAGAGATTTACAAAATAAATATGTTTACCAAATTAGTTAAAATAGTTATGACTATTTGAACAATTGTATACTTCAAATTATTATAACCTTTTGTTCTATCATAAAACAATTATTTTTGTTCATCTAAGCTATTTTGAAATAAAATAATACTAATATAATAATATTCCAAAAATTAATAACTATGAGATTTAAAAAATAAAATTGTCTGCCAAACTAGTTCAAATAGTTAAGACTATATGAACAATTAACTATTTTAAATTGTTTTTCTTTTGCCATAAAACAATTTTTACAATTCATAATAGCTTATTTAGAATAAAATAAAATGAATTTATTAATATTTCAAAAATTAATATGTAAGAGATTTAAAAAGTAATTATGTTTACCTAACCAATTCAAATAATTATGACTATTTGAACAATTATCTATTTCAAATCCTTATGACCTTTTGTTTTGTTGTAAAATAAATATTTTTGTTTATATAAGTTTGTTCAAAAAAAAAAAATACTAATCTATTAATATTTCAAAAATTAATAAGAGATTTAAAAAATAAATTTATTTATCAAACCAGTTCAAATAGTTATAACTATTTGAGGAATTATTTATTTCAAATTGTTATGACCTTTTATCTATCAAATAATAATAGTTTCTATTCATACAAGCTTATTTGGATTAAAATAATACTAATTTATTAATATTTTGACAATTAATAAGTAAAAATTTTTTAAAATAAATATATTTACCAAACTTGATCAAATAGTCATGACTATGTGAATAAATATCAATTTCAAACCATTATGATCTTTTCTTTTGTCATAAAAAAATATGTTTCAGTTCATATAAAATTATCCGAAATAAAGTAATACTATGTTATTAATATTTTGAAAATTAATAATTAATAGATTTAAAAAATGAATATATTTACCGAACAAGTCTAAATAATTATAATTATTTCAACAATTATCTGTTTGAAATCACTATAACCTTTTGTTTTGTCATAAAAAGATTTTTTTTTATATTTATACAAGCTTATTTCAAATAAAATAATACAAATTTACAATTAATAAGTAAAAGATTTAAAAAATAAATTGTTTATCGAACAAGTTCAAATTTTTATGACTATTTGAACAATTTTTTATTTTAAATTGTTATGACTTTTTGTTTTGTCATAAAACAATTGTTTTTAATTATATAAGCTTATATAGATTAAAATAATATTAATTTATTAATATTTCAATAAATAATAAGTAAAAGATTTAAAAAATAAATATGCTTATTGAACAAGTTCAAATAGTCATGACTATTCAAATAATTATCTATTTTAAATCATTGTGACCATTTTTTTTGCAATAAAATGATTGTTTCAATTTATATAAGTTTCTTCAAAATAAAATAATACTAATTTATTAATATTTCAAAAATTAGTGAGTAAGAGAATTAAAAAATGAATATGTTTAATGAACATGTTCAAATAGTTATATGACTATCTAAACAATTATCTATTTCAAAATATTATGAACTTTTGTTTTGTGATAAAACAATTAGTTTTGTTCATGCAAGCTTATTTGAAATAAAATAATATAAATTTATTAATATTTCAAAATTTAATAAGTAAAAATTTAAAAAATAAATATGTTTTCTAAACACGTTCAAATAGTTATAACTATCTGAAGAATTATCTATTTCAAGTCATTATGACCTTTTTGTTTTGTCATAAATTAATTGTTTCTATTCATAAAAGCCTATTCAGAATAAAAATAATACTAATTTTTAAAATTCCAAAAATTATTATATAAAAGATTTAAAAAATAAATTTATTTACTGAGCAAGTTTAAATAGACTATTTGAACAATTATTTATTTCAAATTGTTATTATCTTTTGTTTTGTCATAAAACAATTGTTCCATTCATACAATTTTATTCGAAACAAAATAATACTAATATATTAATATTCTAAAAATTAATAAGTTGGAGATTTAAAAAATAAATTTGTTGATCGAACAAGTTCAAATAGTCTTGTTTATTTGAACTATCATCTATTTCAAATCATTATGATATTTTGTTTTGTCATAAAACAATTGTTTCTATTCATACAAAATTATTAAGAATAAAATAATACTAATTTTTTAATATTTCAAAAATTAGTAAGAGATTTAAAAACTAAATCTGTTTATCAAACCAGTTCAAATTGTTAAGATTTTTGTTTTGTCATAGAACAATTGTTTTTTTTTTCATACAAGCTCATTTGGAGTAAAATATTACTAAATTAACAATATTCTAAAAATTAATAAGTAAGAGATTTAAAAAATAAATATGTTTGTCGAACCAATTCAAATAGTTAAGATTATTAGAGCAATTATCTATTTTAAATCGTTATGACCTTTTGTTTAGTCATAGAATAATTGTTTTTAGTTCATACAAGCTTATTTGAAATAAAATAATACTAATTTATTAACATTTAGAAAATTAATACACAAGAAATTTTAAAAAATAAATATGTTTACGGTAAGTTTAAATAGTTATGACTTTTTGAATAATTATCTATTTAAAATAAATGTACCATTTGGTTTATCATAAAACAATTGTTTCAGTTCATAAAAGTTTATCTGATAA
>NW_019168142.1:0-29638 GCF_002303985.1 Durio zibethinus
GATAATAATAGCAAAGTTTAATTTTTTTTATGACATGTTAATTGAATATATATTTATATTTTATATATGTCAAAATTTTAAAGACTTAGATATAATTAGGAAAAATATAAATTTTGCACTGTACATACATATTTAAATAAGTAAAATAATTCATGCATTACATGGGTTACAAATTAATTTTATTAATATAATACATATATATAATTAAATAAATAATAAAAAATATTTTTATATGCACCTTAAGGTAAGTCAAGACAAAGCACTTTAAATCCACTTCTAACTTAACCCTTATTTAAAACTCTTTATATTAGGACAGATTGCAAACCCATACCCTTATTTAAAACTCTTATAATTAGGACGGATGCAAACTCATCGATATGAGTTATTTTACTATCTCTATTTGTATACCATGCCAAAAGTTTAATTGCCTATTTCATTCCTACCAATTCATGATATATACTCTCAAGTGTTATACTATAACCACTATGAGATTGATCTTCTATTTGAAGTAATTTTTTTTTTTTTTAAATTGCAAAAAGCTAGGATTATTAAAAGAATGAAACATCTATATAGATTCTTAATGCATATTAAACATTGTTCTCTTTGTAAAGAAGAGGTAAATTTCAACATGAGATTAAGTATAGCCTGGTAGAGTGGTAATTTAATATGCATTTTTTATAATTTCTTGCTGATTTAATTAATCGGTTTTGTACTTGCAAGTCCAGTCGCTAGTGTCGAATAACCTGGAGTGAAAGAATTTACCCAGATGTTACACATTTTTAATTGGATAAATAATTTTATTAATCCAAAACATAGAAAATTTCTGCTAAAATACATCAATCAATCATGCAATATCAATTCTAATAGAATTGCTTGCAGTGTTAAGATTTCAAGCATCATTCAAAATCCTTATTTATTAAGTTAGCAGCAATCAAACGCAATTCATGTAATAAGATCTTGACAACATCCTTAATTTGATCAGTCACATGTTGCCCATTGCAATTATGTTTCCCAATACCCTACTCTTTTATTAATCGTACATAAATGAAGGTTCCCTGCCAAACTGGTTTTGTGAAATTACAGCCAAAACTCACTATCCCTAGATTCTCTTGTTGATAGAAGCAACACTCTTTTCGACCTCCATTTTCCAAATTTTCAACATGTCCGTAATTGGAAGTCTATTTAGTATAATCATCTAAGCAACCAATGAAAGTTTTGGAATATGGTACTAGAACCAAAAAAGCTTGTGCCACTCAAATACTTCTCCCTTTTGAAGCATAGGCTTCAATCCAAACAATCCATATTGAACCAGCTTTAGTAAAAATGGACCAAATTTTAATTCTTCAACAAACAAGCTTGGTTCCAAGTTAGAATGTCTTTAAGATCCAAACCTCCTTGAGAATTAGGAAAGCAAATGGCTTGCCAGCTAACTCTAGCACACTTGACCGGTCCTTCTTTCCCATTCCAAAAGAAACTTGAACACAATTGATTAAGCTTCTTGAGTACATGCTTTGGCAAGACAAAGTACCTACCCGGTAGTTCTGCAAACTAAACAACGTTGATTGAATTAATTTTGGTAACCCTTAATACACTTTTGGTAACCTTTGATAAAATTATGGTAACTTTATATAATTTTTGGCAACCTTTAATATAATTTTGATTTCGATAACTTTTGATATAACTTGATAATCTTTGTTACAAGTTGGATGACCTTTGACAAAATTTTATAACTTTTGATGCAATTTTGGTAAATTTTGATATTATTTTGATATCTTATGAAATTATTCTTTGATTTCAGGAATTGCTTGCTGCTTTACTTTTGGTGGAAACAGAAATAGATTGCTTCATGATCCTGCCATCCAGCCACTATCAGGACTTAAACCAAGGAACAGTGTATGAAGAAAGAGGAACAGACTACTGTGAGTCATTCACGAGAAGCTTCTCAAATTAAAGGATTTGATGAAAACTAAGGTACTCAGATATGTCAGACAAATTCTTATAGCCACAACGTCATTCGGATGCATGATATTACTTTAGATTATTCTTATACGTTCATATTAACAAGTATTCTTTGTTCTTTTGAGCTTTGAGAATAGATGGGAAATTTCAGGGCCGGACAGAAGGAGGGCTGAGAAAAGGCATAAGTTCATGGAGAATTCCCTTAGAGATGTTTTCGATGAGAAGTGGGATGGGAGGCGCTCGAATGAGGTGGCTTTTCTTTACGTAGATATGGTGTATTTCAAGGAGGCACTATCACAGATTTCCAGCTCCAAGGCTCAACACAACTCCAGACACGGGATGGACTCCTTTGCATCCCAAAATCAGCAACGATACATGGACACTCCTAGACATACAGGGCTGGGCCGTCCAATACATTGCAAAACGAAAGGGCAACAGCAAGTGCCTGGAGGAAAGGCTAACAAAAAACAACAGAAAAGATTAAGGCCAGAATAAAAGATCTTGTATTACTCCTAAGTTTTGGTGGTGTACATGAGGGTGAAAAAACTCTCTATTTATAGCTAAGTCTCCTTACAATCAGGGACTGTATCATATCTCCTAAAATCATGAGATTTAAACTAATGCAATCCCTAGAATTTAGGCATGTAACTCAGAACATAAAATACGAAGAAATTACCTTGGGAGCCTTCTGTTTCTGACTAATTTATGTTCTAGGCAGCATTTTTCTGCCAGTTAGGGTGCAATGAAGTTTTAAGGGGAGCGCAAGGCTTTTGCGGGCCTTGTTACTTAAACCAAATGCCATGTTTGCTTTATTCATATGTGGCTTTAAAGGCTCAGTGACCACAGAAATACTTACATCGATCAGTATCCAATAAAAAAACAAATCCATTATTGTACCGTCCTAAACATAATCAAATGCAACTCTACAGCAGGTTTATTCAAGATATTCAAGTATGCGTCTTCATGTAGTTCTGAAGCTCTGATTCGTCGCGCTTGATTAGGTTCACCTTAAGGCCATGCTTCATGTACATGGTCAAGGCAAGTTTTGGTGCAACAGGGTGATCTTTCACCACCTTCACGCTGCAACGATATATGATTGAGGCCGCAGACTACTTCATCTGATAATAAGCAAAATCTTTCCCTAAGCAGAGCCGAGGACCTCCATTGAAGGCAGTGAATTTGTAGG
Source organism: Durio zibethinus (assembly GCF_002303985.1). The sequence continues at coordinate 3,146 of NW_019168142.1, forward strand.
CTGACTGGCTCATATACCTGCTATCTTTTAGTCATCTCTCTGGTTTATATTCCCTGCAGTCTTTTCCCCATATGGCCTCAATTCTTCCCATTGCGTAGATGGCATAAACTACTTTTGTTCCTTTTTTTAGCACCGTTCCATCCGGAAATACGTCATCTTCAACAACCTGAAAGAACAGAATGATCAATGAATCAATGTTAATTGACAGACGATATGTTAATAACTGAGTGGAAAATAGGGTTTAAAGAAATAAGTAAATGAGTTTCGGTAACAAGTTTTCAAGTTTTTTTTCTTTTTCTTTTTTCTCTTCTAAACCATATATTAGTTGGCATGTTATATATGTTTTTGGTGGCCTCTTAATTATAAATTGAGAGAAGCTTCCTTGACTAAGGGTTATTTGGGAGGCCAATTGAAACTTGAAAGGCTCCCACCGCACCGAAAGGTGCGTTTTATCCGGTGCGGTGGCAACCATTCAATCAGACTTTCAAATGGATGATAATGTAAATATATTACTAGTAAACACTATTTCTATGGGACTGTCCACCAATTATTCAAGGTCCGGTTTAGGTGGATTTAGCTCTTCACCTAAATCTATTTGATCAACTTCTAATTTCATTTTTACTATCTGCCACTACTTATATTTTTTGTAAAGGATGTTAGAATAAAAAAAAGGATTGAAGGTGAATCTCAATTTGCTGAATAACATCTTAAGGGTTACTACGTGAATCAACTGCAAGTCCTAAATTATGTGTGTTTACCATAGCTCGCGGTTAGGTGAACAACAAAATCACCAAAATCATTCCTAAGTCATGAAAACCAAGAGATTAGCATGAACTAAATAGTGTCGCACAAAAGCTAACAAGAGGCAAAATTTGCAGAAGTAGAAGTGGAAAGAATTAAGGCGAAAGCACACTTAACATGGCTCTGGTTAATTTCATATTCCGATCAAATAAACTGCTTAAACAAATGAAATAAATAACCAGATGCCAAAAATGAAAATTGATGAATGATTAAAGGGTGAATTACCTCCTTGTGATCAACAGGGACGGAAGGATACAATCTCAGAGCCTCTGATAATGCAGCTTGCAAATAATCCATCTTCTTTATCTCTTCCGGTCTAAATATTAATTCTCCGCTTTTCATCTCTTCTCTTTCATTAATAATTCTGCCATATCTCTTTAAGAATCTTTTCCTCGACTATGGGGTTCTTTTCCAGCAACCAGAAAAACCAGCTCAATGCCACTGAAGAAGTATCTCTTCCAGCAAGTATAAAGTTCACACAAATATCACGCAAGAACTTGTCCTGAAAATGGATTTCCCTGCTCATCTTTCAACATCATAAATACTGTTAACAAATCTGATCTCTGCTTCTTCTCTTCTGTTTGGAAGGACAGTTCTTTTTTCCTTGTTCGAATAACTTCTTCAGCGAATTCGTCTACGCCCTTCATCGATTTTTTCAGCTTCTTTTCGGTTCCCAAATCAAGGTACCTCATGGCTTTCCATATACATGTTGGTAATAAAGAAACGTAATAGCGTAGCCTCAGTTGCGTCCTCAAAGGCTCTGGCGAAACGTATTTCGGGCAATCCAGGACGCAGGCATCCGGGGTCAACCCCAAAGGCTATCATGCAAACATTATCGAAGGTTAATCTCAACAAGATATCTTGGAGATCAATGGAGATTAATTTGTTCACTGCATCTTCCAAGACAGGCAAGAGCCTGGCATGAACAAGCTCAAGCAATGACTCGGTGGTCAATTGCCTGAACTTAGCCGAATGGAACTCAATGCTTGTTGTTTTCCTTTGCAGTTGCCAGGTCTCATCATCCGCACTAAATATTCCATCCCCAAGAAGATCACGAACAGTATCACGAAAATAAGGCCCTTTGGGGAAAACAGAGAATTTGGTCTTGAGAAGATGCTCAAGGTTCCTAGGAAGGATCAGCAGTAAGCACGCAATTAAGAGTACTAAACCATGGACCTTTGAACTTGAAAGTCCTTTTTGCTGGAAAAGTATGTCAGAAATCCACTCGTACAAGTCGGACTGGAGGCCTGACATTAACGATGGCAGCATGCCTAGAAATGGCCACACAGGCAGACTACAACGTCTTTTTTGCCTCAAAGAATGTATAGCAATAAACACGAAAAGAGCAAGAATTAGCTCCAAAATTTGAAGATCTTGTAAGAAAAACAGCTGCCGGGAAACAATGTTCTGACGGTACTACCATCGGAGGAAAAGGAGGAGGAAGTTACATTGCTGCTAGGGTTGATCATGGTTTTGGAATGACAGGAAATGAAAGGACTATTGGCTAAGTTTGCATGGGAATTGTTACTTAAGGTGGGGGTGGCACTGAGCGTGTGGACGTTTCGGCCCAATGGGTTTGATTTGGTGACCTTAATTTTTTTTTGTAGGTGCTTCCCCTGTCGTAACTTATAACAAATTTTTTTGTGGACGGATACTTTTCTTAAACTCGCGAGTTTTAATAAAATCCAGAGCTGTCCAGGAAGTTTGCCTCGATTAGGGAATGCTTCCCTAAGACTAATGAGAATGTGAACAATGTTATTACCCTATTTGGTTGAGTGTCGAAGGCGAGTTTCTCCAACCACAGTTCGTTTTCTGAGAAGGGGTGCAATTTTGAAGTAGGATGAAAAGTGGGTGGCAACTATTTTTCGCAGTTTTATTTTTCTTTGCCTTTTTGCAAGTTGATTATAAATTGAATAATTGAGATTAGCTAGCACATAGAATAAATGATTTGTATGGCACCGCGCACCGGTAATCTAATATGGTTACTTAACAGCTACGTCTAACTATAGATCATACCACTCGGCAAACAGCCCAGCCAATATTTTGATTACTTTCAGTGGAGTTGTATGATTTTTGGGAGCTTTGCTTGAAGAAAAAAAAAAGGTTGATTTGGCTATTTCTTTCTCAAACTTTGATCTATTATACTTATTTTACCATATCTCTACTTGAGAGATAAAATAATTTCTCCAAACTCAGTCTAAAGTGGTAGTTTATTTCATAGGAGATTATTTACCATTAACTTTGTGTCTAATATCATATTTATTTCGTGTCAAACATATGTAAAATACAAAAATTATTTGTCAAAATTATTATAGACACAAAATATAAAACATTTTTTTTTTCAAATTCATATACAATTTTTTCAAGATTTTTATTTTATATCAAATATGTGTAAAATACAAAACACATCAAATATAAAATTTTTTATTTCTTTGTTAAAATAATAAATATTTAATTTTTTATAATATTATAATTAAATTGAGTCTCTCCACTTATAATCAATTGGCTTTAAGTTAAATGTTTAATATGATCTCAAAGCCAAGATTTTTTTTTATTATCATTTCTAAATTTATCATGTGGTAGATTTCTTTCATTTTCGCCTACATGTGATGAAGGCTTACTACATCTAATAAATAACTAATTTCATATAATTTCATATTCAAGTTGAACATCTTCACTTATAATCAATTGGTTTTAAATTTGATGCTTAATAGAGTATTAAAGCCATAATTTTTTTTTTGTTATCATTTCCAAATCTGTCATATGATAAGCTTTTTTATCTTCGCGTATACATGATGAAGACTTGTTAAAATGATGTTATCCCATATTTAATAAATATTTAATTTTGTATTCAAGTTGGGTGACTCAACTTACAACTAATTAGTTTTAAGTTGGATGTTTAACATGGTATCAGAATCAAATTTTTTTTATTATATTTTTCAAATTTGTCATATGATAGGCTTTTTCTATTTGTGCTTATATGTGATGAAGATTTATTAAAATAATAAATATTAAATTTTTTTTAATATTATATTCGAGTTAAATTACTTCACTTATAATTTATTGATTTTAAATTTGATGTTTAACAATTTTTTTAAAATTCATTTACCTTTTTTTTTTTCAAGATTTTAAACAGTTTCATTTTTATATCATATTATTGTATTATTTCAAAAATTATCAAATCTACTTTATGTGAGATCAACTTTACCTTATTAAAAAATTCATGATGTTAAAATGATCAAATATTGAAGTTTAAGAACATTTGATATCTTATTAAATTATTGTTGTGTTGTACCAAACTAGCTACTGATTTGGTTACTTTCACCACACATTGACAAGAAAATCATTAGACCGTCTTGGGATGAAAGTCATGGTCAATAAATTTTTTATTTCTAGTGGGCCTTAATGTTTAATTAGTTTTCTGGAAAATACAATAAGTATACAAAAATTTAAACACGAAATATCGAATTCAACCCAGTATTTCTGTTGCCTTAGTATAGAGCTCATCCAAAACTGAGCCCAAAATTAGATATGAACAAAGCCCACGTAAGATTCTTCATATCTAAGCCTAATTTAGGTAAAGTCGAGCCCCATCTTTCTTAAATCGGAATTGCCGTTTGACTTGTTTTAATATTTATTTTTTCTGACGATTTTATGTATTTATTTTTTTATAGTGATTTAATATTTGACTTTTTAATATCTATTTTTCTGACTATTTTATATACATATTTTTTTTAAATTGATTTAATATATTTAAATTTTATTTGTGAAATACCTTTCACTTCACGAAGATTGAATTCGGTTTAATACGAAAAGAAAACATCTTCCCTAGTTAGCTCTTTGAATCATAGTTATAGATTGGATTGTGGATCTTATCAGTTGAATCGATGAATCAACATTGAAGATGATCTAATTCTATAATTAAATCAGTTTTATAATTAAATTATTTTAAATTATTATGAACCAACGATTTATATAATAAATAAGTAAATCAGACGATTTTTGCTGAATCGAACTGATTTAATATCAACTAATAAGTTTAAGTAAAATATGAAAAATATCATTTTAAGTATTTAAAATAATCTAATTAAACCCTTATATTAGTATTTCATATAAATAAGTCGCTCAACTCTTATTTTTTACTATTAAAACCCTTGTATCTTTATATTAATGATATATTGACATATTTTGAGACATGTGGATAATGACATTGTAAAAAAAATTATAATAATATTGTAAAAAACTTACACATATGTAAAAATAAATAATTTTAAAAATAGATGATCTAACAAAGATTTTATTAATTGATACTATAATTAAAATAATTATAAAATTAATAATATATAAAATTAACAAAAAATGAAATGTTAATAAAAATAATTAATTATTTGATCATGATATGAAATAATTAATAAAATATATATGTAAAATTAATAAAAAAATTTACATTCATATAAAAATATAAAAATGATTTTAATTTCTTTTTTACTTATTTTTATATAAATATAAATATTTCCTTTTTATTAACTTTATATATAGATATTTCTCTTTTATTACATAAAAATTAATTATTTTATATTAATAAATAATAATTATATTTTAATAAAAAAAAATTTTATAATAATTTATTAGTTATTATTTATTATATTTATTAAAATATAAATATTATTTCTAACTATTAAAATATAAAATATGATTTTAATAAAATGTTAAGTAATTTCATTTCTAACTAGTAATTAATTGTTCTATAAATTTTATATTTTAAAATTTATAATTTATGATTAAATTATTAAATTATAACTTGAACTAAAAGTTTGAATTTTAAAATTTTAAAATATTTATATTTTTTATAATATTTTTTTATAAAACCAATAATTGATTTGATTGATCCGATAGTTAGAACCATTAATCCAATAACTCAAAACCTTAAATGATTTAACATTCGATCTAATTCTAATAACTATGCTTTAAATATATAGAGATAAGATTGCTGTAGCTTCCCATTATCTATATTTTGGGAAATTAAGAAATATTAATAAAGCAGTCGATAATTTTCATTTTTTTAGGTTTTAACCTTTTTCAAGGTCAATTTTTTTTGTTCAAACTGTTCCTTTTTTTTTTTGGAGAAAAAAAAAACCTTTGTGATTATGTGTACATGCACTATAAGTGCAAGATGGAGGTGCAAAGGTGTAATGTAAGGTACAGTTTTCGTTTCTGACTTTCGTTTCTAATATTAGAAAGGATTATCGGATAGTGATTTTCATATTTAGATTCAAAACACAATAATTATGACTTCAAATATTATACTTGAAAAAAATTATACTATTATTAGAAATTAGAATTTTTATCGTATGAATTTACTAAACATGACTATTTCAGGCGAATTCAGTTAAAACTGTTGGAAATATTGACTCAAATCCCATAAGAGATTTGTTTGAGATTTGTTAGAAATTTGTTTGAGATTTGTCAAATATTACTTGATGGACAAGAATACTTGCAAAAGAAGAATTTCAAGAAAAAAAGGATTTTTAATAGGTAAGTTTGACTTACAGGAGAAGAATTCTAAGAGGAGAGAGATTCTTAATGGGCAAGTTTGACTCACAGGAGAAGAATTCTAAGAGGAGAGGGATTCTTAATGGGTAAGTTTGTATGGTTACAAATAGGTGAAGTCTCTACAGGGTTAGGTATAAGAAAAAGATTTAAGAGAGTTGTAGGGTTTTGTGGGATAGACATCCATAGGAGTATTGGGGCTCTACGTCTTATGGGTGTGTATGTTTGTTTATGAGTGGACTAGAGGAGACTGAGAGGATCCACATAGGTATGATGTATGGGAGCATATGGGTATGTATTTGGTTATGTTGAAAGGGTGCACAAAGGTTTGTGTTTGTGTTTGTGTTTGTTTGGGTTGAGAATACTCCATAGGACTAAAAGAGATTGAGAGTGTCTTATGAGTATTGATTGTTGAGTGAGGTTGATGATTTGATGTATGTTTGTAATTCTCTACAACTAGTGGATCTTGTTTCTCATCCATGGATGTAGGTCAGTTGGACCGAACCACGTTAAATTATTGTCTCTTGTGTGTTTGATTTATTGTTTGATTTCGCTTTCGCTGGTGTGATTGGATTGGAAGCTTTTAGCCCAACAATTAGTATCAAAGCTGTGGTGTTCCCCAACAAGTGGTATCAGAGCTGAAGGTTGAAATATGAGAAGAGTTGAAGATTCAAGATGTGAAAAGAGCCAAAGGTTCGAGACGTGAAAGAGTTGGAAGTTCGAGATGTGGGAAGAGCTAAAGGTTTGAGAAGTGCATGGTTTGAGACATGGAGAGAAGTAAGTCCAGAAGAGCTCGATTTGAGAGAAAAGTTCGAGTTTAAGTTTTGAAGATTGAGAATTGGTTTGTATGAAGCGTGAAGACACAAGAGAAGAGAATATGATTGTGAGACTTCCATTACAGGTGGAGCCAAGCATGTTTAGCATGAAGACAGATGATTGATGGAATTTGAGTCAATGTGAAGATTGTTGAGAATATTGACTCAAATCCCATAAGAGATTTATTTGAGATTTGTTAGAGATTTGTCAGATATTGCTTGATGGATAAGAAGACTTGCAAAAGAAGAATTTCAAGAGAAAGAAGATTCTTAATAGGTAAGTTTAACTTGCAAAAAAAGAATTCTAAAAGGAAAGAGATTTTTAATAGGCAAGTTTGACTTATAGGAGAAGAATTCTAAGAGGAGAGGGATTCTTAATGGGCAAGTTTGTATGGTTATAAATAGGTGAAGTCTCTACAGGGTTAGGTATGAGAAAAAGATGTAAGAGAGTTGTAGGGTTTTATGGGATAGACACCCCATAGGAGTATTGGGGCTCTACGTCTTATGGGTGTGTATGTTTGTTTATGAGTGGACTAGAAGAGACTGAGAGGGTCTACATATGTATGATGTATGAGAGCATATGGGTATGTGTTTGGTTATGTTGAAAGGGTGCACAAGGGTTTAGGTTTGTGTTTGTTTGGGTTAAGAATATTTCATAGGACTAGAAAAGATTGAGAGTGTCTTATGAGTATTGATTGTTGAGTGAGGTTGATGATTTGATGTATGTTTGTAATTCTCTACAACTAGTGGATCTTGTTTCTCATCCGTGGATGTAGGTCAGTTGGATCGAATCACGTTAAATTATTGTCTCTTGTGTGTTTGATTTATTATTTGATTTCACTTTCGCTGGTGTGATTGGATTGGAAGCTTTTAGCCCAACAAATGATATCAGAGCTGTGGTGTTCCCAACAAATGGTACCAGAGCTGAATGTTTGAAATATGAGAAGAGTTGAAGATTCAAGATGTGGAAAGAGCTAAAGGTTCGAGATGTGAAAAAGCTGAAAGTTCGAGATGTGAGAAGAGCTAAAGGTTTGGGAAGTGCATGGTTTGAGACATGGGAAGAAGCAAGTCCAGAAGAGCTCGATTTGAGAGAAGAGTTCGAGTTTAAGTTTTGAAGATTGATGATTGGTTTGTATGAAACGTGAAGACACAAGAGAAGAGAAGATGATTGTGAGACTTCCATTACAGGTGGAGCCAAGCATGTCTAGCATGAAGATAGATGATTGATGGAATTTGAGTCAAGATGGAGATTGTTAAAAATAGTGACCCAAATCCCATAAGAGATTTGTTTGATATTTGTTTGAAATTTGTCAGATATTGCTTAATGGACAAAAAGACTTGCAAAAAAAGAATTTCAAGAGAAAGAAGATTCTTAATAGGTAAGTTTGACTTGCAAAAGAAGAATTCTAAAAGGAAAGAGATTCTTAATAGGCAAGTTTGACTTACAGGAGAAAAATTCTAAGAGGAGAGGGATTCTTAATGGGCAAGTTTGTATGGTTATAAATAGGTGAAGTCTCTACAGGGTTAGGTATGAAAAAAAGATGTAAGAGAGTTGTAGGGTTTTGTAGGATAGACACCCCATAGGAGTATTGGGGCTCTACGTCTTATGGGTGTGTATGTTTGTTTGTGAGTGGACTAGAGGAGACTGAGAGGGTCCACATAGGTATGATGTATGAGAGCATATGGGTATGTGTTTGGTTATATTGAAAGGGTGCACAAGGGTTTGGGTTTGTGTTGTTTGGGTTGAGAATACTTCATAGGACTAGAGGAGATTGAGAGTGTCTTATGAGTATTGATTGTTGAGTGAGGTTGATGATTTGATGTATGTTTGTAATTCTCTACAACTAGTAGATCTTGTTTCTCATCCGTGGATATAGGTCAGTTGGATCGAACCATGTTAAATTGTTATCTCTTGTGTGTTTGATTTATTGTTTGATTTCGCTTTCGCTGGTGTGATTGGATTGGAGGCTTTTAGCCCAACAAATAGTATCAGAGCTGTGGTGTTCCCCAACAAGTGGTATCAGAGCTGAAGGTTTGAAATATGAGAAGAGTTGAAGATTCAAGATGTGGAAAGAGCCAAAGGTTCGAGTCGTGAAAGAGCTGAAAGTTCGAGATGTGGGAAGAGCTAAAGGTTTGAGAAGTGCATGGTTTGAGACATGGGAAGAAGCAAGTCCAGAAGAGCTCGATTCGAGAGAAGAGTTTGAGTTTAAGTTTTAAAGATTGAGGATTGGTTTGTATGAAGCGTGAAGACACAAGAGAAGAGAAGATGATTGTGAGACTTTCATTGCAGGTGGAGCCAAGCATGTCTAGCATGAAGACAGATGATTGATGAAATTGAGTTAAGGTGGAGATTGTTAAAAATATTGACTCAAATCTCATAAGAGATTTGTTTGAGATTTGTTAGAGATTTGTTTGAGATTTGTCAGATATTGCTTGATGGACAAGAAGACTTGCAAAAGAAGAATTTCAAGAAAAAGAAGATTCTTAATAAGTAAGTTTGACTTGCAAGAGAAGAATTTTAAAAGGAAAGAAATTCTTAATAGGCAAGTTGACTTACAGGAGAAGAATTCTAAGAGGAGAGTGATTCTTAATGGGCAAGTTTGTATGGTTATAAATAGATGAAGTCTCTACAGGGTTAGGTATGAGAAAAAGATTTAAGAGAGTTGTAGGGTTTTGTGGGATAGACACCCCATAGGAGTATTGGGGCTATACGTCTTATGGGTGTGTATGTTTGTTTATGAGTGGACTAGAGGAGACTGAAAGGGTCCACATAGATATGATGTATGAGAGCATATGAGTATGTATTTGGTTTATGTGAAAGGGTGCACAAGGGTTTGGGTTTGTGTTTGTTTGGGTTGAGAATACTTCATAAGACTAGAGAATATTAAGAGTGTCTTATGAGTATTGATTGTTGAGTGAAGTTGATGATTTGATGTATGTTGTAATTCTCTACAACTAGTGGATCTTGTTTCTCATCCGTGGATGTAGGTCAGTTGGACCGAACCACGTTAAATTATTATCTCTTGTGTGTTTGATTTATTATTTGATTTCGCTTTCGCTGGTGTGATTGGATTGGAGGCTTTTAGCCCAACAAAAACTAAAATGCTCATTAAAACATTTGCTTAGGTTAGAAATCAAGCCTCCTTGTTCTTTACATTTCTTTTTTAGAAAAATTTCATTCCATAGCTTTACCAGAATCAACATTGATATGATCTTCCATGATTCTGCTTCTTTGTGCCAAGAAATTATATGTCAAAGGGTGGAAAACCATCTCTTTCACTTTATTGAAATTTTGTTTGGGTTTACCCTGAAGAACGAGGTAACATCTGGTCCCCAGGATTTGGTTAGCTGAACAATGGAGATTGGAGAAAGAAAACATAAGAGTGAAATTTACAGTGGCTGTGTCTTTCGCTTGTGATCTAATAGCCACCGAAACTTTAAAAAAAAATATAAAAATTTGATTTCGAATCAAAATTTTTTTTATTTTTTGTAATAAAATTTTATCTCCCTCGAAACTAAAAAAAAAGGAAAATGTAATGTGAAAAATATTAATGGAATAATCCGTTGATAATCCATTCATAAAGGTAATAGATTATTTCGTCGACAAATTATTTAAAAATATATTAAATTAAATCAATTTTCGAAAAAAATAGTTTATCAACAATAATTTCGTTGATAATCGATGGATAAGGTAGATAAAAATGAAATCCTAAATCCTTTCACATTTTCTCTCCGCGCTGAAATTCCCTAAACCCCTCTTTACCCTTTCTCTCCCCGACTGATCTCTGCCACTCTCCCCTCACAACATGCTGTTATTCGTCCTTCCCAGAGAATTAGGGGTGCTGGTCAATGTGAATCAATTCCTGCAAGAGAAATTGCTACTACTACAATTCAAGAATAGAAAAGTGGAAAGGAATGAAAGATGAGTGAAACAGAAAGAGAGAGAGAAAGAATAATAGAATTTTTATATTCTATATGGATCTTTTTCATTCCCCTGCTCACACTTTTGTACTGACATTACTAATGGCTATACTACCTTTTATGGGCTGACATGATTACATAATTCTGATCTAACAGTTGGCCCAATGAAATTCATATTTCTAACACTAAAAACAGTTTAAAAATTCTGCATATAACAATACTTCTTCCTAGAAAGAATCCTTGTCCTCAGGGATTAAATGTTGGATATTTTTGTTGTAATTCATAAAGAACTTCCCAGGCACATTCTCTGGGAAAGTATTTGTCCACTGAACTAAAATTCAGTCACAGCCTTGTTCCTTCTTACTGATACGCCTATCAATAATCGTCTGAGGCTCCTTAACAATAGTACCATCTTCACCAACTAGAGGCAGTAGTGGCTGTATAGGAATGGCTCCATGGTGTTTCTTCAATTGAGAGAAATGAAAGGTTGGATGGTTCTTACAGCCAAAAGGAAGTAATAACCTATATGCCATTCTGCCAATCCTTTCCAGAATTTGAAATGGACCAAAACATTTAGCAGATAATTTCAAACAACTCCTATTAACCACAGATTTTTGTCTGTAAGGTTGCAGATTCACATACACCCAATCACCAATTTCAAACTCTCTATCTGTCCTCTTTCTATCAGCTAGATTTTTCATTCTCACTTGAGCCCTTTGTAGATAAAACTTAAGCATTTTGATGGCTGCCTCCCTAGCATTAAGACTCCTATCGACAGTCCCCACAACAAAATCACCAGCTAGGTAAGTTAAGTGCACCGGTGCAGGCTACCCATAGACTATCTCATAGGATGTTGTATAAGTAGGAATATGATAGGTTGTATTATACCACCATTTTGCCCAAGCTAACCAGAGACTCCACTCCTTTGGTTTCTCACTAGTCATACATCGTAAATAAGTTTCTAAACAATGGTTAACTACCTCAGTTTGCCTATCGGTCTAAGGGTGATATACAGTGGATAACTTGAGAGCGGTACCATGTATCTTGAACAATTCTTGCCAGAAATTACTTTTAAATATTTTATCCCGATCAGAGACAATATCAATTGGCATTCCATGGAGCTTATAAACTTGATCCATAAATGCTTTGAGCTACTGTCAATGCAATATAAAGGTAGGCAAGAGTAATAAAATGACCATACTTAGTCTATGAATAATGATCATAATCACATCCTTATCATGGGATTTAGGGAGTCCTTCTATAAAATCCATAGAGATGTCAGTCCATATTAGATCAGGAATAGGAAGTGGTTGCAACAGGCTAGTGTCACGGATCTAAGGAAGAGTCCTGAATCCCACATCAAACATAAAAGGAGGGTCATTGGGGTATAAAAAGGTTTACACCACCTCTCCCTTGTGAGACGTCTTTTGTAGGACAAAACTGTGAGGCTAAGGAGGTCAGAGCGGACAATACCTCACAAGGGTGTGAACCTGGCATGAAGGCTGATCTGGGACGTCGGAAGGGTGAATGCCTGAGTCTCGGAGCCGCGCGAATTCGGAGCTTGAGTCTTGACCCATGACAAGTGGTATCAGAGCCAAACCTAAACCGTTTGACCCACGTTAAGCGCCTCGAGGGAGGTAGGCAGGGTGGCCAGCCTCCGTGACGAGGGCGTCACGAAGTTGGGTGGGGGAGAATGTCACAGACCTAAGAAAGAAGTCCTGAATCCCACATCGAACATAATAAGAGGGTCACTGGGGTATAAAAGGGTTCATACCACCTTTCCCTTATGAGACACCTTTTGTAGGATAAAACCGTAAGGCCAGGGGGGTCAGAGCGGACAATACCTCACAAGGGTGTGAACCGTGGCAAGAAGGCTAATCTGGGACGCCGAAAGGGTGAATGCCTGGGTCCTGGAGCCATGCGGGTTCAGAGCTTGAGTCTCAACCCGTGACATTAGGACTAGCAGCTGAGTTATATTTCTATTGTTGACATGTGGAGCATTCCCTGACAAATATTCTAACTTCCTTTTGTTGCCCTTCCAATACAAGATACTGGCAATTCTGTTTAGAGTTGCTTGTGCACTGGAATGAACCCCATTAGTCACTATAAATTTTTTTTCATATATTGACGTTTGGTTATACTAATAGTTAAATTGCATTAGTAAAAGAGATTTTTATTGATGAATTTTTAATACCATCAAAATATACCATTCCTTTACCAACGTTTTATACAATCATCAATATAGACAAACTTTTTTTGATGGTATATACTTATTCGTCAGTATAAATATGCTATATATTGATACTTATCTATATTGACGATAAAATAATGTAAATAAAAAGTATATATACTAATGAATTTTTGTTACTGTCAGTATAGACGGTACTTATACCAATACCTTGTAAAGTCGTCAATATAAGTAAATTTTTTCTGACAGTATATAAATATCCATTAGTATAAATATGTTATATACTGATGGTAATAATAATCGTTAGTATAAGCTAAAAAAATATTTATTCCTAATTTTCTTATAAAAATATTAATTCATAATATTACTCTCTAATAAAAATTTTCAAAAACTATAATTTAATAAAAACTATAATTACTAATAAATAAAATTTGTAACTTAATTAATTTTAAATGATAATAAGTTTTAAATAAAATATGTAATTATTATATTAATTAATAAATTTATAATTAAATATTAGACAAAATTTTTTTTAAAATTTAATATTATATTAATTTGGTTTCAATTAATATTTCAGGTTTAATATGGTTTCATAAAATTTTAAAATCATTTTCGATTAAAAGTCAAATTATAAATAATCTACATATATAATAGTATTTATATTCATATAAATATTTTTCTATGTTATTTGTAAAAGTTTTTTTGATAAAATAATTTATCATTCACTGTATTTGCAATTTGGGATTCCAATTGTTAAGAAAGAGAAATGAATTTTAGAAATGATCACAAGGCATTTGATAAAAAAAAAAAACGCCTTCAATTTTTTGTAAGAGAATATTTAAGGCATTTTTTTTTGATAAAAATGCTTTGAAAATTTCAAAAAAAAAAAAAACGCTGGGATTATTGAAAGCGTTTTTTTTTTTTTTTTTTTATAGAAAACACGTTGAATAATCCCTTATAAATAAACAATTTGTGGATTATTGAAGGTATTTTTGATAAAAAATATCTTGAATAATCCACGAATTATTGAAGACATTTTTGCCTAAAAATGCATTTAATAATCCTATCTAAAAAATTAGAAGTGATTATTGAAGGCAATTTTTACCAAAAATGCCTTCAATAATCCCATCATAAAAATTGAAGGAAATTATTCAAGGCGTTTTTTGCCATAAACAGCTTGACTAACTCTTTTCGATTTTTTTTAAGGGATTATGCAAGGTGTTATTTGCTAAAAACGCCTTTAATAATCTCATCATAAAAGTTAAAGGCAATTATTCAATGTGTTTTTTGTCATAAATGTATTGACTAACCCCATTCAATTTTTTCTAAAGGATAATGTAAGGCATTTTCTGGTTAAAACACATTCAATAATCTCGTCATAAAAATTAAAAAAGGGGATTATTCAAGGCATTTTTAGCCATAAATGCCTTGACTAATCCCATTCAATTTTTTCTAAAGGATTATGCAAGGTGTTTTTTGGCAAAAAATACCTTCAATAATCCAAAAAAAAATGGGAGTGGATTATTGAAAGCGTTTTTGGCAAAAAACACCTTTAATAATCCACTCATAAAAATTTAAAGAGATTATTGAAGTCATTTTTGATCTGACTAAAAAAATAAAAAAATAACTATTTCCATAACATGTCTGGAAATGAATGCAAGTCAATTGTAGGTTTATGCCTAGAACATATTTGGTTTATATATATGATATTATGAATTACATTTTTGAATTTAGATTATGAATATTGCAGTATTTCACTAAATTGACCACATATTCGAATTTATAACTAATAACGTTATCATATAAATATACTTTTTTCAAATAATCATACTCAATATATGTGTATTCATATAAGTTGCCAATTGATATAAAACGAATATATACCAATAATATTAAACCAATATCATAATCTAGAAACATAAATTATCCATTCAACATGGCATGTTAAAAACATTATAAAAAATGAAATGCCTATATTTACACCCAACTAACAATCTTCAACCTCAAGGTTTTACGAACGATAATACATACTTAACCCACTCTTTACGGACTTCATCAAGTTCGTCTATCGTAAAGTTTCCTTTACTCTCCTATTATAAAAAAAAAATCAGAAGTAAATGTTAATAAACAAGAACATACTTAGCCCACTCTTTATGAACTTCATCAAGTTTGTTTATCGCGAAGCTTTCTTTACTCTTTTACTATAAAAAAATCAGAAGTAAATGTTAATAAATGAGAACATAATTTAGCTTCCTTTTTTTTAAAAATATTACGATTATATGAAATTAATACTAACCTTGAATGGTGTGGTCATAAAATCATATAAAACTATCTTTTTCATAAAATAAAGGACATGATATCCACATTTAGTATATCTTGATTGATGAGGTACCTGAAAAATAAATTTAGTGGGTTTAAAAAATATTTATCTGAACAAACTCAGTATGAAAGAATAAATTTCACATTTATCGGTAATGACACCCAATTTATCTTTGGTTTCTTCTCAACTGCAAAAATTTTCCTAAATTGAACAGAAAAAAAATATTTAATACAAAAATAAAAGTAATTACAAAGAAACACAAGATAATATAATAACATGTAATATCTTTTTATAAAATTTTGAATATCAAGGTTAAGCTTCGCCATTGGTTGAGCAAAATTAAATAAATATGGCTTTAAGAAATTGGTATCAATCACAATAAGCTATCAATGATAACTGTAAAATAATAAGAATGATATACTCAGATTAAGCATCATCTCAGATTTGGGTAATGTTCAAACAATTATTTGTATGAATATAACTTACATAGCATTATACGAGACCAAAAAAATAATCGATCTATTTTTACAAGCATTGACTCACATGACGACCACGAAAAATGATAGTGCCACTCTGCTCACTAATGAAATTCGGGTCAACAAATCTGAATTTATAGGTCATTTGTCTTGCCTTGATCTCTCTATATATGAAGTTGCACGATAATAATCAAAACACTAGTTAGTAATAAATCATAATATAGATTAATACATATTGACTTTGTATATTTAAATTTATAAACTAACCTAATATAGACAACAATATCAATTATTGATATTTCATTTAGGGTACAATATTTCTTAATCTTAGGCTTCCCAAGGTAAGTAAATGATGGATAATCAAATAACCCATCTTTGGACTCAATGGTGATGCAGTTTTCTCTGGATAAATGATCAAGTGCATAATTAGATAACATATCAATGGCAGCTTGACCAAGGGTCATCTTCTGAGTCCCAACATCCTGCTACAATATATAGTGAAATATAAGTATTAAAACCAATTCAATAAATATAATAAATAAATAAATAAGTGAATAAACAAAATCATACTTTATGGCTAGTGCTAGAGGTTGGGCTTTTTGCCTGACTTGCAATGGAAGCTTGTCATAGTTGGATGTTTTTATCTGACTGGTCTACAAGCATGCTAGGTTGTATTGTTGCCAACATCATCTCTAAAGTTATGAGTCATTGCTGTTGATCATTCAAGCATTGCTCTTGGTCATCAAGTCTTTGCTGTTGTTACTCAATTATTACTTTACATTGTTCATTCATCATTTGAGGGGTTTTGGGTTGATTACCAAAGAACTTTAACGGCAACACAATTTTACCAATCTTACAAACTCGACCATGTTTTTTTTTCACTCCTAATGTTAAATACAAGGGATCTTTGCCATAGTGGGTTGCTAGTTCATCGGATTTAATTTTAGTAACAAAATCATCTTAAAAGACAATAATAAGATAAGTCGTAACAACAAATCTATAAAGTATAGAGTCATACATACAAGCACAAAACCAATTATACGTGATATAATGAGTAGTTATATATACAATCTTTTTAGCCATTTTTTGATTGCTTCATCTATAAATGATCCATCATTCTACAGATGTACTTGTTTTCACACATCTCATCTAAAAACTTCGATGCCAGAGCTAGATGATTCCTAATAAATTAACATAATATAAGAATCAAAATCTAATAAAAGAATGGTAAAAAATATTCATTTATGAGTATAAAATAAGTGTGTGGATACTTACAAGCTCATACTTGACATTTGCATGACCCTTTCTCAATGTCTAATGATGATATACTTGTTTGGCCAAATATTCTTTTGTTGTTCTTTAATTTTCTAGAAAAGAAAAAAATTACGTAAATCACATATTAAGATATTGAATATATTACATAAAATCTTATAAACAATTTTTTGTAATGGGTATACATATCGAGAATTCTTCTTATCGATCTCGAACAAAATTTGTCCAATCTTAATAAAATCTGCATATGCCATAGGTGGAATAGCCAAGACATTACCATTATCAGTGAACGGTAAAATATATTATGTTGTCAATATGCTTTTAAAGTCTCTGAATGATTTCTCAGTCGACTACAACATAAGCTTTTTATACTCAATTGAGATGTTGAACCATTCCTAATAAATTTAACACAATTAGTATGAACATATTGAATTTCAATTAAATGATCATGTAACAAATTTTATGAAATAGTTGAATAAATATACCACAATTGACTCCCATATACGATCCCTTAGATCATCAGGGACTTGTTGCCAATTATGATACGTAATAGAAATGCTATTACGAATGATCGCTCCAATATGACTAGCCAACTTGCTAGCTCTATCAAATACAGACTACCCACTTTGATTGAAGTTGACATGAATTTTTGTGTCAATCACTTGAATTTGTTTATTTCATCCTCTTGCTTTTCTTTTTTTCACTACAAGTGTGTTTTTTTCATATTCAGTAGCAGGAGAAGTATGTTGATCGAATTCTATAATACCTACGATTTTGATCATAATTATACAAAATAAACCAAACTATCTCTTTAAATTTCACACAGCATGTAATAATCATGCTACAGTTACTACACCAATATACGTAAAACATCCTCAAACCAATAATTTTTTATAAGTACAAGACATACTGTGATTCCCACCTTAAATAAGAGTTCTATGCAAAACAAATAATGAGTAAAAAAATACACACAATTTTTATAATACCATTCAACAAATCACAATATTTAAACCAAACTACAAATAAATACCATACATGTAATGAATGGAGATTGGACAACTAGAGTGATAGTGGAATAAATAAAAAATATATATATAGTAAAAAATAAAAAAAAATACCTATATCGAAGAATATAAATAATAAAAAAAATAAAATAAAGACATACCGATAAAAAAAGGTACGACGGCATTCAGTTGTTAAAGGTCAGTGACGATAAGAAAGATAAAGAAACCAAAAGGCAAACTAAATTGGTTTAGGGGTTTTGGTTTGGTTGCAATGCAACTTTTAGTCATTTTTTGTAATAGTAGTTATAGATACCCCAATCTGTCTAGAGGTTTACTTTTGGTTTTATTAATAAAAAATAAAAAAATAAAAAAATAAAAAAATAGGTGTTGAGTTGGTGTGAAATTATGTGAAGAGTTTAAATTGAATTAAGATTTGGAGTTAGAACTCAGAAGAGATTGAAATCCTATCTGATTTAGGGTTTTCGAATTTGAAATCCTATAAATATAGCATTGGACACAGAAAGTAGAACATACAAAAAAATCAAGGAACGAGGTAGAAATAAAAACAAAATAGTTAAGAAAATTTTTTGAAGATTTTTTAGGGTTTAAAAAAAAAAGAAATTTTTTTTGGAAAAAATATGAAAAATTCTCAGATTTCAATGACTTTTTTCAATTTTTGCCTTTAAGTCGAGTCACTGAGCTGCTTTCTGTGTTTGAAGCCAAGCCACGTCGAGCCATTCCAACCAAGCCGTTTCATTTTTTGTTATTTTTTATTTATTTTTTATGTGTTTATTTTTTTAGTATTTTTGCATGATTAAATTTAGAAAAAAAAAGAAAAAATATTTTTTTGAGAATAAGTATTAATTATCCAATGATGAAATTTTAAAATTTCAAATGGTAAATTTCTATAAAATTTCTAGGTGAGAAATTTTTTTAAAATTTGTCCTAAATGGTGAAATAATTTAGATAAAGTTTTAATAATGATAATTAATATTTGTTTTCAATCAAAAAAAGAAAAAATAAAATTTTGGTTGAAAATATGTGACAATTATCTAATAATGAGATTCTTAAAAATTTCGAATGATAAATTTTTTAAGAAATTTTTCGGTGAGAAATTTCTCTAAATTTATCCCAAATGGTGAAAAAATTTAAATGAAATTTCAAGAAAAATAATTAGCATGTTATTTTCTTTCCAAAAAAAAGAGAAATAAAAGAAATTTTCAAATATGCCCAAATGGTGGAGAATTTAAAAATTCAAAAGAGAAAATATTTCTAATTTGGCTCAAATAGTGGAGTAATTAGATATATTTTTAATAAAAAAATATAAAAATAATAAAATAATAATAAATAAATCTTTTTTGATAATTGAGCCTCTTTGAGGAAACAACTATGATATTTGAATACTCTTAAAGTAAAAAAATATTTTTAAGAATTTTACCAAATTGATGAAAGAATCTTATAAATGATTTTCAATATTTAACATAAAAGTTTGAAATCTTTAGACTCAAGATCCTATGATAAATTTAAAATCAAATAATATCATCTTCCGGATAGATGTGTGAGGGTGCTATAATTTTTCCCATATGTAATTGAACTCTCAAATTCTATTTTGATTAGTAGACCCGAACCTGTTTTTTTAGAAACCCATAGTCAAGTTTAGGAGTTTCTTAAAAGGATGGATTCCTTAAGTGGTCAATCACACCTAGTTAAAAAAGATTGGTGGCAGCTCTATTTGTTAAATCTAGCTATAGGTTTATGGATCTATATGTTATGATAGTTTGACGACTCCACTGGGGACAGCCATAGAGAGTCAAGCCATAAACTTTTAAATTTATCCTATTCTTTGATTTAATGGTTTTAAATTGTAATGATTTGTGTTTTCTGTTTACTAACATTTATGTCTTTTTTTGTCTTTTATTTTTAGGGCATGAACCTATATGTTCCTTCACACACATACTATCATATGCATTTACATTACATGAGCTCTATACCCGGACTTCATCCCTTTTAGGAAAGAGTAAAGTACCTAAGTTCTCGTGAGATGATAATATTCGTAATGACTAGTGAAATACTCTTATTTAAATTGAATCATTTCCATTGGTAGCCTGTGATGGGTGAGGATTGGACTGCTTTATTAGTCTGTGATGATCAATGAGATAAGTAACAATTTGAGAACTTTTAGTGGTTAAAATCACTTAACTTAGCATATAATCTACACTTAAGAGGCCTACCTTAAGATAGAGCCCTTCTTACCCAATGATAAATATACCCTGAAACTAGGACACAAAAAGGAACAATTTGTGCTTATCTAACCATTTTGATTGTTTGAGTTTGTGCATTTGCATGTCATGCATCATTTTCATTGTCATATTTAACATTGTGCATTTGAATCATTTTTATATTAGATTTCATCCATGAAAATGAACATTTCATTCATGCATCAACATATCATACATAAAGCATAGTATTTTTTTATTATAATTATGGTATTTAAGGTTCAAAGATAGCTTCACCAACCAAGAATCCCACACAATCAACTCACCAATTCAATATAAGAGCTCGAGCCAAATAAATAAAACAAGAAAATTTTAATCATCTCAAAAGGATAGAGAAAGTTTAAGAAAAACTAGAAAGGATAGTTGAGTAAGATTTTAGAGGCTTTGAATAAGTTAAACAATGGGAGAGGTATAGAAAAAAGTACTAGCCATCATGATCATCCATCATAAAAGGTGACTGATTCTTTGCATCCTCTTAATTTTGGGCCTTATCAAGCCCAGTCCACTTAAGATCTATCACCATAGTAGTTCATATATCCAGTAGGTTATACATACCTTGAAATACCATCAGCTTCAAATTTAGGGCAATACTAGAGTTATGTAAATCTCATCTTTACTGAAAAAATAGTAGAATTAGTACCAATCCCTAATTTAGATGATTTAGAAGAGAAAGAAAAACTAAAGCCTAAGAAGAAAGAGATTTTAGAAGCCTCAAAAGCTGAACATAAGATAAACTTATTAGATGAAAGATTACGGGCCATAGAGGACATTGGTTTTTATGGTTTTATAAATGCTGTTGGGCTCTATTTACTCCCAGATGTGGTTATTCCTCTAAAGTTCAAGGTGCTAGAGTTCGAGAAATATAACAATACAAAGTGTTCGAAGACCCACATTACTATGTATTGTTGAAAGATGGTTGCTTATGCTAATAATGAAAAACTATTAGTGTATATGTTTCAAGACAGCCTTACTGGTTCTGCTGCTAGGTGGTATGTCCAATTAGATATGACCCATATTTGTTTTTAGAGTGATATGACCTTTGACTTTATTAATCAATACTGGTATATCATAGATCTAGCTCTTGATTATCTTTTTTTAGAATATGAAAAAAAAGTGACTGAATCATTTAAAGAGTATGCCCAAAGGTGGAAGAACATTACTTTTCAAGTACGACCTCCTTTAATCGAGAAAAAAATTACGATATTATTTATCAATATTTTGAAATCTCTCTATTATGAAAAGATGATAGGGAATGCAACAAAAAAATTTATCGACATGGTGATCTCAGACAAAATTATTGAGAATGCCATTAAAAATGGTAAGTTAAAAAAAAGAGAAGAGAATGCCATTAAAAATGATGAGTTAAAAAGAGAAAAAATCAAGAAAGCACCATAGAAAAAAAAAGATTGAAGCTCAAGCCATTGATAGATAGTTCAAGGGATCAACTCTATCCACCCACAAGGTTATCCCCATACTATCCTATTGTGAACAATACCCATCCTACATATACTAGCCAGCCCCCATTACCTATTTTACTTAATCGACTACTAGCCTGATTTTTAGGCACCCAAAACTCTTATATTCGGCCTTAACATTCCAACATCTTGTAAGATTTCTAGATTTATCCTGCTAAACCCCAATAAGTGATTCACAGAGCTAGAATCTACCTAGAAAATTTATATTTGATCCAATCTCCATGGACTTATCATAGAGTTATACCGAGAGCTCTATAATAACCACTTGATTGTTCCCAATCGTTTGGAGCTGCTCAAGTCACCCTATCCTAAATGGTATGATCTTACAGCTAACTATGATTACCACTATAGAATTGCTAGTCCTTTCATGAAGAATTGCATTGCTCTAAAGCATAAGGTGCAATGATTAATCAATGAGGGGTAACAACACCTAATGTTAGTGGCAATCCATTGCCCAATTACAATGTCAATGCTTCGAGTGAAGATCAAGAAGAAGTGTGATTTGAAAAGGCTTGGTTAACTTTAACAAATCATGAGGGCAAGATATCAATAAAGATATTTCACATGATTACACATGGGCATAATTTTGGAGAAGGATGTCAAGGCTTATTGGAAGTTGTTTATTATTTAGAGTAATATTAGGATTTCTTTTATGCAATAGGATTTTATTTGTTATCATTTTAATAAAAGGTAAGGATAATGCATTTCATTACATTTTCTCTTTCATTCAACCATTGTTTCATGTTTTGTTACCGATCATAACTTTTCATTCCCATTCTCAAATTTCAAATAGTGGATATTTAGACAATGATAACAATAATTCTGGGATTTAATTTTGAGAACTCATCACATGATCTGAAAAGACTATTTGAGTAAAAAAAGTCAGCTACTAGCAGATGTAAATTAATATGTCTTAAAGATATACAGTCTTTCATAAAGATCCATGAGCTTATTTTTGTTCAATAGATGATGTTCAAGGAAAGCATTCATATTTGAAATAAAAAATGGTCATCTTTATTTTACCATTTGAAAAGCCATTTCATTGCTACCCTTTTGAGCTATTATGATTTTTTTTTTCTAAAGAATCCCGACCCAAGAATCACCCTCTACACTGGAGGTAATTTTTTTTTAAAAAAAGATCAAATATCACAAAAGGTCTCAAAGATAAAAAGCAAAAAAAGAAAAGTAAAAAAAAAAAGCAAGAAAAAAAGAAAAATAAATGCCATAAATGATTTGGGGTAATGTAATGAGAGTCCTTTTGTGAGGAATAATATGAATGAAAAAAAAAAGTAATAAAATGATGTGGAATGGGGTAAAATGCCAAGTTGTATCAAGTGATGAGAAATGATCATTTGGTTTTAAACCCTTTAAACACATGTTTTGAGCCTATTTTTTTGCCTACATTACAATCTTTAAAAGTCTATTTGGATCAAACGTGAATACTCAAATTAAATGATCATATATTGAGCTAAGACATGCTCATGATAGAATAACAAAATTATGCTACCTTACTCTAGAGATTGATATGTGAGAGATATCACTGATGGATGGAAAAAATGAAAAAAAAAAGGAAAAAAGGAAAAAAATGAAATGAAAAAAAAAATGAAAGAATGGGAAAATGTAAATGAGAAAAAAAAAAGACTCAAATTAAAAACTCAAAAGGGCGATTTGGATAGAAAAATCTTTGAGTTAGAGTTAGATAATAGTTCACATGAAGAAGATCAAAGACATCTGAAGATTCTTCAAAGTTAGGGCAAAGTTCACTGAGCTTAAAATGACTTTGAAAGTCAATGGAATAAGTTTTTGAGAAAGAATTTTGGATTAATGTGAAGAGTTTTCTAAGTGTTCATTGTTTGGACATTGTTACACCATTCAATACCATTCCTAATGACATGCTTTGAATTTGTTCTTTTGCCTATTTGTTTTATACCAAACTCACTTCTCATTAATTACCTTTCTTTCAATTCACATTGTGTTTTTTTTATTGTTGCATCCTCAGAATGAATAAAAAAAATGTATGATTACATTATATTTATCATGATTTGAAATGATAATGAATGAATGATAACGTTCATGAAAGATTGTTATATTCTTTTGAAAAGAAATCTAGGATAATAGGGGGCAAAAAAAATGAAGAGATGGCAAAAACTTGAAAAAATGATTTGAAAAGATATACAATGATGAATTGATCGATATAACCTATGATTTGTGATCGAATGATGAAAATAATATGGATCAGAGGATAAAATTTATTCTGAAGTGGGTAATGCTGAGAAGCTTGTGAATTATGGTGAAAATAATATGGATCAATGGACGAAATTATTTCTGAAATTGCTAGTGGTAAAAAGCTTGTGAATTGTGATCAAGTATCAATTGACGAAACTTATTCTAAATGGTTAGTGTTGAGAAGTTGAAAAAGAAAATTGAAAGATTGTGGAGTCTTGAAAACCATATTACCATAATTAATTAAAATTTCATGACATGGACAACCGTATTGCATGCATTACGTTTGCATTATTATTTAGAGAATATTTGAAACTTTTGTTTGGCTATGCACTTGTATTATGCAGTAAACATTTGAATCATGGTTAAGAATATGGTATTGTGAGGGTTTAGATTGTTGCATTTGCATCAGTAAGAAAGCATTTACATCATTGATCATGACATTCATTATATACAAAATTTTGACTTTGGTAAAAGTTTGAAAGTCATCTGAAAAAGAAATTTTGAATTTTTGAATGCAGTCTTTTAAGATAAAATCATGAATCCTTAAATGAGAATCATTAAAAAATTCTCAAATGAGAATCTTTGAGTCTTAAATGAAAATCATTAAGAAATCCTTAAATGAGAATCTTTGAGTTCTTAAATGAAAATCTTTAAGAAATCCTCAAGTAAGAATCTTTGAGTTCTTAAATGAGAATCTTTAAGGAATTCTCGAGAATCTTTAAGGAATTCTCAAATGAGAATCTTTGAGTCTTAAATGAGAAATCTTCAAATGAGAATCTTTAAGTCTTAAATGAGAATCTTTAAGAAATCCTCAAATGAGAATCTGTAAGTTTTAAATGAGAATCTTTAAGAAATCTTCAAATGAGAATCTTTAAGTCTTAAATAAGAATCTTTAAGAAATTTTCAAATGAGATTCTTTAAAAAATCCTCAAATAAGAATCTTTGAGTCTTAAATGAGAATTTTTAAGTCTTAAATGAGAATCTTTAAAAAATCTTCAAATGAGAATAATTAAGTTTCAAATGAGAATCTTTGAGTATTCAAATAAGAAATTTTGAGTTTTCAAATGAGAATCTTTGAGATGAGAAACCCTAAAATTTGTCAGATATGAATTTTTGAACTAGAGTAGGATTTGAACTTTTGATGCGAATCTCTAAATTTGTGAATGAGAAATTTAAAAATAATTTGAATGTGAATCTTTGAAAAACTTTAAACTCTTTAGATGTGAACTCCAAATTTGTTGGATGTGAATCTTTAAATTCGAATGAGAATCTTTGAGAAAAACTTAAATGACAACCTTTAAGATTTTAAATGTGAAACTCTAAGATTTATTGAATGTGAACCTTTGAACTCGAATGAGAAGCTTTGAACTTTTGGATGTGAATCTTCAAAATTCGAATGAGAATCTTTAAATGTTGGATGTGAACCTTGCAATTTGCATGCGAATCCTTAAATTAAAACTTTGGGTGAGAATATCACAAATGCCAATATTGAAATCTTGCAAATATGAATTCTTGCATATATGAAATTTTGTGAATCAAATTCTTATAAAACTGAAATTTTGAGAATCAAGTTTCAGTGAATTCTTGCAAAGCTAAAAGGTTTTTGTAAATCTGAACCTTTGAATTTCAAACTCAAATTGTGAATCTTTGAGTTTTCATTTCATCAGTCATAATCTAAGACTCCTCTGGACGTGATTGTCGATGAGCCTTATTTTATTTTTCAAAAGTTGTTGAGCCTCTGATTGTAGGAGCCTTTTTATTTTTTAAAGTTGTTAAGCTTTTATTTAGAAGAGCCCTTTATTTTTTAAAAGTTGTTGTGCCTCTGTTTAGAGGAGCCTTCCAGTGACTTTTTTCAGTCTTTACCTCTAAGTCGAGTCCCTAAGCCACTTTCTGTGTCTGAAGCCAAGTCACGCTGAGCCGCTCCAGCTAAGCCATTTCATTTTTTTGGTATTTTTTATGTGTTTGTCTTTTTTAGTATTTTTGCATGATTAAATTTAGAAAAAAATAGAAAAAAATAAAATATTTTTTGAGAATAAGTATTAATTTAAATAAAGTTTCAAAAATAATAATTAATATTTATTTTCAATCAAAAAATAAAAAAAAAATTGGTTGAAAATATGTGACAATTATCCAATAATGAGATTCTTAAAATTTCAAATGGTAAATTTT
>NW_019168143.1:0-29562 GCF_002303985.1 Durio zibethinus
GTTTTTTTTTTTCTTTTTTGTTGGTTTTTACACGTGGAGTTTCCAGCAGTTTCTTTTCGCTTTCTCGTCCCATGCATGCCAGTGCTCACATGTTCACGCCTCATGCCAAGCTTAACAAGGCCAATTGAGCCTTTTTTTTTTTTAATATTTTAGGCTTTATTTGGGTTGTAAGCTTTAGCTTTGGGCCAATTCTCATTTTTCTTTTCGTTTTCCTTTTTTGTTTTTGGACCAAGCTCTTTCTTTTTTATTTTTTAAAATAAATTTTTTTTTTATATTTTATTTAATGACTTTTTATTTTTATGTGGCTTTTTTTTTTTTTTGTTTAATGGCCAACAATGAGTCATTAATGAGTTTTTAAAAAGGAATATTTTATCGAGCTTTTTATTGGACCATTTTAGATATTCATTCAGGTCAATGCAACAGACCTCACTATTGGGCCTATATTGGGTTTCATCTTTAAGCATTAAAAAATAAATCGTTAATGGACCTGAAAAATTAGCAAACAAGGCATAACTACAGAAATAATTCTACCTTAAATAAAATTAATGTCTATAACAGCCAAGCAAGTATTTTATAATTCAAACTTATTCAAACTTTGATATTTTTTAGACTATAAGCTAAAAGCTTTTTAAGTTTTTAATATAAAATAACATTTTATTTTATTTGAATTTATATTTATTTATTATTTATTTGAATGTATCTATTTATTTATTATGAGTATTTTTTAAGTCCAAATTAGTGAAGGAATCTATTGATTAGAAAGGTATTTTGGAAACTTTTAATTAATTGATAGGTGATTTCTAAAAAAAAAATTGAGAAAATTATATCACTTATGACTACATAAAAATCAAATTAGTATATAGAGGGTGATTTTGACCAGTGAAAATATCATCATATCCTAATCTTATCTTGTATATAACAAACATGATAGATGGTAAAATAATATTCTATTTTGTTCTTAATCTTTGCACACCAAACCATAAAATAAGATAATATAATTTAATCTAATCATATTTATAATCTTATATTATCCTATCCTATCATAATCTTGTACACCAAACATGGCTTAAAGATATAAAATAGAGATCAATAGACAATTGAAGAATAATAGTTAGAACATTTTCTATTTCTTTCCTTTCATTCTCAAATGAAAAACTAATCTATTAAAATTTTTGTTGCAAAAAAAAAAAAAAAAACCATGATTAGAAAAGATATTTTCACTTCCCGTCAAAAGTGTTTGGTGATTAATTTATTTGTATAAAATATTATGAAACAAAGCTTTGTTATATTCTAAGGTTACTTGATCTAATGTCTATTATACACTATAATTGGTGGGGACTATATGTATCCAATTAAATTGGAAGGTATCAATTGACATGTTAGATTTTGATTATGAATCTAACTCAAAAGGATAAGATTGATGATTCATTTGCTGTATTCTTGCAATGTGTGGGTTTGGAAACCCAACCGGTTAGATGTATTTTAAAATCAAAATAAGGAATCACCACCAATATTTTTGTTAAGTGTGAGTTGCCACCTAAAAAGTTTATCTTTTGAACAAAACCGTAAACTAGTTAAAATTTATTAAAAAAATAATTTTCGTCTTTGAAAATAAGGTTGAGTTTGGTAATACGATCATACATTGGGAATGATTGGCACCTACATAAGGCCCATTTTAAAAATGGTACCAATTAATCTAATGTTATCCTTTCGCCTTGATAAAAACGGTCTTAATTTTAATATTTAAAAATAATTTCTTAATTTTACTTATCATCACAAAATTAGTTTTTTTTTTCATTTTTTTCTTTAAAAACAAATCATTTTATTTAGATTAAAATGAAAACCTTTGCTTTCAAAACATTTTTCTAATTTCTACAATATCTAGGCAACATTTTGAAAATATTTCTCCACTTTAGCCTTTAAGATTTCCAATAATAAATCTTTAAACCAAGATAATGTTCCTTCCTAAAAGATAATTATTGAGAGTCTTTCCAATATCTAGGTAAAGTCTCACTAATTACTTTTAATTAGGACATTATCTTATTTTGTTTTTAAAAATTTCTTTTTTAAACCATTAATTGACATGTGAATGCAATCAAAACAAATAATGTAAATGCCAATAAAAAATATATGTAAATGTGATACAAAACAAATTGAGTGTGTAAATGCAAGTCAAAATGTATAGGAATTCAATATGGTTTAGGGTTAGGTTTAAGGTTTAGATAAAGATTTAGATTCGGTTTAGATAAGGATTTGATTTTGAGATTTGGGGTTTGACCTTTTTAAGTTTGAGGTTTTACTTTTAGGCTTTGGGGTTAACTCTCGGTATAAGGTTTGACCTATAGTTTAAGGTTTGACTTTTAAGGTTAGGGTTTGACATAGAGTTTTGGTGTTGACTCATAGCTTAAGGGTTTGAATTTTTAGGGTTAAAGTTTTAGGGTTTTTGGATTGATTTAGAGTTTTGGGTAGGTTCAAGGTTAGGCCTAAGGTTTAGGGTTTGACTATTGGTTTTAGGTTTTAGTCTAGGGTTTAGTTAGGATTTAGGGTTTAGCGTTTAACCTTAGTTTGGGGTTTGATTAGGGTTTATAGTTTAGCTACGATTTAGCTAAGGTTTTGGCTTTGCTAGGGTTTAGCGTGTAGACTTAGGGTTTAGGATTTGGTAGGGTTTAGGGTTTGCTAGGGTTTTATGTTTGACTTTTGGTTTAGGCTTTAAGATTTAAGGTTTGCTAGTTTTTTAGGTTTGCTAGGGATTTTGGTGTAGACTTAGGGTTTTAGATTTGGTAAAGTTTTAGGTGTAGACCTAAGGTTTTGAATTTGGTGATCTTTGATCACTTAAGTCTCTTTATAAAATCCTCTATATCTAGTGGACTTTAGAAGCAAGCTTTAATAATCATGATCTTATATCCTTTTAGAGATTATTGCTTAATTAAAAATTAATGCATATGCAAATGTACTAAACATGGCAAGCTAATGATCATGTCATTTATTAACGCCAAAAATGTGCTATGATGCATTAGAATATAATTAAACCTAATGTGCCATGATGATCAAATAACATATGCAAATTACAACTTTAATTATCTAACCTACCATTAATTAGAATTTAGAAATCAATTATCATTTAAACATCCTCACAAATGTCCTATATCTAAAAGACTTTAGTAGCAAACTTAAATGACCATGATCCCATTTCTTTCTTTAGAGATTATTGCTTAATTAGTGGTTAAACATGTAATACTAAACTAATCAAATGGTGCGTGGGAATGATATTAAACCTAATTATAAAATGATTAAATCACTAGTATACATACTTAACATAACATAGAGTAGGGATCATTAAACAAGTAAAAGAGTGGCCTATAAGAGCAGAAAAAGGTCTTGGCCTAGTCGTGGGAGAGGCTTAAGCTAAGAGCCTCCAAGACCATTCTAATGGCATTGTGTTAGCCTTTCACTAGGAGAAGCAATTCACACATCAAGCACATATCAAACACATGGAAAACTTAGAAACTACCTTTTTATTTTGAAAAACATTTATCAAACACTTGGAGAACATAAACTAAAAGAAGAAAAACAACAACAAGTTTTATGAGCAATGAACTTCAATGTTGAAAAACTTGAAATAACACAAAAGAGAGAAGGAAAATGAAAGCGACCAATAGAAGAGGGTTTACCATTCCCTTATTGTTTCCCTTAAACAAGTTTTAGCCAACCACTGATGGTGGCCATTAGCACTACAATATTTTGTATATACCTGACGCTTGGTTATAGTGACAATCAAATTCATCAATAAAAGAGACTTTTACTAATGGATTTTTAATATCGTTAGAATATACCATACTTATACCAACACTTTATTTAACTGTCAATATAAATAAACTTTTTTTAATGGTATATGACTATCCGTCAGTATAAATATGTTATATACTAATGGTTATTAACGTAACCATCATATAAGCTCAAACAAAAAAACTATTGCTTACAAAAAATTTGAAGGTTATTGCAGGCATTTTATTCAAAATGCCTTCAATAACCATAATATTTTTTCTGAGTATGGATTCTTTATTACATTAAATTTAGTCACTAAAATAGATTTTATTGATGGATTGTATACTAGATTACCATTTATACTAATACTTTTATTTTGACTTTCATAAACAAACTTTTTTGATGAGTATATATGATTATCTTCAGTATAGATAGATTATATAATGATTTATATGTTATGGTTATATACGATAAAACAATAAATATAGCTTACAAAAAATGAATTTTTATTAATGTTTTAGGCCAAAAATCTCAATAATCCATTTAATAAAATAGAGAGAAATATTAAAGGCATTTACCAATAAGTTCAATAATCATAGCAAAAAATTTGAGGATTATTGATAAGTGTTTTATTGATAAAAACGCCTTCAATAATCCCCTCAACAAATTTGGAAGATTATTGAAGGTGTTTTTGGCAAAACATGGCTTTTAATAAATCCTCTAAAAAAATTTGTAAGTGATTAGCGAAGGCATTTTTGACCAAAAACGCCTTCAATAATCACTCATAAAAATTTATTGAAGGCGTTTTCAACAAAAAATGCCAATGCCTTCAATAATCCATACAAAAAATTTTGTTGAGGGGATTATAGAAGGCATTTTTGGCCAAAAACACCTTGAATAATCCATGAATTATTCAAGGCGTTTTTAACTAAAAACACCTTCAATAACCCATTCAATATTTTGTAAGGAATTATTCAAGGCATTTTTTTGGCTAAAAATGCCTTCAATCATCCCATTAAAAAAATGGAAAGGGATTATTCAAGGCATTTTTTTTGTTTTTGCCATAAACGCCTTCAATTAATATTTCAGTTTTATATAATTTCATAAAATTTTAAAATCATTCTAGATCAAAAGTCAAATTATAACTAATTTATATATTTAGTAGTATTTATATTCATATAAATGTTCAATTTTTTCTCAGAGATTATTCAAGGTGTTTTCATCAGAAAACGCCTTAATAATCCAAAAAAAAAATGAAGGTGATTATTGAAGACGTTTATGGAAGTTGTAAGTTTATGCCCAAAAACATTTGTTTTATATATGTGATACTACGAAATACATTTTGAAATTTACATTACAAACATTGTAGTATTTCAATAAGTTGACCACAAATCTGAATTTATAACTAATAACGTTGCCATATAAATATACTTTTTTCAAATAATCGTACTCATATATGTGCATTCATATAAGTTGCCAATTGATATAAAACAAATATATACCAATAATATTAAACCAATACCCCAATCTAGAAACTTAAATTATCCATGCAACATGGCATGTTAAAAACATTATAAAAAAATGAAATGCATATATTTACACCCAACCAACAATTTCCAACCTTAAGGTTTAGCAAATGATAATATATACTCACAACACTCTTTATGGCCTTAATTAAGTTCGTTTATTGTGAAGTTTTCTTTACTCTCCCACTAAAAAAAAATCAAGTGTAAATGTTAATAAATGAGAACATAATTTAGCTTTTTTTTTTTAGAAGATATAATGATTTGATGAAATTAATACTAACCTTGAATGGTGTGGTCATAAAATCATATAAAACTATCTCCCTCATAAAATGAAGGACATAATATCCACATTCAGTATATCTCGATTAACGAGGTACCTAAAAAACAATTTAGTGGGTTTAAGAAACATTTACCTCACAAACTCAGCATTAAAGAATAAATTTTACATTTACCGGTAATGACATCAATTTAATCTTTACTTTCTTATCAACTGCAGACATTCCCTAAATTGAAAAGAAAAAAAATTACTTAATACAAAATAAAAATAATTATAAAAAATAGAATATAATAAATAACATGTAAATACTCTTTATAAAATTTTGAATATCGGGGTTAGGTATTGCTGTTGGTTGAGCAGAATTAAATAAGTATGTTGTAAAAGAATTAGTATCAATCACAATAAGCTACCAATGACAACTGTAAAAATAATAAGAATGATATACTCAGATTAGACATCATCTCATATTAGGTAAGGTTGGAATAATTATTTGTATAAATATAACTTACGCAGTATTATACAGGAGCAAATAATAATCAGCCCATTTTTTCATGCATTAAGTCACGAGACGACCATAAAAAATAATAGTACCACTCTACTCACTAATGATATTCAGGTCAACGAATCTAAATCTATAGGTCATTTGTCTCGCCTTAATCTCTTTATATAGAAAGATGTACAATAACAATCAATAATACTAGTTAGTAATACACTGTAATATAGATTAATACATATTAACTTTGCATATTTAAATTTATAAGGTAACATCATATAAGCAATAATATCAGTAATTGATATTTCATCTAGGTTACAAAATTTCTTAACCTCATCCCCATCAATGTAAGAAACTGATGGATGATCAAATAACCCATTATCGGGTTTAATAATAATGAATCTTCCTTTGAATAAATGATCAAGCGAATAATTAGATAACATCAATGGCAGCCTGAGCAAAAGTTATACTCTAAGTCCCAACATCTTACTACAATATATAATGAAGTATAAGTATTAAAACCAAATCAATAAATATAATAAACAAATAAATATTAAGTGAATAAACAAAATCATACTTCATGGCTAGTATCAGAGGTTGGGTTTCCTACTTGACTTGTAATGAAACCTTGTCCTAGTTAGATAATGCTATCTAACTTGCCTACAGGCATGCTAGGTTGCATTGCTGCAACATCGCCTCAAAGCTGCGAGTTATTTCTATTGCTCATTCAGGCATTGCGCTGGTCATCAAGTCTTTGTTGTTGTTGCTTAATGATTGTTTCATATTATGCATTCATCATTCGAGGGTTTTGGTTGATTACTGAATAACTTTGATGAAACACAAATTCATCAACCTCACGAACTCGACCATGTCTTTCTTCGCTCTTAATGCTAAAGACAAGGGATTTTTTCCATAATGGGTTGCTAGTTCACCGGATTTAAATTTAATAACACAATCATCCTAAAAGACAATAATAAGATGGGCCATAACAATAAATCTATGCAAGTATAGAGTCATGCATACAACCACAAATCCAATCATATGTGATATAATGAGTAGTTATACATACAATCTTTTTTAGCCATTTTTTTGGTTACTTCATCTATATATAATCCATCATTCCGCAGATATCCTTGTTTCCACACATCCTATCTAGAAACTTTGGTGCCAAAACTAGCTGATTCCTAATAAATTACCGCAATATAAGACTCAGAATCTATTAAATAAATGTTTATAAATATTTATTTATGAGTATAAAACAAGTGTGTTAATACTTACAAGCTTATACTTGACATTTGCATAATCTTTTTTTGATGTCTGATGGTGATATACTTGTTTGGCCCGAATATTATTGTGTTGTTCTTTGATTTTCTAGAAAAGAAAGAAATTACATAAAACACATATTAAGATATCGAATATATAACATAAAATCTTATAAATAATTTTGTTATGGGTATGTGTACTGAGAAATCTTTTGATAGCTAATCTCGAACAAAAATCATCCAATCATGTTAACTTATAACATCTGCATATGACGAAGGTGGAATAGCTAACACATCACCATTATCAGTGATGGTAAGAATATTGGGTTGTCAATCTACTTTAAAGTCTTCGAATGCTTCTCAGTTGATTGCAACACAAGCTTTTTACACTCAATTGAGACATCGAACCGTTTTTAAAAAATTTAACACAATTAGTATAAGCACATTGAATTTCAGTAAATGATCATTTAATAATTTTATGAAATAATTGAATAAACATACCACAATCGACTACTATATATGATCATTTAGATCATCAAAAACTTGTCAACAATTATGGTACGTAATAAAAATGCTACTACAAACGACCGCTCCAATATGACTAGCCAACTTGGCATTTCATCAGACACAGGCTACCCACTTTGATTGAATTCGACGTGAATTTTCATGTCAAATCACATTAATTTGTTTATTTCATCCCTTGCTTTTCTTTTTTTCACTACAGGTGTGTCATCTTCATGTTTAATAGTAGGAGAAGTATATTCTTTCAGATTCTATAATACCTATGATTTTGATCATAATTATATGAAATACACCAAACTGTTTCCCTAAATTTCACATGGTATGTAATAAAATACAACAAATATCATTACTATAGTTACTACACTAGTACACTTAAAACATCATCAAACCAATAACATTTTACGAGTACAAGCCATACTGTGATTCCCACTTTAAAATAAGAGTTCCATGCAAAACAAAGGATGATTAAAAAAATACACAAAATTTCCACAATACCATTCAGCAAACCATAATATTTAAATCAAACTACAGAGAAATACCATACATACAATGAAAAGTGATTGGAACACTAAGGTGACGGTGGAAATGAATAAAAATATATATATAGTAAGGAATGATAAAAAAAATACCTATATCGAATAATATAAATAATACAAAAAATAAATAAAATAAGGACATATAAGTAAAAAGAGAGGCGCGTGGCATTGAGTGTTGAAGGTTGACGACGACCGAAAGAGATGAAGAAACCAAAAGGCAAACTAAATGGTTTTTAGGGGTTTTGGTTTGGTTACAATGCAGCTTTTAATCATTCTCTGTAATAGCAATTTAGGATTCTAAAAGTTCAAAACAGGGGAATAAATTTTAAAAAATGATTAGTTGAAGCTGTTTTACAAAGAAAAAAAATGCCTTCAATTTTTTTAATGGAATACTCAAGGCGTTTCCTAGGCAAAAATGCCTTGAATAATAAAAAAAAATGGATTATTGAAGGCATTTTTTTATAGAAATGCTTTCAATATCCCCTTCAAAAATGCCTTCAATAATCCATGAATTATTGAAGGTATTTTTTGCCAAAAACACTTTCAATAACCCTAATTCAATATTTTGTTACAGATTATTCAAGGTATTTTCTAATCTCTTGATAAAATTGAAGGGGATTAATTCAAGACATTTTTTGCTAAATGAATAATTCATGGGTTATTAAAGGTATTTTTTATGATAAATGCCTTGAATACTTCACGAATTATTAAGATATTTTAGCTAGAAACGCCTTCAATAACCCACTCAATATTTGTAAGGGATTATTCAAAGCATTTTTTGGCTAAAAATGCCTTCAATAATCCCATCGTAAAAATTGAAGATAATTATTGAAGGCATTTTCTAGGCAAAAATGCTTTGAATATTCACAAAAAATGTTGGGATTCTTGATGGCATTTTTGATAGAAAACACCTTCAATAATCCCCAATGAATCAATAATTCAAGGGTTATATAAGGATTTTTGGCCAAAAATGCCTTGAATAATCTACGAATTATCCAAGGCATTTTTACCAAGAAACGCCTTCAATAACCCAATTTAATATTTTGTAAAAGATTATTCAAGACTTTTTTGACAAAAAATGCCTTCAATAATCCCATATAAAAAAAATATAGGGGATTATTAAGGCGTTTTTTGCCAAAAACCTTCAATAATCCACTCATAAAAAATCTAAAGGGATTATTCAAGGCATTTACCTTATTTAATTTTTTATAAGGGACTATTAAAGGTATTTTCAAGTTAAAATGCCTTGATTAATCCCTACTTTAAAATATAGGGGATTTTTGAAGGCATTTTTGACAAAAAATACCTCAATAATTCTTCATAAAAATTGAAGGGAATAATCCCCTATCTAGAGATTATTCAAGCATTTTCTGAGAAAAATACCTTCAATATCCATCGTCCTTACCATATACTCCTACGTCTTGGGAATGAAAACATTTTTTAAAAAATCTAGAGATGAAAATGAGCATGTGGAAGAAGATCCCATAGATGAACATAATGGGGATGAAATTTTTTTTAATTGTATGTAATAGTTTAAATTGTTTTAAGGTTTTGCAATGTAAAACATAGTTCACTAGTATTTTATTTTTGTGTTACTAGCTTCAATTACTTAATTTTGTGTGATCATGTAATATATTAAATTGTATTTTATGATTTATATAGTTTGCCACTATCAAGTTCTCTGTTATATTGTATTTAGTATATTTTGTGTATTATTAGACTTGAGATGGCAAAGCGTAGATGATTAAATATCACTAGAAGAAATCGTGCCTCTAGCTTTCAACTACAAATACAATCTAAATGTTAGCCTTGAATTGATCCTTATTTTGAAATGATAAAACATTAAGCTAAATAAGCTTGATCAAGATTTTGAAAAAGATTTATTTAGTACATGTTCTTTAAGTTTTTATATTTTCGTACTAAATAAATAATATGATTTTCAAAGTTTGAACAAACCTTCTTGGGTTTCATATTTCTCAAACCAAATCTATCTTTAATGATTATTTATTTGAGCTTAAATGAAAGTTCAATTATTGTTTTTAAAGTGAATTTATTCATTTTGGACTTAATACAATTTTAATAAAATTGGTTTTGAGAAATAAATTAACTTAAGAAAGCTATTTTACAAGAAAAGTTTTCACATTGAAATTGTTTTATTTTTCTGTATTAATTCACCAAAGTTTTAATATTTGAATTTTATATAGTTGGAAAGCTCTTTGAGTCTACTTTCTAATGGATCAAACAAAATCAAAATCCAAATTTTATAAGAAAAGATTTTGAATTTTTACTAGAAACTCTGCAATTGTCTAAAAAATTGCAAAAAGGTAGATTAGAAATTCACTATAATTCGTACACAATTGATATGAAACTTTATACGGATAGAAAACCCTTTAAGTCTAGTCTCTAATTCTTCAATGGTTTGTGATTTGGATTTTTATAACTCAAGATATGATCAAATTAGTGAGTAGAGTACTAAACAAGATACAACAAGCAGCTTGATAGGATTGATCACCTAGGGTACAGGATCGATCCCCTTGCTGACCCAATTGATTGGGTACCAAAACCAATCGATCCTCTCTATTGTAACAGTAAAAAATTGAGTGAAATTCCAGAACCAATCAATCCCTTAACAATACCAATCGATCCCTTCGTCCCAAACAAGCTCTAACAGCTAGTTTCAAAGGAAGAAAACATGGTTTTTCATTTCCCAAGCATTCCTAATGGCTATTTCCTTAATTTCTCTATAATAGGGGTATTCCAACACACTAAGAAGATTGACGAAGCAAGAGAACAAGTGCTAACAAGTTATATTTTCATTTTCTTTTAGAATCAAGAGTTTTTAAACTTAAATTCAATATCCTTTGTATTTTTTATATCAAAAATATTGTTGTGTTTCATTCATCATTTTCTTTGTACTTCATTAGACAAACACTTAACCTTGAGAGGTATTTTAGTTTACAAAAATTATTTGGGTTATCTTGTAAGCAAGAGGTGAGGTATCCTCTTGATATTGTAAGAGTAGAGGTTGATATCTAAGCCTTGAGAAAAAGATAAAGATTTAGTACAAGATAGGTTTGTATCTTGTAAGAATTTTTCTTCAATTAGTGGATTGAAGCCATGGTGTGAACAACTAAGAGAGAAGACGTAGGTGCCTTGTGGAGAATTACCTAACCTCTATAAATCATTGTATTTGATTTCTCTATCCCTATCTTCTTATAATTTATTGTTTTTATATTTGATTTTAGGTTCATTAATTGTTATTATTTGCATTATATTTTCATCAAAAGTGTTTATTGTTTTAATTTCCATTCAATTATATTAAAATCATTTCTTTAGGAAGAATTTGGAGAAATCTAATCACCCCCTCTTGGATCACCATCTCACTTAAAAATCTAACAATTGATATCAGAGCTTTGGTCTCTTTTTGTAGGTTTAACCACCTTGATTAAAGATCCTATAGCTCAATTTTGGTTCCAAGATGGTCAGAAAGTCCTTAAAGTTTCTATGGTTGATAAATTTGAATTTTATGAATGGAAAATGATGATAAATGTGTTCATTATGGCTCAAGATTTTGGAGTATGGAATGTGATGGAAAAAGATTTTTGAGTAATGGAATGTAATGAATGAAGCAAATAATAATGATGCAAAGGCCAAGTGCATTCTTTTGGAGCTTTAGATGATTACAATTTCAACTTGGTCTCAAAATGCTCAACCTCAAATGAGATATGGAGAAAGTTGATGAACTATATGAAAGATAAATTTTCAACCAACATCCATCATGTCTCATGGCTATTGAGGAACTAAAGGTAACCTCTAACTCTTATGATTTAAACTCTTACACTTTTGATGAGTTACAAAATGCTTACAATGATTTAGTAATTGAGTTTTGAAAATATGCATTTGAAACATAAGAAAATGATTTCAAAATTGAATGTTGAAAATGATCTTTTGATGAATGCAAAAATGTTTTAGAAAAGAAAATGAAAAGTTGAAAATAGATTTAAAAACCTTTCAAAGTAGAAATGAATTTTTAGAAAAAAAAATTTTGTTTAACAAAAAAATTGATGAATTGATAAATGAAAAACAAAAGCTTTTAAAGAGTTCATTAAGTTCTAAAATGATTAAATGCAATTTTTATAATTTTCATGGTCACACTGTATATACTTGTCCAATTAGAAGAAAAGTTTCATTTAGAATTAGGTAAGTATGGGTTCCTAAAGGAACAAGAAACTTGGTCACTAACTCTCAAGGATCCAAAAGCAATTTGGGCACTAAAAATCAAATGAGAATGTCTCTTATAAGTGTGCTAAGAGTAAGGAGCTACAATGTGAGATTAAAGATTGAATACTCTAGACACACAATGGAGATGGGTAACCTCTAAACTTTTATTTGAAGAGAATTTGAATTTGGTTACCTATTTTTGATGAAATTTGAATGCTTGATTGATTATAAAAATTTTAGTTGACATTGATTACAAGACATATGTTGCCATAATCTTGAGAAAATGTTAGCTTTGAAATTGAATATGCATTTTTTTTTTGCTCTTAAATATGTTTTGAGATGCTTGTTGAAATCATTTGTGGTGTTAAATAGAACTTTCTAAATGGTTTGAAGAGCTTAAATGTGTGTTTAAACATATTTACACTTCTTAATAGCTTTTTTTCAAGGAAATATGAGATTAAGAGTTAACTTTTTGATTTCCTTGTTTTTAATGCCAAATGACCACTTGAACAGCTTTGTATTGTCATTTAAAACTAGTTGGAATAGTTCAAGTTGGTTAAAAATGAGCTTGACTAGTTTTGAGATTTTATTAAGGTATATTTCAAGCAAAATGAGTTTTAAACTACAAAAATCAAAATCCTAGACATATTAAGCTTTGAATGATTTATCCTATGGTATTTTGCATAAATATACTTGTTTAAATTATTTTAGCATGATGAAAATGATTTTTGTGATTTTTATGCATATTAATTTGTAATTGTTGAACATACTTATATGATCATGTTGTTTAAAATTGCTCAATTTGTTTAAAATGCTTGGATCTTGTGAATTCTTTAAACTTGATTGTGTTAGACATAATTGTTTTAACTCTTGATTTGTGATTTTAAAAATTGATGATCATCTTGTGCTTAAATAATAAATATTGATGTTTGATTGATCATCTTTTAATTTTTTTAAAATAATCTTGAAATATGCTTTAATTCTTTATCCTTATGAATTCAAGATTTATTTCTTCTCTTGTGTTGACGAATTGATGAACTTTATGTACTTAAAAGAAATATATTGATTTTTTGTTCATTTATGTTTATGGTCATGATATGTGCTTATATGATGATTGATTCAATTTGACCTTAATGCTTATAAATTGAAAATACTAAAAAAAAATTTCTTGATTTTTAAAATATTTTTAAATATACTTGCTCTTGTGCTAACTTGTTTTATTAATTTTGTGAAGCATTTTTTATCTTTGTGCTCAATTGATATCTATCTTGATTTGTGATTTTAAATATGAACTGCTTGCTTGTAAATGGTATGTATTATTGGTTCATCTATTGTTCTTGTCAAGTATATGCATATATGATAAATACGATTTTTCTTAACTTGACATGGTTGCAATATAACTTAAGTAAATGATTTTCTTATGATGCTTCTTTTTAGCCTAAGTCATTGTTGTTTATGACTTATAATTTGTGTAGACATATTTATGCTTTTGTGCTAAAATTTTTTAAATATGTTTTTGATGATAAATATGTCTTCTTTGAGTTTTTGGTTTTTAAATGGCCTAAAATTTATTTTAGCATATTCTTTAGTGATTTATTGAATATATATGAATATTGAATGTCTTTTTTGTGTTAAATATTTCTAAATGATCTACAAAAGATTCATGTTTTGCACATTACATGAGAACTTTAGCTTTAGTGCCATTCTTGTGCTATTTGATGTTTAAATTGATATATGGCCTCTAGCTTGAGTATATGTCTCCCTCGCAATTGGCAAATTATGCTTGGTGAATAAATTTTCTTTTGCCTATAATGACTTAGAATATGGAATTGTTTTCTAACAATTGGTATAATATTTATCAACTGACTCTCTTGATGGTTCTAATGAAAATCCTTTGTTAAGAAATTTTTTCTAAGTCTATGCTAAGAGAATTTGAAATGAGCGTGAATGAGCCTACATTTTTTGAATTTCAAGTATAACAAGCAAAGCATATCATCTTCATTCAATCAAGCCCATGTGCATCAAGGACTTAGCTCAAATGATGTGGAATGGAGGATTCAAAGCCTCACTCAACTACAATGAGCACAACAATATAGCTTGATAAGGATGGAGGTAATTGTATTGAATATATGCTATGTGCCTATGATTTATAGTGTTTAATGCATGATTTGATAAACGCTTACTTTTATAGGTGTAAAAATGAGATATTATGTTTGAATTTGTGAACACTTTGCACAAATTAAGCACCAAGCTACTCGATAAAAAAACTTGTGTTAATATTTTTTAAAGCTTGGATTGATTAATTCACCTTTATTAATATTCATGTCTAGTTTTTGATTACTTTGATTAATAGTTCTTATTGCATGAATATTTGTTTGAATCTTTGGACATGGATATGAGTTGAATATATTGATTTTTTATCTTTCAATTGCCTTGACTCATGGATTATGAACTTACAATTTTAAATTTTATATACATGTTCATTGATAGAGTCATTGAGATAGCATGTAACATATTGTATCAAAAGGTTTGCATTTTTTTTTGTATATTGCTAATATGTGATCTGAAATGTTTTGCATATACTTGTTATGATTTTTGATTGAAATATATGATTCGAAGTACTTGCATATGTTTGACGTTCATTGCTATGCATGTGAAATAATTTCGAAATATACTTTGAATCAATTATACACTTTTGTTATTTTTTTGCTAATAAGCTATATGTGCTCATCATGTTTGGAAAATGCTTGCATAATTCTTTGTTATGCACATGATGATCATTGGAAACCGTTATGTCGCTTCATTAGTACTTCATGCTCTTAATTAAATACATATGAGCTTTTAGTTTTTGTTTGGATAAGATAGCTTATGAACGATTACTATTATCATTTATGCATGTATTGAACGAATCTTTCGTATGCTTGAAGTATGTTTGTTTTATGAAAGTTGTTGAATAAAATTGCTAACAATTGGTAACAATTGGTATCAATATTGCTAAAGATTTTTGAACTTTCATAAATGCTTATTTATATACCTATCTTTGATATAGCTTATACCTTTCATGTAAAATTATGTGTACCTTAAATTGATTATTCCTTAATTTGGAAAGGAGGAGAAATCTTAGAATACAATTTTGCTTGATTTGTTTTTGGGATAACAATTAGTATGTTTTATGATAACATATCTTTGACAATTGGTATCCATAACAATTGGTATGAGCTTGTATGCAAGTGCTTGATTTATGCTTAATTACTATTGATCTTTTAGGTTCTAAGTACATCTTATGATAACATGATTTATGAGTAGATTGCATATCATTCATTATCCTTTGCTCAATAAATTTCATGTAGTAAATTTGATGACTTGTGCTAAAATGCTAAAAATTGGATACACTTATACTTTGGTGCTTGAATACATGTATGTGAACTTCATTGTGCATATTACACTTGATTACATGCATTCAAAATACTCTTGATATTATTAGTATCAAGCATTTTGTCCCATGCCTTGAATTGATCTCTCTTTCTTTTAAAATGCAAAAAAAGGGAGACGGTTTAGAGATATTTCTTTTGTATGCTTATAACAAATTGATATAAGAGCTTAAATATTTGGTATAAAGAGCATAAACAAAACAGGAGGAGAAATGCTTCATG
Source organism: Durio zibethinus (assembly GCF_002303985.1). The sequence goes on from NW_019168143.1 coordinate 16,256, forward strand.
AAATATATTTGTTAATGATGTCTCTTTGTGTTTATTTGCTCATTAATATACTCATGCCTTTTTGCTATGACAAAAAGGGGGAGAAATATCGTATGGATAAATTTTGCTTTGTGTTGACATGCATATGTTTGATTGTACTTATTTCATATATTTAACTAACATATGTTTGTTGAGTTGTATTGGATTTGGATACATTAATTAAGGGGGAGTTTTGCCATACATTGTTTAAGTGAGAGTTTTTCAAAATGGTTTTCAAAATCTTAAATGTTTCAAAGAAAGTTTTTCGTCAAGCAAATTTATCTTTAAGTTTTGTCATATCAAAAATGGAGAGATTGTTAGCCTTGAATTGATCCTTATTTTGAAAGGACAAAACATTGAACTAAATAAGCTTGATCAAGATTTTGAAAAAGATTTATTTAGTACATGTTCTTAAGTTTTATATTTTAGTACTAAATAAATAATATGATTTTCAAAGTTTAAACAAACCTTTCTTGGTTTCATATTTCTCAAACCAAATCTATCTTTAAAGATTATTTATTTGAGCTTAAATGAAAGTTCAGTTGTTGTTTTTAAAGTGAATTTATTCATTTTGGACTTAATACAATTTTAATAATATTGGTTTTGAGAAATAAATTAACTTAAGAAAGTTGTTTTACAAGAATAAAGTTTTCCAACATTGAGCTTGTTTTATTTTTCTGTATTAATTCACAAAGTTTTTAATATTTGAATTTTATATGATTGGGAAAGCTCTTTGAGTCTACTTTTCTAATGGATAAACAAAATCAAAATCCAAATTTTCTAAGAAAAGATTTTTGAATTTTTACTAGAAACTCTGCAGTTGGTCTAAAAAATTGCACAATGGGTAGATTTGAAAATTCACTATAATTTGTACACAATGAATTAAGTGATGAACTTTATATGGATAGAAAGCCCTTTAAGTCTAGTTTCTAAATCTTCAAACGGTTTGTGATTGGATTTGTATAACTCATGATGATTAAATTAGTGAGTAGAGTACAAAATAGGATACAACAGAGCAATTGACTGGATTGATCCCCTGAGGTACATGATCGATCCGCTTGCTGACCCAATCGATCCCTTCTACTGTATCAATCAAAAATTGAGTGAAATTTCAAGAACCTATCAATCCCCTATCAATACCAATCGATCCCTTCATCCCAAACAAGCTCTAACGACTAGTTTAAAGGAAGAAACATGGTTTTTTTATTCCCAAGCATTCTCAACGGCTATTTCCTCAATTTCTCTATAATTGGGCATTCCAACACACTAAAAAGATTGATGAAGCAAGAGAGCAAGTGCTAACAAGTTATATTTCGTTTTCTCTTAGAATCAAGAGTTTTTAGAGCTTAAATTTAATATCCTTGTATTTTTATATCAAAAATATGTTGTGTTTCATTCATCATTTTCTTTGTACTTCATTAGGCAAACACTCAACTTGAAAGGTATTCTTAGTTTGTAAAAAATTAATTTGGGTTATCTTGTAAGCAAGAGGTGAGTTATCTTTTGATATTGTAAGGGTAGAGGTTGCTATTTAACCTTGAGAAAAAGATAGAGATTTAGTACAAGATAGGTTTGTATCTTGTAAGAATTTTTCTTAAATTAGTAGATTAAAGCCTTGGGGTGAACAATCAAAGAAAGGATGTAGGTGCCTTGTGGCGAAACGACTGAACCTCTATACACTCATTGTGTTTGAATTCTCTACCCTACTCTTCGTACAATTTATTGTTGTTTTATATTTTGACTTTTAAGGTTCACTTAATTTGTTATTTATTTGGGCATTATATCTTTCATCAAAAGTACTTATTGTTTTAATTTTCATTCAATTGTAATTAAAGATCATTTATTTGGGAAGAAATTTGGGAGAAACTTCAATTCACCCCTCCTTTTTGGATCACCCATCTCACCTAAAAAGCTAACACTGAAGAACAACATGTACCTGTAAATCTAGAAGCTTACAACACGAGCCTTTACAAGAATCTCAAGAACCAATTTCTCAACTACAAATAATGAAGATCAAGATGAATAAGTTGAACACATTTAGGTATAAAAACACTATATTATGTTAGTACATTTCTTTATGTGTTATAATGTTGTACTATTTAAATTTTTACTGAATTTAATTGTTTTCTTTATATGTAATTTTTCTATGTAGGAATGTTCAACATAGAAAAGCTCGAGGTCCTACATGTATAATATATTTAAGATTGGAAGAAATGGAGCATGTTGTTATTAAGTCAATGACGATGCTATACCTATCATTAATGAATCTTGCTCTTTAACTCGATTCCATTGGTAGCATGGTGAGAATGCCTTGCTTTGCACCAATTAATTATACAAATTGGCATGAAATATTGGATGCTAAAAAGGAAGAAATGTGAAAAACATTAGAGGTATCAATACGATAATGTTTTTAGTTGCTAGCTAATGCCATGACAATAATATTTTAGTTTCTAGTTAATGGTAGCAATTCATATAATATATATTGATATTTTATTTCCAATTAGCTCTTTCAAATTATAGTCAAAGTTAATATGATTATAATGAGCTTGTTGATGAAGAAATAGTTTCAAAAATTAAGTCTTGGGCACTAAGAAACATGGGTACGAGGTAATAGAAGAATGAATTGAAGTCTAAATTTTATGATGAACACAAGACACCGGAGGAAATGGCTACAAAGGTTGATGATTCTTGAGTAGATAAAAGTCAATTTCCATTTCTTGTTGCAACATGGTTGACGAATAAAGTGAAAGTAAATATGTTACAAAATATACTATTTAGTTTGTTTGAACACTATGATAATAATTACAAAGTTATTATATATATCTTTTCTTATTCATTTTTTTAAAGAACAAAGTGAGACAAACAAAACAACTGCTCAAAATTAGATAAGCCTCATTACACAAAAATAAAATCATTTCTAAGGATCATTCAGACTTGGTACATATATCAATTTCCTTTCATACTCAATTAAATGAATATGAAGTTTACTTTTTATATGTTCGATTATATCATTACAAATTAATGTTGTACCTTTATAGAAACAAGAAGCTAATGGAATTCCACCATCACATTATAAGGTGTATATTCTTTCTTATACACGTAAAGATAAAAGTGTTGTGAATGATAAGGCAACTAAATTGTGTTATTTAATTTATTTATTACTTGCTTTAACTTATGTATAGTTTCTTTATACTAAAATATTTGTTTACAATTTTAGGAATTCATGAAACAAGGTTTGAACGAAACTAGTGCTCAGAATTCTGAAGCAAATTCATGGAAAGATGATGTTTATTCAAAAGTTAAAGGACTAAAGAGAAAAGGGCATATTCGTTGCATGGGTACAATATCTACTTCATCTAAAAATATGGTCCTACATTTTTTGAATTGATTCAACCTAAGGAAGAGGTACAAAAGTTGAAGGTTGAAATTAAAGACTTGAAATAAACTTTAAGTACTATCTTATCGATATTTAAAAGACAATTTCCTAATGAGAATATGGATATCTTGATACTGTTACTCACATGGTGAACAAAGAGGTATATATAACATCTATTTTAGTTTATATATCTGTAAATTATCATCTTGCTCATGAATCTTGAACCTTATTGAAATTTTTTTTGAATTATTTTTAGGTTCCTGATGCTAGCAGTGCTTCAGAAATCCCACGTGAAAACATCGTTCTTCAATTCAAATCATCAACCTAATGAAAATGAAAACAGTAAACTCGTCGTCACATGATATATATGTGCAAATGCTTTGCTTGATACTGTATCTTAGATAGATGCCAAAATCAATTTTGAATCTAAGTTTTGAATCATGTAATTGTGATCTTGAAACATTACCCATCGTCTTTGCCATAATCAAAAATATTACATTATGATTTAAAGCTTTTCTTTTTTTCTTGAAAAAAGCTTTCTTGCCTTTTTTTTTCTTTGCAAAATGCTTTTTTATGATGTAAGCATGCTTTGTAGTTGTAGACTTGAATGTTATAGTGAAAATATTTGTTTAATGAAAGTTCTGTTGACTAAAATAATCTTAGGGCTGGTTTTATTAAGTTATTATTGGAATTAAATTAAAAGAATAAGGAGATTACACATTAATTAGGTTATTTCTTTTCATTCATGCATTACACTAATGAATAGGATGTTTATAAATTTATTTTGCTAGTATATAAATGGATAATTACCTTCTGTATATATTAAATTAAAAGAATAAGGAGATTACACATGCAAATTAGGTTATTTCTTGTTCATTCATGCATTACACTAATGAATAGGATGTTTATAAATTTATTTTTGCTGGTATATAAATGGATAATTACCTTCTGTATATATGAATGAATAAAAATGTTTATAAAATTATTTTTAATGCTATATGAATGAATGATTACCTTCTTACCTTCTGTATATATATAAGATAATTTACAAGAATTCTAATTGGATTTTTTTATGTTATGCAAATGGTTCTTTATAGAAATCTATGATGTGATCATTTATTTTAGGAAGTTGTTTATTTACTCGAAGCATTATGTTTGTAGGGGGATTTGGTTTTGTTTTGGATGATATGCACTTTGTTGAAATAAGGCTTTTGTGTTTTGTAATGCTTGATTGGTATATTGAATACTGTTAATGAGTTAGGTTCATTGAACTTGTTAGTTATATGATGTAGCTACACTTGTTGATTTTTTCAAGAATTGTGATATTTTGTATGAATTAAAATATTTTGATTTTAGAAAGGGTTTGTAATAGGTGCATGTATGTTTTTTCTTATTGAGGTGGTTTTACAATTGTTTGTTCATTTACAGATTTTTTAAGATATATCTTGTTCAGAGTTTTGTTAAAGTTTTATGGTGATCAAAAGGTCTTTAGGTGTCTATGGTGCAAATTTATGATTGTGTTTTTTAGGGTGAAGTGGTGTAACTGTTTATCTATATTTATTTTATTGATGTTTGTTTTATTAGACTTGGTACAATGACTTTAGTTTTTCACTTATACTAAGTTTGTGGATTATAAATAATTTAATTATAGTTTTAATGTTATTAAATATATTTTACTTTATTATTATTTTTTGTTTATATGAAAACATATTATATTATGATCATAAATAAATTAATATTAATAAATGAAAATATAATTTTTTAAAAAATTTACTAATTTTTTAATATTTATACTAATGCACTTGATCATTAGAATATTTTAGGTGATATTAACAATCATCAAAATATAATAAAAAAATTAAAACATATAAGTTTATATTGACAATCTCTTATCGTCAGTAAAAGTAAAAAAATTAAAGCATACAATTCTATACTAACAGTCTCTAACTGTCGATATAAGTAAGAAAATTAAAAAATATAAGTCTATATTGACGAATGCAAAGCGTTGGTATAGGTAAAAAAAACTTACAAGTTTATATTGACAAGCGTTAACCATCAGTATAAGTCATAAAAATTAAAACATATAAGTCTATATTGATGGGCGCTAGCCATCGGTATAGGTGAGAAAATTAAAACATACAAATCTATACTGATGGCTTTTAACCATTAGTAAAGGCGTTAGTATAGGTAAAGTCTATACTGACGAGCATTAACTATCGGTATAGGTAAAAAAATTAAAACATACAAGTCTATACTAACGGGTGTTAATCATCGCTAAAAGATATAAAGGTGAAATACACACAAATGTTATACCAACAAATATGCATTTACTAACGATCTTGAATCGTTGGTATATCTCTATAAGCTATTTCGACGCCTTTAAAAACCATTAGTATAGGTCTATACCAATAAGGGATATACTGACAACTAAAAATTGGTCGAAATACATATTTTGACCGTTGGTATAGGGTTATGGTGCTAAACTAAAAGATTTTGAGATTTTACCGACGCTTTTTTAAGCATCACTATATGTTAGATTTCTTATAGTGTAGCTTAGGTTTATGTAGAAGAAATCAAAAGAAAAAGAAACTATCAAAGGCGTATTCAAGCACCTTTTTCTCTACAAGATTTAGAGAAGGTTCTTCAACCATTCATGAAGGCCTCTTTATCTTGTAATATTATTGTAAAATAAACAAAAGAAATACAAAAACTTAAATGAAATGTAAAGCTACATGCACGGTAATGAAGATTTCATGGAAGGAAAAATGGAAGAAAGGTTAGAAAAGCTACCTTTCAAGCTTTTTGCTATTATTTTTTTCTCTTTTTCCTAGGCATGCCACCACGCTCTTCACTACCAAAAAAACCCCCTCTTGGCCTTACATATCTTATTAAAAGATAAAGAACTCCCATGGTAGCTATTAGATCATATTTTATCCAAATATGGAGAGAAGTTTGTCTTTTTCTTATTAAATTTGTTAACCAATTACGCAATTTGGACCATTGGATGAATTTACTCCAAGATCTAAGAATTTACTCTAAGGTCTACGAATTTACTCCAAGATCTAAGGATTTATATCATTTACAGCACATTCTCTTAGCTATTTGTGGAGTTGTCCCATCATGCCTAAGAAAATTATGACTTTACCCTTTCTTGAGTTAATTAGGCCTTTTACGTTTTTCTTTCGATTTTTTCGTTCCAATGCCGATGCATTAACTTTATTATGTTAAAAAATGATAACGGGGTATTTAAACCTGAATTTGCACCCACACCGAAAATTTAATCTTGTTTTGATCAAATTTATGGAAATGCCTCTAAAAGGTGATTTTGGACTTTTGTGGGTTGTTTAAAGTCAAATTTGATTTTTGAGATTGTAAATCATTATTGTACTGATTCTAAACATTAATTAGTCCAAATCAACTAGATTCCTTAGAGTTGACTTAGGTTTGACCAAAATTTACCAAAAATTTATTGAAGGGTATTTTTGTCAAAATAACAAATTTTGCTCAGATTTTGGTTTTCTCATGAATTTTCATTTAGAGGCCTATGGTTTTGGCATGGTTTAACTTCATTGCCCAATTTTGACCAATATTGACTAATTTCAATTAAATTTTGACATGGACCTATGTTAAGGGTATTTCGATCAAGATATAAAATTTTTAAATTAGAAGTTTTTATTTAAATTTGTTAAAAATTCTATAATTTGACTCGACTTAATCAAAATGGTTCAAGATTGGCCCAATTTAATTTGTGTTTTGATAGAGAGGTATTTTGTTCAAAATTCAAATTTTAATAAAATCCAAAGGTTTTCCAATTAAATTCCTTTAAAATCCTTTATTTTGATCAATTTTGACTTATTACACATAAAATTGACTAATTTGATCAATTTTCAATAAAACTTTGACCGAAGATATTTCAATGCCTTCTGCTAAATAGTGACTTATTTGGGTTGGCAGGCCTATTTCCTCGTAAAAAAATTCTTATCTTTAAATTAAAATATATTTAATCTAATTGTTTTTAATTAATACATTATGCCAATGAAACCTTAGATTTGTGACAAATAAGAGGTTTTAAAATTTTTTAGATCAAGTTTTACTATACGTAAATTTAATTCAATTTTATATTATATTTATCCAGTTATATTTAGATTTGTTAGTTGATTTGATTATTTGATTAATAAGTAATTTTTTACATACAAATATAATACTTAATTACGATTATAATTTTTTTATATTTGTAATTTCATTCAAAAGGTAACACATTAACAAACTCTTGGACAAACATATATATATATATATATATATATATATATATTACTTAACTTGAGCCAATAATCTTGACGGGGAGTTAAGACTCTCTAGTTATAGTAGCTTCAACCAGAATGATGTACTTTGCTTTATTCTTAGGCTGAATAAATTTTTGCGAGGAAAATTCCATATAAATCTAATGAATGGGAATCATTTTTTACAAATAAAAATTGAATGCTTGGTACCAATAAACAATCGGTTAAGATTGTTATTCTTGATAAGAGATATTGGATTTAAATTTTATCGGTGATCATTTGTTGGAAATTCATCTCGAATCACGATCTACAATTACTTATCTTAAGTTAAGTTATCAAATACGATATATCTTATCTTGATCTAAGAAATCGAATAATTATCTATCCTAAATTTTTCTTATAGAAAAAAAATTGAATGCCTAGTTACATAATTACTTCGATGCCCAAGTTAAGTACTAGTAAATTACTCTTTTCAAAAATCTTAAAATTATATAAAATAAAATATAAATATATAAATTATTATTAATTTATATTTATATATAATATAATATAAATTTTAGAAATTATCCATAATACAAACAGTAAAATTACCGGATCTACTAAGAGCAAAAGCTTCAACCTGTACGCCTGGATCATTCCCTCTCGGCTTTTTGACTTATTTGAGAAATTATGTGCTTTGCTCTCACCCAATGTGAATTCATTAGAAAATACGCAGGGGAAGCCGAGACAATAAGGTCAGAAATAATAGAACTCGAAAAAATTAAGGACACCTTCAACTTTTATTACATTGTTATTTTAATAACAGTTAGCATCTACAAAGTTTTCATTTATGCATCTCTCTCAAATGCCATAAGTACATTACACAAATACCACTCAGCCAAAAAAAAAAAAAAACAGAGCAAAAAAGGCAACACCAGCAAATTTCATATGCAGAATTGCAGAACATTCTTGAAATCCCATTGATTGAGACTTAATCGACTTTCCTCAATCTTGGGTCCGGCACCAGTTCCACCAGATCCAGCTTTTCCGTATCCGGCCCTTGGGCATCTCAGCACCACCCACTGGCACATCTCCTCCACCACCTTGATACATTTTGCAATGATTGGGTTGCATAGGCCCTCCAGTTCCTTCAAACTTGTCCTCAAAATTCATCAACTTCTGCCAACTGGTTTTCTGTCAAGCCATTTCAATAGTCTCATCAATTGCCTTCTCGATCTTCTGCTTGTCTGCCGGATCAAGTTTTCCAGCAAACTTTTTCATCTTTCACTGTGTTCCTCATATTGTATGCGTAATTCTCGAGGGCATTCTTGGCCTCTACCTTCTTCTTCACCTCCTCATCCTCTGACTTGTATCTCTCTGCCTCTTGCACCATTCTTTCAATTTCTTCCTTACTCAATCTTCCCTTGTCATTGGTAATTGTGATCTTGTCTTTCACTCCTGCAGTCTTATCCTCGGCAGACACATTCAAGATACCATTTGCATCAATGTCGAAGCAGACATTGATCTGAGGTACACCTCTTGGAGCCGGTGGGATGCCTGTAAGCTCGAATTTGCCAAGTAAGTTGTTTGTCCTTGGTTCTAGCCCTTTCACCTTCATAGACCTGAATCAAAACTCCAGGCTGATTATCTGAATAAGTCGAGAAAATCTGCTCTTTCTTGGTGGGAATAGTTGTGTTCCTTGGAATCAATACTGTCATTACCCCACCGCAGTCTCAATACCAAGGCTGAGAGGCGTGACATCAAGAGAAGCAAATCTTGGACCTTCTCATTCCCTTCACCATTCAAAATAGCCGGCCTGAACCGCAGCTCCATAAGCAACCGCCTCATCAGGATTATACTCTTGCAAAGTTCCTTGCCGTTGAAGAAATCTTGCAAAAGTTGCTGAACTTTAGGAATCCTTTGTCGACCCACCAACAAGAACAACCTCATCAACCTGACTCTTATCAATCTTGGAGTCTCGGAGGCATTTTTCAACAGGCTCCATGGCCACTTCCTAAATAATCCATGTTCAACTCCTCAAACCTTGCTCTCGTAATGTAGAATAGAAATCAATACCTTCATAGAGTGATCAATCTCAATGGTAGTTTGAGTGGTGGAAGAAAGAGTTCTTTTCGCCCTCTCACAAGCTGTCCTCAGCCTCCTTAAAGCCCTGCATTGCTACTAATATCCTTCTTATGCTTCCTCTTAAATTCCTGAACAAAATGATTGACCAACCTGTTGTCAAAGTCCTCGCCTCCGAGATGAGTATCTCCAGCAGTAGCCTTAACCTCAAAAATCCCTTCCTCGATCGTCAGCAATGACACATCAAAAGTACCTCCTCCGAGATCAAAAATCAAAACGTTTTTCTCGCCGGACCTCGATCCCTTCTTGTCCAAACCATAAGCAATTGCTGCAGCCGTGGCTCATTGATGATCCTCATAACATTAAGCCCTGAAATGGCTCCAGCGTCCTTTGTAGCCTGCCTTTGTGGAGTCATTGAAATAAGCAGGCACGGTGATAACCGCATCTTTCACAGTTTGGCCCAAATAAGCCTCGGCAACCTCCTTCATCTTGATCAATACCATAGAAGAAATTTCTTCTGCCGCGAACTGTTTTTGTTCACCCTTGTATGTAACCACAATCATTGGCTTATCACCAGGGCCAGCAACGACCTTGAAAGGCCAGTGCTTCATGTCGCTTTGCACTGAAGGGTCAGAGAAACGACGACCAATGAGACGTTTGGCATCGAAAACAGTGTTTTGAGGGTTCATGGCCACTTGGTTTTTAGCTGCATCGCCAATGAGCCTCTCTGTGTCAGTGAAAGCTACGTAAGAAGGCGTGGTTCTGTTGCCTTGGTCATTGGCTATAATCTCGACGCGGTCGTTTTGCCACACCCCAACGCAGCTGTATGTCGTCCCGAGATCAATCCCAATTGCCTTGCCTTGAGCTTTGGCAGCCATTTGTTGAAGAAAAATAGGGAACCGTGCAGGAAACCTGAGAGTTTATAAAACAGTATTTGAGTGTTTATAAGATGGCTTTGATGAATTTGTTCTGGTTGGAAATTGGATGGGGGAACAGAGTAATATATATTTATAGAAGGATGGGAATTATGCAGAAATTTCGAGAGGAAAGTAGAAAGACGGTGAAAAGCAGAAAAGGAAAGAGGGGAACCTGGAGAATTCTGGAGAAGAGGATGAGGTGGTTAAATTGGTTTGGTTGTCTAGACTCTAGTATGATGTGTGGGTCGGCCGCAATTCAGCAGCCAATGGAAAGATTTGGAAGGAAACATCAGCGCTCAATTGGGCCAGGCCGGCCAATGAAATGAACACTTGCTTAGTCGGCCGACAAAAAAAAAATTATTGCAGTTGGGCTTAGATTTCTGAAAGATAACACATAAAATCTTGCCATCTTGTGCCACCGTTTGATCTCACGGGGCCAGGATGGCATCGGGTCGGGTTCGGGGCGGGTTTTGCTCGCCCCGAACCCGACCCGATTTTATGCTTTATTAAGTCCGAATCCGATGATCCGAATTTTTTAATACTCAAACTCGACCCGATCCGACACTATTTAAATTGTATCCGATCCGATCTGATCCGAAATTAATGAAAATATTATTTTTAAATATAAATATTATTTTTTAAATATAAATATTTAAAATATCATTATATAAATATATTTAATTAATTAATTAATTAATTAAAAAATAATTTTTTAATAATGTCGGGTCAGGTAGGGTCAGGTTTTAGGCATACCCGAACCCAATCCGACCCCGATTGTTACCTAATTTTATCCGACCCCGATTCGAAACCCGAAATTAAAAAAAAAAACCTAACCCTATAGGGTCGGGTCGGCCGAAACCCGTCGAAGACGGGCTTGATTGCCGTCTCTACACGGGGCACAAAACCCATATTATTTTTGAAATAGTATAGCCCGTAGAGTTTTAAAAAGGGTTGATAGTTAGAGAATAATAAAATTCATCATCAAGTGCTTGAATTTGTATTTCATAATATAGTTCACCTCATGTTCTAAACTCCATTCATCAAGAAGCTGAAATGCCATAAACAGCTAATGAGAAAGTGCTGTGTTATAAATGCCACATTGTCACAAATCCAAAAATTATCCTCAACGAAGAGATTTGGGTTCGAGTCTTGCTAGTGGTCACTTGTTAAGGTCATCTTAAATGCACAACCTGTAGCCACCTGTTTTAGACTGTCAGATACCGTACATCTTATCCTGACCTAAAAGATTAAACAACCTATTTACCCTTGAATTTTTTCTTACAAAAAAAAAAATCATGTCTTTTTTTTATTTTTACTAGAATGGTGTTTCACTTTTACTTTGGATCTTTTTTTTAATTCATAAGAAATAATTTTAAATATAAATAATATTAATAATAAATATAAAAGTAATTATTGTAAATAATAGATTTTAAAAAATAATAATGAAAACATTATATTAATTAAGAAAAGAACAATTAATTCAAATAATTTTATTTCAATCAACTACAATTTGCAATAAATTCTATTTTTTAATGAAAAATTGAGAAGAAATTTTATATTGATTATTATATTAAAAAATACAAAATTGTATTTTTGAATACATAAAATACATTCTTAATAATGTTTGCATTCATTTTTTTTCGTTATTTAACATAATTATAAAAATAAAATGTAAAAATTTAATTATTGGAATTAAACCAAATTTGAGGCAATTTTGTGATAATAGAACCAATTATTTTAAATTGTTTGTTAAAATTAAAATGTAAATAACTTTTTTGGGACCAAACCAATTTTGAGTTGGCTTTGTAATAATGTAAACAATTATTTTTAGATTGATTGATAAAAAAATCATAGTTGATAATTTTCGTATAAAAAGTATATGATTTAGCTATAAATGAAAGCGATCATTAGCATATTATATGATATTATATTAGGCTGTATTTATCATATGAAATTACTAAAAAAAATTTTTAATTGTTTATATTAGATTGTATTTATCATATGAAACAGTTGCAAATAAATTTTAAAATTATTTATAATTTATATACTTAATATTAGTTATATATTAATCAAATTGAATATTCATATCTAAAGTGAGATAGGGATTAAGAAAATTTGAGTTTAAAGTTTTTTAATATTAATACTTCACTTTTTTACAATATTGATAAACTATAAATTTAAATACTAAAAAGTAAAAAACAATATGAAAGTTTTAAAAATTAACAATTGTAAGTGTTAAGGGAATTGAAAAAAATTTTTGAAACAATTCAAAAAAAATGTGGAGATTTAATTTGAGAAAAAAAAGGGATTGTTTTTTAATTTGTTTTAGTATGTTGATCAATATGTTTTTAACTATTAATTATTTAGAAAGTTAGGTAACTATTATTAATCAACTATCAATTATATCATTTTATTTTTTTCTTTATTACTTCTAGACATTCAAATTTTTTTACCCAACTTATCAATGTTTTTTTTTTTTTTTCATTCTTAATAGTATTTTCCCTTTATTTTTAATAATTATTATTTAATTATGTTAGAATTATTTTTGTTAATAATAGAACATATTACGAAAAATATCAAAAAATTGTAAAAATTAATGAAAAATATTTTTATAAAAATAATAAAAAAAGCATAAATAAATTAATTTAAATAAAA
>NW_019168144.1:0-29528 GCF_002303985.1 Durio zibethinus
TTTACCGAACAAGTTCTAATTGTCATAACTACTTAGTAATTATCTATTTCAAATCGTTATGACCTTTTGTTTCATCATAAAACAATTGTATCAATTCATATAGGCTTATTGAACAAGCTCAAATAGTTATGACTGTTTGAACACTTATTTATTCAAATAGTTATGATCTTTATTTTGTCATAAAACAATTTTTTCTATTCATACAAGTTTATTTAAAATAAAATAATACTAATTTATTAATATTCTAGAAATTAATAGGTAGGAGATTTAAAAAATAAATTTGTTTACCAAATAAGTTCAAATAGTCATGTTCATTTGAATAATTATCTATTTCAAATCGTTATGACCTTTTATTTTATAGTAAAACAATTGTTTCTATTCATACAGAATTATTTAGAATAAAATAATATTGATTCATTAAGATTTTGAAAAGTAATAAGAGTATTAAAAACTAAATCTATTTATCAAACTAGCTCAAATAGTTATGACTTTTTGAACAATTATATATCTCAAATCATTATGATCTTTATTTTGTTATAGAACAATTGTTTTTTTTCATATAAGCTTATTCAGATTAAGATAATACTAATTTAATAATAAAAAATAAATGTGTTTTGTCGAACCAGTTCAAATAGTTAAAACTATTAGAACAATTATCTATTTCAAATCGTTTTGACCTCTTGTTTAGTCATAAAACAATTATTTCAGTTCATACAAGCTTATTCAAAATAAAATAATACTAATTTATTAAAATTCAAAAAATTAATAAGTGAGAGATTTAAAAAAATAAATATGTTTATCGAACAAGCTCAAATAGATATGACTATTTCAATAATTATCTTTTTAAAATCATTATAACCTTTTTCTTTTGTCATAAAACAATTGTTTCAGTTTATAAAATCTTGTCCAAATTAAAATAAAACTACTTTATTAATATTTCAAAAATTATTAAGTAAGAGATTTAAAAACTAAACCTATATTCCAAACTAGTTCAATTAGTTACGACCATTTGAACAAATATCAATCTCAAATTATTATGATCTTTGTTTTGTCAAAAAAAATTTTTATGATCATATAAGCTTATTCAAATAAAAATAATACTAATTTAATAATATTTCAAAAATTAATAAGTAAGAGATTTAAAAAATAAATGTATTTGCCAAATCAGTTGAAATGGTTAAGACTATTATAATAATTATCTATTTCAAGTTGTTTTACTTTTTGTTTAGTCATAAAACTATTGTTTTAGTTCATAAAAGCTTATTCAGAATAAACATTAATTTATTAACTTTCAAACAATTAATAAGCAAAAGATTTGAAAAAATAAATTTGTTTATTGAAAAAGTTTAAATAGTTATGATTATTTAAACAATTTTATTTAAAATTGTTATGAACTTTTGTTTTACCGTAAACAATTGTTTCATCATAAAACAATTGTTTTAGTTTATAAAATCTTATCCAAAATAAAATAATACTACTTTTTTTAATATTTCAAAAATTAGTAAGTAAGAAATTTAACAAAATAGATCAGTTTACCAAATCAGTTCAAATAATTATAGCCATTTGAACAAAATTGTTAATACTTTTCGTTTTGTCATAAAACAATTGTTTTTCAACATACAAACTTATTTAAAATAAAATAATACTAATTTATTAATATTTCAAGAATTAGTAATTGATTTAAAAATTAAATCTATTTACCGAACTAGTTTAAATAATTATGACTATTTCTGCTCACACAAGTTTATTCAAAATAAAATAATACTAATGTAATAATATTTTGAAAATTCATAACTAAAAGATTTAAAAAATAAATCTATTTGTTGAACTAGTTCAAATAGTTAAAACTATATGAACAATCATCTATTTCATATCATTATGACCTTTTATTTTGTTTTAAGACAATTATTTCAGCTCATATAAGTTTACTTGGAATAAAATAAAACTAATTTGTTAATATTTCAAAATTTTATAACTAAGAGATTTAAAAAATAATTCTATTTACCAAACCAGTTCAAATAATTATAACTATTTAAACAATTACCTATTTCAAATCGTTATTACTTTTTGTTTTCTCATAAAAAAATTGTTTTTGTTCATATAAGTTTGTTTGAAATAAAATAATACTAATTTATTAATATTTAGAAAATTAATCAGTAAGAGATTTAAAAAGTAAATCTATTTACCAAACCATTTCAAATAGTTTTGACTATTTGTAATAATTATCTATTTTAAATCATTATAACCTTTTGTTTTGTCATCAAACAATTGGTTCTATTCATACTATTTTATTCATAATGAAATAATACTAATTTAATAATATTTCAAACCTTAATAACCAAGAAAATTAAAAAATTAATCTAATTAATGAACTAGTTCAAATAATTAAGACTATATGAACGATTATCAATTTCAAATCTTTATGACCTTTTGTTTTATCATAAAAAAAAAATTTTTTTCGCACAAGCTTATTTGGTTTAAGATAATAAAAATTTAATAATATTTCAAAAATTAATAAGTAAGAGATTTAAAAAATATATTTATTTACCAAACCAGTTCATAGGTTAAGACTATTAGAACAATTATCTATTTCAAATCATTTTGACCTTTTGTTTAGTCATAAAACAATTGTTTTAGTTCATACAAGTTTATTTGGAATAAATTAATACTAAAATTTAAAAATTAATAAGAAAGAGATTTAGAAAAATAAATCTATTTACTAAATAAGTTCAAATAATCGTTACTATTTGAACAATTATCTATTTAAAATCGTTATGACCTTTTTGTTTTATCATAAAACAATTGTTTCAGTTAATACATGCTTAAATGGAATAAAATAATATTAATTTATTAATATTTCTAAAATTAATAAGAGATTTAAAAATAAATTTGTTTCTTGAATCAGTAAAAATAATTATGGCCATTTGAACAATTATCCATTTCAAATCATTCTAACCTTTTATTTTGTTATGAAGCAATTATTTTTTATAAGACAAGCTTATTCAAAATAAAATAATACTAATTTATTAATATTTCAAAAATTAATAAGAGATTTAAAAAATAAATGTGTTTTCGAATAGTTAAAATTATTAGAATAATTATCTATTTAAAATTGTTTGACCTTGTTTTAGTCATAAAATATTTGTTTCATATTATACAAGCTTATTTGAAATAAAATAATCCTAATATATTAACATTCAAAAAATTCATAAGCAAGAGATTTGAAAAAATAAAACTGTTTACCAAATAAGCTCAAATAGTTATGACTATTTGAACAATTACTTATTTAAAATCATTATGACCTTTTGTTTTGTCATAAAACAATTGTTTTAGTTAATACAAGCTTATACGGAATAAAATAATACTAATCTATCAATATTTCTAAAATTAATAAGAGATTTAAAAAATAAATTTGTTTACTAAATCAGTTAAAATAATTTTGGTCATTTGAACAATTATCTATTTCAAATCGTTATGAACTTTTGTTTTGTCATAAAACAATTGTTTCAGTTCTTACATGCTTATTTGAAATAAAATAATAATAGTTTATAATATTCCTAAAATTAATAAGTAAGTGATTTAAAAAGTGAATTTGTTTACCGAATCGGTTCAAATAATTTTGGCCATTTCAACAATTATCTATTTCAAATCATTATGAACTTTTGTTTTGTCATAAAACAATTGTTTTTCATCATACAAACCTATTTGGAATAAAATAATACTAATTTATTAATATTTCAAAAATTAATAAGTAGGAGATTTAAAAAAATAAATCTATTTACTGAACCAATTCCTATTTGAATAATTACC
This sequence comes from Durio zibethinus, assembly GCF_002303985.1. The sequence continues at coordinate 3,811 of NW_019168144.1, forward strand.
TATTTCAAATCGTCATAATCTTTTGTTCTACTATAAAATAATTGTTTCAGTTCACATATGCTTATTCGAAATAAAATAATATTAATTTAATAATATTTCAAGAATTAATAACTAAGAGATTTAAATAAATAGATCTGTTTGCTGAAGTAGTTCAAACATTTAAGATTATATGAACAATTATCTATTTCAAATCATTTTGACCTTTTGTTTTGTCATAAAACAATCATTTTAGTTCATATAAGCTTATTTGCAATAAAATAATACAAATTTATTAATATTTCAAAAATTAATAAGTGATTTAAAAAATGAATCTGTTTATCGAATCATTTCAAATAATTAGGGTCATTTCTGTTTGGTCATATAACAAATGTTTTTTATCATTCAAGCTTATTCAAAATAAAATAATACTAATTTACTAATATTTCAAAAATTAATATGTAAAAGATTTTAAAAAAAAAGTATGTTTACCAAACCATTTCAAATAGTTATGACTATTTAAACAATTATATATTTTAAATTATTATAACCTTTTGTTATGTCATAAAACAATTATTTCTATTAACACAAGTTTATTTAGAATAAAATAATACTAACGTAATAATATTCTAAAAATTAATAACTCAGAGATTTAAAAAATAAATTTGTTTGCTAAACCAATTCAAATAGTTAAGGTTATATGAACAATTCTTTATTTTAAATTGGTATGAACCTTTGTTTTGCTGTAGAACAATTTTTCAATTCTTAGTAACTTATTCAGAATAAAATAAAATAAATTTATTAATATTTCAAAAATTAATAAGTAAGAAGATTTAAAAAATAATTCTGTTTGCCAAGCTAGTTCAAAAAATTATGTCTATTTGAATAGTTATTTATTTCAAATCGTTATGACATAAAACAAATGTTTTGTTCATTCATAAAACAAATGTTTTTTTTCATATAAGTTTGTTTGAAATAAAACAAGATTAATTTATTAATATTTTGAAAATTAAAAAAATAAAATCTATTACTAAACAAGTTCAATTAGTTATAACTATTGAACAATTATTTATTTCAAATCATTATGACTATTTATTTTGTCATAAAATAATTGTTTCTATGCATATAGTCTTATTCAGAATAAAAATAATGCTAATTTACGAATATTCTAAAAGTTAATAAGCAACGAATTTAAAAAACAAATCTATTGGCCTGACCAGTGCATATAGTTATGATTGTTTGAACAATTATCTATTTTAAATCGTTATGACATTTTGTTTTATCACAAAAATAATTGTTTCTATTTGTACAAGCATATTCAAAATAATATATTTCTAATTTATTAATATTTCAAAAACTAATAAGTAAGAGATTTAAAAAGTTAATCTATTTACCGAACAAGTTCAAATAGTTACAATTATCTATTTCAAATTGCTATCACCTTTTTATTTTGTCATAAAACAATTTTTTTCTATTCATGCAAGCTTATTTCAAATAAAATTAATAAGTAAAATATTTAAAAAATAAATCTTTTTACCTAATAAGTTCAAATTGTTATGACTATTTGAAAAATTATTTATTTCAAATTGTTATGACTTTTTGTTTTATCATAAAACAATTTTTTTTCTTCACACAAACTTATTTGGATTAAAATAATATAAATTTATTAATATTTTCCAATTAATAAGTATAAGATTTTAAAATAAATTTGTTTATCGAACAAGTTCAAATAGTCATAACTATTTAAATAATTATCTATTTCAAATCATTATGACCTTTTGTTTCATTATAAAACAATTGTATCAGTTCATATAGGCTTATTCTAAATAAAGTAATACTAATTTATTAATATTCTAAAATTTAAGGAGTAAGAGATTTAAGAAAATGAATCTACTTACTGAATAAGTTCAATTAGTTATGATTATTTGAACAATCATATATTTCAAATCATTATGACCTTTTATTTTGTCATAAAGCAATTGTTTCTATTCATACAAGCTTATTCCGAATAAAATAATTAAAATTGTCAATATTCCAAAAATTAATAAGTCAAAATAAAAAAATAAATCTATTTTTTGAACCCATTCAAATAATTATGACTATCTATCTATTTGAACAATTATCTATCTCAAATAGTTATGACCTTTTGTTTTGTCATAAACCAATTGTTTCTATTCATACAAGCTTATTCAAAATAAAATAATACTAATTTATTAATATTCCAAAAATTAATAAGTTAAATATTTAAAAAATAAATTTGTTTACTGAACAAGTTAAAATAGTTATGACTATTTGAACAATTGTTTTTTTCAAATAGTTATGCTCTTTTGTTTTATCATAAAACAATTATTTCTATTCAAACAAGTTTATACTGAATAAAATTATACTAATTTAGTAATATTTTGCAATTTAATAGGTAGAAGATTTAAAAAAATAAATTTGTTTATCGAACCAGTTCAAATAGTCACATGCACTTGAACGATTATCTATTTCAAATTGTTATGACCTTTCGTTTTGTCATAGAAAAAGTATTTCTATTCATACATATTCTGCAATTTAATAGGTAGGAGATTTAAAAAATAAATTTGTTTACCAAGCAAGTTGACTTAGTCATGTCCACTTAAACAATTATCTATTTCAAATTGTTATGACCTTTTGTTTTGTCATAAAAAAGTTGTTTATGTTCATATAGAATTATTGAAAATAAAATATTAGTCATGTCCACTTAAACAATTATCTATTTCAAATTGTTATGACCTTTTGTTTTGTCATAAAAAAATTGTTTATGTTCATATAGAATTATTGAAAATAAAATAATACTGATTTCAATTGTTTCTTTTCATACAAGCATTTCAAATTAAAATAATACTGATTTAATAATATTCCAAAAATTAATAAGTAAGAGATTTAAAAAATAAATACATTTGCTGAACCAATTCAAATAGTTAGGACTATTAGAATAATTATCTATTTTAAATCGTTCTTAACTTTTATTTAGTCATAAAATAATTATTTCAGTTTATATAAGTTTATTCGGAATAAAATAACACTAATTTATTAACTTTCGAAAAGTTAGTAACCAAGAAATTTGAAAAAATAAATCTATTTACTGAATAAGTTCAAATAGATAAGACTATTTGAACAATTATCTATTTAAAATTGTTAAAACCCTTTTGTTTTGTAATAAAACAATTGTTTCAGTTTATAAAAACTTACTTGAAATAAAATAATACTATTTTATTAATATTTCAAAAATTATTAAGTAAGAAATTTAAAAACTAAAGCTATTTTTTAACCAGTTCAAATAGTTATAACTATTTAAATAAATATCAATCTTAAATCATTATGATAATTGTTTTGTCATAAAGTAATTGTTTTTGATCATATAAGCTGATTCGAATAAAAATAATACTAATTTAATAATATTTCAAAAATTAATAAGTAAAAGATTTAAAAAATAAATGTGTTTACTGAATTAGTTTGAATAGTTATGGCTATTAGAATAATTATCTATTTCAACTTGTTCTAACCTTTTATTTAGTTATAAAATAATTGTTTCAGTTCATACAAGCTTATTTGGAAGAAAATAATACTAATTTATTAACTTTTGAAAAATTCATAAGCAAGAAATTTGAAAAAATAAATCTACTTATCGAACAGGTTCAAATAGTTACAACTATTTGAACAATTATCTATCTCAAATTATTATGATCTTTATTTTGTCATAAAACAATTGTTTCTTTTCATACAAGTATATTTGGATCAAAATAATATTAATTTAATAATATTCCAAAAATTAATAAGTAAAAATTTAGAATTAAATATGTTTATCGAACCAGTTCAAATAGTTAAGACTATAAGAATAATTATCTATTTCAAATCATTTTGATCTTTCATTTAGTCATAAAACAATTATTTCAGTTCATACAAGCTTATTTGGAATAAAATAATACTAAATTATTAACTTTCAAAAAATTAATAAGTAAGAAATTTTAAAAAATAAATCTATTTATTGAACAAGTTGAAATAAATATAACTATTTAAACAATTATCTATTTAAAATTGCTATGACTTTTTGTTTTATCATAAAACAATTGTTTCAGTTCATAAATACTTATCCGAAATAAAATAATAGTACTTTATTAATATTTCAAAAATTATTAAGCAAGAGATTTAAAAACTAAAGCTATTTTTTGAACCAGTTCAAATAGTTACGACTATTTAAATAAATATCAATCTCACAAGATTATTATCTTTGTTTTGCCATAAAATAATTGTTTCTGATCATACAAGCTGATTTGAATAAAAAAATACTAATTTAATATTATTTTGAAAATCAATATGTAAGAGATTTAAAAAATAAATATGTTTACCAAGTCAGTTCAAATAGTTAACACTATTAGAATAATTATCTATTTCAAATCGTTCTAACCTTTTATTTAGTAATAAAATAATTGTTTCAATTCAAACAAACTTATTTGGAAGAAAATAATACTAATTTATTAACTTTTGAGAAATTAATATGCAAGAGATTTGAAAAAATAAATCTATTTATCGAACAGGTTCAAATAGTTATGACTATTTGAACAATTATCTATTTAAAATCATTATGAACTTTTATTTTATCATAAAACAATTGTTTCAGTTCATAAAAATTTATCTAAAATAAAATAATATTACTTTATTAATATTTTAAAGATCAATAAGTAAAAGATTTAAAAAATAAAACAGTTTATCGAATCACTTCAAATAATTATAACTATTTGAATAATCATCTATTTCAAATCATTATTACCTTTTATTTTGTCATAAAACAATTGTTTTTCAACATACAAGCTTATTTTAAATAAAATCATTATTGCCTTTCGTTTTGTCATAAAACAATTGTTTTGAACATACAAGCTTATTTTATATAAAATAATACTAATTTATTAATATTTCAAGAATTAGTATGAGATTCAAAAAATAAATCTGTTTACTAAACCAGTTCAAATATTTATGACTATTTGAACAATTATATATTTCAAATTATTGTAATATTTTTGTCCTGTCATAAAACAATTATTTTCGTTCATATAAGTTTATTCAAAATAAAGTAATACAAAATTAAAAATATTCTAAAAATCATAACTAAAAGATTTAAAAAATAAATCAGTTTGCTGAACCAGTTAAAACAATTAAAACTATATGAAGAATTATCTATTTTAAATTGTTATTACCTTTTGTTTTGTTATAAAGAAATTATTTCAGCTCATCCAAGTTTATTCGTAATAAAATAAAACTAATTTTTTAATATTTCAAAATTTTAAAAGTTAGAGATTTAAAAAAAAAAATTATTTACTGAACCAGTTCAAATAATTATAACCATTTGAACAATTATATATTTCAAATCATTATACCCTTTTGTTTTGTCATAAAATAATTATTTTTTTTCATACAAGCTTATTTGAAATAAAATAATACTAATCTAATAAGATTCTAACAATTAATAACTACGAGATTTAAAAAATAAATTTTTTGGTCAAACCACTTCAAATAGTTAAAGATGTATGAACAATTATCTATTGCAAATTGTTATGGCCTTTTAGTTTGTCGTAAAACAATTTTTCAGTGCTTACTAACCTATTTGGAATAAAACAAAACAAATTTACTAATGTTTCAAAAATTATTAGGTAAGAGATTTAAAATATAATTATGTTTGTTGAACTAGTTCAAATAATTATGATTATTTGAACAATTATCTATTTCAAATCATTATTACCTTTTGTTTTGTCATAAAACAAATGTTTTTGTTCATATAAGTTTGTTTGGAATCGAATAATATTAATTTATAATATTTTAAAAATTAATAAGAGATTTAAAAAATAAATTTGTTTATCAAACTAGTTCAATTAGTTATAACTCTTTGAACAATTATTTATTTCAAATCATTATGACCATTTGTTTTGTCATAAAACAATTGTTTCTGTTCATATAGTCTTATTCGGAATAAAGTAATGCTAATTTATTAATATTTTGAAAATTAATAAGTAAAGGATTTAGGAAATGTATTCTTTGGCCTGACCAATGCAAATAATTATGACTGTTTGAACAATTATCTATTTCAAATCATTATGACCTTTTGTTTTGTCACAAAACAATTGTTTCTATTCGTACAAGCTTATTCAGAATAATATAATTCTAATTTATTAATATTCCAAAAATTAATGAGTAAGAGATTTAAAAAATGAATCTATTTATCGAACAAGTTCAAATAGTTATAACTATTTGAACAATTATCTATTTCAAATCGTTATGACCTTTTGTTTTGTTATAAAATAATTGTTCCTATTCATACAAGCTTATTCTGAATAAAATAATATAAACTGACTAATAATCCAACAATTAATAAGTAAAAATTTAAAAAATAAATCTATTTTCTGAACACGTTGAAATAGTTCTGACTATTGAACAATTATCTATTTCAAATCATTATGACCTTTTAGTTGTCATAAACCAATTGTTTTTGTTCATAAAAGCTTACTCAGAATAAAATAATATTAATTTATTAAAATTCCAAAAATTAATAAGTAAAAGATTTAAAAAATAAATCTATTTACCGAGTGAGTCCAAATAGTTATGACTATTTAAATAATTATTTATTTCAAATTGTTATGATCTTTTGTTTTGTCATAAAACAATTATTTCTATTCATACAAGTTTATTTGAAATAAAATAATACTAATTTATTAAGATTAAAAAAATTAGTTGGAAGTTTAAAAAATAAATTTGTTTACCAAACAAGTTCAAATAATCATGTCCATTTGAACTATTACCAAATTTAAATCATTATGATATTTTGTTTTATCGTAAAACAATTATTTCTATTCATACAAAATTATTTAGAATAAAATAATACTAATTTATTAATATTTCAAAAATTAATAAGCTTAAAAATTAAATATATTTATTGGACCGGTTCAAATAGTTATAATTATTTGAACAATTATCTATCTCAAATTGGTATGAGCTTTGTTTTATCATGAAACAATTGTTTCTATTCATACAAAATTATTTGGAGTAAATATTGCTAAACTAATAATATTCTAAAAATTAATAAGTAAGAGATTTAAAAATAAATGTGTTTGATGAACTAGTTTAAATAGTTAAGACTATTAGAATAATTATCTATTTCAAATTATTCTGACTTTTGGTTTAGTTATAAAATAATTATTTCAGTTCATACATGCTTATTTGAAATAAAATAATACTATTTTTTAAACATCCAAAAAATTAATAAGCAAGGAATTTAAAAAAAAAAATCTGCTGCCAAAAAAGTTCAAATAGTTATGACGATTTGAACAATTATCTATTTAAAATTGTTATGGCCTTTTGTTTATCATAAAACAATTGTTCAGTTCATAAAAGCTTATCCAAAATTAAATAATAATACTTTATTAATATTTCAAAATTTTAGAAGTTGGAAATTTAAAAAATAAATTAGTTTATCGAATCAACTTAAATAGTTATGGCTGTTTGAACAATTATCTAATTCAAATCATTATGAACTTTTCTTTTGGCATCAAACAAGCCTATTTGGAATAAAATAATACTAATTCATTAATATTTCAAAAATTAATAAGTAGGAGATTATCTATTTACTGAACCAGTTTAAATAGTTATAACTATTTGAACAATTATATATTTTAAATCATTATAACCTTTTTTTTTTGTCATAAAACAATTATTGATGTTCATACCAGCTTATTCAGAATAAAATATTGTTGAACCAGTTCAAATAGTTAAGGGTATTTGAATAATTATCTATTTTAAATCATTATGACAATTTGTTTTGTCGTAAAATAATTGTTTCTATTGAAACAATCTTATTTGGAATAAATTAATGCTAATTTATTAATATTCTAAAAATTAATAAATAACGGATTTAAAAATTGAATCTATTGGCTTGACCAATACAAATTGTTATGACTATCTGAAACATTAGTTATTGCAAATTATTATGACCTTTTGTTTTATCACAAAACAATTGTTTCTTTTGTATAAGCTTATTCGGAATAACATAACTCTAATTTATTAATTTTTCTAATTTATTAATATTCAAAAAATTAATAAATAAGAGAGTTAAAAATTGAATCTGTTTATCGAACAAGTTGTAATAGTTATGACTATTTGAATAATTCCCTATTTCAAATCGCTATAACCTTTTGTTTTGTCATTAAATTATTTTTTCTATTCATACAAGCCTATTTCAATTAAAATATTACAAATTTATTAATATTCAGATGACTAATAAATAAAAGATTTAAAAAATAAATCTGTTTATCGAATAAGTTCAAATAGCTATGACTATTTGAACAATTATTTATTTCAAATTCTTATGACTTTTTGTTTTGTCATAAAACAATTGTTTTTGTTTATACAAGCTTATTCGAATTAAAATAATATTAATTTATTAATATTTTGACTATTAATAAGCAAAAGATTTTAAAAATAAATATGTTTATCAAACAAGTTCAAATAGGCATAACTATTTGAATAATTATCCATTTCAAATCGTTGTGACCTTTTGTTTCATAATAAAACAATTGTATCAGTTCATATAGGCTTATTCAAAATAAAATAATACTAATTTATTAATATTCTGAAAATTAATGAGTAAGAGATTTAAAAATTGATTCTATTTTTCGATCAAGTTCAAATAGTTATGACTATTTGAACAATTATCTATTTCAAATTGTTATGACCTTTAGTTTTTATCATAAAATAATTGTTTCTATTCATCAAAGCTTAGTCTAAATAAAATAATATAAATTTATTAATATTCTAGAAATTAATAAGTAAAAATTAAAAAAATAAATCTATTAATATTCTAGAAATTAATAAGTAAAAATTAAAAAAAATAAATCTATTTTTTTGAACACATTCAAATAGTTATGATAATTTGAATAATTATCTATTTCAAATAGTTATGACCTTTTGTTTTGTCATAATCCAATTATTTTTATTCATACAAGCATATTTGAAATAAAATAATACTAATTTATTAATATTCCAAAAATAAATAAGTAAAAGATTTAAAAAATAAATCTATTTACTGAGCAAGTTCAAATAGTTATCACTGTTTGAACAATTATTTATTTCAAATAGTTATTATCTTTTGTTTTGTCATAAAATAATTGTTTCTATTCATATAAGTTTATTCAAAATAAAATAATACTGATTTATAAATATTTTGAAAATTAATAGGTAGGAGATTTAAAAACTAAACATGTTTGCCGAACAAGTTCAAATAGTCATGTCCATTTAAACAATTATCTAGTTCAAATCATTATGACCTCCTATTTTGTCATAAAACAATTATTTCTATTCATGCAAAATTATTTAGAATAAAATAATACTAATATATTAATACTTTGAAGATTCAGCTTGTACGAACAGAAATAATTATTTTCTGACAAAACAAAGGTCATTATGACTTGAAATAGATAATTGTTCAAACTATTATAACTATTTGTATGGGTCAAACCAATGGATTCATTTTTTTAAATCTGTTACTTATTAATTGTTAGAATATTAATAAATTAGCATTGCTTTATTTTGAATAAGAATGTATCAATAGAAACAATTGTTTTATGACAAAACAAATGGTCATAAAGATTTGAGATAAATAATTGTTCAAATTTTTACAACTAATTGAACTAGCTTGGTAAACATATTTTTTTTAAATCTCTTATTAATTTTCAAAATAATAATAAATTAATATTATTTTATTCCGAACAAACTTAATATTTGTTTTACGACAAAACAAAAAGTCATAATGATTTAAAATAAAAAATTATTCATATAGCCTTAATTACTTAAATTGGTTCAGCAAACAAATTTATTTTTTAAATCTCTTAGTTATTAATTTTCATAATATTATTAGATTAGTATTATTTTATTCTTAATAAGCTTCTTTGAACATAAATAATTGTTTTATGACAAAACAAAAAAGTTTATAATTATTTTATCTATTTCAAATTGTTGTTACTTTTTGTTTGATCATAAACTAATCGTTTCTATTCATAAAAGCTTATTTGGAATAAAATAATACTAATTTATTAAAATTTCAAAAATTAATAAGTAAAAAATTAAAAAAATAAATCTATTTGCCTAGCAAGTTAAAATAGTTATGACTATTTAAATAATTTATTTATTTCAAATCGTTATGATCTATTGTTTGTCATAAAGCATATGTTTCTATTCATACAAGTTTATTTGAAATAAAATAATACTAATTTATTAATATTCTAAAAATTAATAAGTTGGAAATTTTAAAAAATAAATCTATTTAATGAATAAGTTCAAATAGTCATGTCCATTAGAACTATTATCTATTTCAAATCATTATGAAATTTTGTTTACAAATTGTTTTTATTCATACAAAATTATTCAGAATAAAATAATACTAATTTATTCATATTTCAAAAATTAATAAGAGATTTAAAAACTAAATCTGCTTATTGAACCAATTCAAATAGTTATGACTATTTAAACAATTATTTATCTCAAATCATTATGATTTTTTTTTTCATAAAAAAATTGTTTCTGTTTATGCAAGCTTATTTGGAGTAAAATATTGCTAAAATAATAATATTTTAAAAATTAATAACCAAGAGATTTAAAAAATAAATATGTTTGCTAAACTAGTTTAAATAGTTAAGACTATTTGAACAATTATCTATTTCAAATCGTTATGACCTTTTGTTTAGTCATAAAATAATTGTTTTAGTTCATATATACTTATTTGAAATAAAATAATACTATTTTATTAACATTCAAAAAATTAATAAGCAAGAAATTTAAAAAAAATCTATTTATTGGACATTGGTTTTATCATAAAACAATTGTTTTAGTTCATAATAGCTTATCCAACATAAAATAATATTACTTTATTAATATTTCAAAAATTGAAAAGTTAGAGATTTAAAAAATAAATCAGTTTATCAAATTAGTTTAAATAATTATAGCAATTTTGTTAGCCTTGAATTGATCCTTATTTTGAAATGACAAAACATTAAAGATAAATAAACTTGATCAAAATTTTGAAAAAGATTTATTTAGTACATGTTCTTAAGTTTTATATTTTGGTACTAAATAAATAATATTATTTTCAAAGTTTAAACAAACCTTTCTTGGTTTTATATTTCTTAAACCAAATCTATCTTTAAGGATTATTTATTTGGAGCTTAAATGAAAGTCCAATTGTTGTTTCTAAAGTGAAAATATTTATTTTGGACTTAATACAATTTTGATAATATTGGTTTTGAGAAAAAAGATTAACTTAAGAAAGCTGTTTTACAGGAACAAAGTTTTCCAACATTGAATTTATTTTATTTTTCTATATTAATTCACAAAGTTTTAATTTTTGAATTTATATGGTTGAAAATCTCTTTGAGTCTACTTTCTAATGGATTAAACAAAATCAAAATCCAAATTTTCTAAGAAAAGATTTTGAATTTTTACTAGACACTCTGTAGTTGTCAAAAAAACTACACAAGGGGTAAATTTGAAAATTCACTATAATTCGTACTTAATGAATTAGGTGATGAATTTTATATGGATAGAAAGCCCTTTAAGTCTAGTTTTCAAATCTCTAAACATTTTGTGATTTGGATTTATATAACTCAAGATATGATCAAGTTAGTGAGTAGAGTGCAAAATAGGAGATAACCACCCAGCCATTGACAGGATCGATCCCCTCATGGAAGGAATCGATCAGGTCATGTTTTTTAAGCATGAAATGGCACAAAACTTGAACCAATCGATCCCTCAAGGAAGGGATCAGTCGGGTTTAGGTAGAATCACACCAACAACTATTTTTTTCATGCATTCAATGGCTACTTTCACTTCCCAAGCTTCCCCAACAATTTCTCTATAAAATGGACACTCCAACACACCAAGAGGATTGATAAATCAAGAGCAAGAGCCAACAAGCTGTATTTTCATTCTATAAAAAAAATCAAGAGTTTTTAGAGCTATAAAGTCCATATCTTTGTATTTATTGTATCCAATTTTTATTTGTTGTTCATTCATCATTTTCTTGTACTTAAACTTAGCAAACACTTAGCCTTAGAGAAGTTGTTCTATTGTTTGCAAAATTACCTTTGATATATAAGGGTGGAAGAGAACAAGAGGTGAGGTATCCTTTTGAGAGCTTTGTAGTGAGATTGGGTAAAATACTACAAAGGGTAGAGGTTTCTATCTTAAGCCTTAGAAAGAAAAAGATAGGTTGTATTTTCAATTCAAAAATAGTGGAGTGAAGCCTTGGTGTGGACAACTAAGAAGAAAAGACGTAGGTGCCTTGTGGAGAAGGATCGAATCTCTATCCCTATCTCTTTATAATTTATTGTCGCTTATATTTGATTTTAGGTTCATTAATTGTTATTGTTTGCATTATATTTTCATCAAAAGTTCTTATTGTTTTAATTTCCATTCAACTATATTGAAATCATTGTTTGGGAAGAATTTGGAGAAATCCAATTCACCCCCCTCTTGGTCTTCATATCACCTATAAAGCTAACACATTTGAACAATTATCTATTTCAAACCATTATGAACTTTTGTTTTGTCATAAAACAATTGTTCTTCATCATACAAGCCAATTCAAAATAAAATAATACTAATTTATTCATATTTCAAAAATTTATATGTATGAGATTTAAAAAATAAAAATGCTTACTGAACCGGTTCAAATAATTATGACTATTTAAACAATTATATATTTCAAATAATTATACTCTTTTGTTTTGTCATAAAATAATTATTTATGTTCATAAAAGCTTATTCGAAATAAAGTAATCTAATATAATAATATTATGAAAATTAATAACTAAGAGATTTAACGGCTATGTGAACAATTCTCTATTTCAAATTGTTATGACATTTTGTTTTGTCATAAAACAAATGTTTTTATTTGTATAAGTTTGTTTATAATAAACTAATATGAATTTATTAATATTTTGATAATTAATAAGAGATTTAAAAAATAAATCTGTATAAAACTAGTTCAATTAGTTATAACAATTTGAACAATTATTTATTTCAAACTGTTATGACCATTTGTTTTGTCATAAAACAAATTTTCTGTTGATATAATCCTACTTGGAATAAAGTAATGCTAATTTATTAATATTCTAAAAATTAATAAATAATGGATTTAAAAAATGAATCTATTGGCATGACCAATACAAATAGTTATAATTGTTTGAACAATTATCTATTTCAAATCATTATGACCTTTTGTTTCATCATAAAACAATTGTTTTTGTTCATACAACTAATTAGGAATAACATAATTTTAATTTATTAATATTTCAAAAATTAATAAGTAAGAGATTTAAAAACTAAATATGTTTATCAAACAAGTTCAAATAGTTATGACTATTTGAACAGTTACTTATTTCAAATTGCTATAACTTTTTGTTTTGTTATAAAATATTTTTTTTGTATTCATAAAGGCTTGTTTCAATTAAAATAATACAAATTTATTAATATTCTAACAACTAATAAGTAAATGATTTAAAAAATGAATTTGTTTACCAAATAAGTTTAAATAGTTATGACCATTTGAATAGTTATATAATTCAAATCGCTATGACTTTTGTTTTGTCAAACAGTCATGACTATTTGAGCTTGCTCAATAAATAAAATTATTTTTTAAATATTTTATTTATTAATTTTTGGAATATTAGTAAATTAGTATTATTTTATTTCAAATAAGTTTATATGAATAGAAACAATTGGTTTATGACAAAACAAAATGTCATAGCTATTTGAAATAGATAATTGTTCAAATAGTTATAACTATTTGAATGTGTTCAAAAAATAGATTTATTTTTTAAATTTCTACTTAGTAATTTTTGAAATATTAATAAATTTATATTATTTTATGACAAAAACAAATGGTCTTAATGATTTGAAATAGATAATTGTTCAATTAGTTATAACTATTTGAACTTGTACGGTAAATAGATTCATTTTTTAAATCTCTTACTCATTAATTTTAGGAATATTAATAAAATAGTATTATTTTATTTTGAATAAGTTTATATGAATTGATACAATTGTTTTATGGCAAAACAAAAGGTCATAACGATTTGAAATAAATAATTACTCAAATAGTTGTGAATATTTGAACTTGTTTGGTAAACATGTTTATTAAATTTTTTTCTTATTAATTGTCGAAATATTAATAAATTAATATTATTTTAATCTGAATAAGCTTGTATGAACAAAAACAATTGTTATATGAGAAAACTAAAAGTTATAACAATTTAAAATAAATAATTGTTAAAATAATCATAACTATTTAAACTTATTCGATAAACAGATCTATTTTTTAAATCTTTTACTTATTAATTGTTTAAATATTAATAGGCTCAAGCATTAGGGACAGTTGCAGGGGTTGGCGCAATAAGCATGGGAGAAATGTCTAGATCACCTAGCTAGGACCAAGCCTGCATCGCACCTAGGTGGACCCATAGGAGATTGGCAGATCTAGAATCTTTTAGAGGCATCCAGGATTGGTAGCATTCAGTGGGAAGATCTGGTCAACCCTAAGAATCAGGAGGGGGTCCTTAGAATCAGGGTTTAATTTATGTATTAATGTGTAAATCCCTTAATTCTTGGAATCATGTAATCTTTTGATTTTAGAAAGTAGCCATAATTAGTACTAGGGCCTCAACTATAAATAGAGGGTCACCCTACCCTTAGTTGTACATCATCAGACACATTTTGTCTTTAATAATATACAACATATTCCAACATTCTCTTATTTTCTCAAACTTGTATATTTTGCCTTTCTAGTTAGTCTAGTGCTTGCACGCTTGGTTCATAGGTTGACTTAGACATAAGAAGCTAATTCCTACTCTAAGGCTCATGGATTTTGGTTTAAAGGTCCAAGCCTATGATAGTTGGTATCATAGTAGGTTCTGTGTAGGTTCTATTCAATGATGTTCAGATCACACTCAAGGCATTTACAGAAAATGGCATCCCAGAGTAATGCTGCTAGCCAACAACCAGAGGCCTAGGAGTAAGGCTGTGGAAGGGGGAAGAAAGCTAGTTCAAGGGACATCTAGTCTATCATGGATGGGAGGCTATTTAAGGTGGAAGTGATAGTGGGCGATGTGAAGGAGAAGCTTAACGAGGTTAAGACTCACATCGAGGCATTAGACTCCATGGAGGAAGAGCTCAAAAGTGAGTTGCAAGTGGCTTTGAATAAGGCCATTGACATGACTACCCAGAGGAATGAAGCCTTGGCGGCCTAGGTGGAGACCATGCATAAAAAGATGGAAGAGCTCAAGGGGGAGTTTGCTGCTTGCAAGATAGCCATTAGGAATATCATGATTACTGGAGTGTCTAAGACCTATGTGGAGATTCCTAAGCCTAAGGAGTTTAAGGGGACTAGGATAGCTAAGAAAGTAGACAACTATCTATAGGGGATGGAGTAGTACTTTTAGGCCATGAGTATATAGGATGATGCTACTAAGGTAAGCACCGCTTCAATGTATCTTATTGATGTTACCTTATTTAGGTGGAGGCATAGGTGACACCGGCCCTGAAAATGGATGGTTTGTTGAAGAAAGGGTAATGGCCTAGACATGAGCATGGATACCCTACACTTGTGCACTGTACACCTAAAAAGGCCCATTGAGTGTGAGAAAAGGGTAAAGACCCCATGGTGTAAAGAAGAGGGTAATGGCACGTTAAGCATAGAGGCGTTGCATGGTTCAACAAGCTAGGATCATAGAAGCCTATGTGATACAAGTGCTGCATGCCCTAAAGGGCTAACTGAGCATGAAGAGAGAGTAATGGCACATCACCAACTAAGGCACTAACTTAATGTTGACAAAGCATTGGTTTCATTGGGTCCAACCAATCTGCCAGAAGGCTCCCTACTAATCATGAGGGCTTCTAGAAGAATCCCATTGTGCATCTCCCTCTTGGGCCCTTCTGAGGTGGTGCAGGTATCATAACAGGCCAAGCCTTGCTAATAAGGTAGCCTGCAGGTTGTGTAGAGTTCTAGGCTCCCTTAATGCTTGTGCATAACTCTCCGCGCAATGCACTTAGTGTATGGGCTTCAACCTCGGGTGCACCATTGGTGCGCTTGATGTGCCTAGTGCACCCATCTAGGGCGTGACATTCTCTTCCACTTGATTATGCAATGCCCTTGTTGATCCTTCTGTATGGTACTACCTGATCTGGTCCCTAAACTACCATAAGTCCTTTATTGGTTGCCAGCTCACCTCACTGTCTGGAAGTCCCTGCCAGCACACCAAGTACTTTTATCTTGGTTGGTAGTTTTTTTATCTCACCTCTCAGTCAGCTATGATGCTATAGACCTCCTTCTCATATAAGGCCCTTGCTCCTAATGGCACACACTTTGACTTTACTCGTCCTAGATCTTTCTCATCCTCATGGAACGGCTTAAACATGTTTACATGGAACATCGGATGTACCTTCAGCTTGGGTGGCATATCCAACTTATAGGTAACCTTGCCTACCCTTTTGACTACTTGAAAAGGTCCCTCATACCTTTGGACTAGGCCTTTTTGTAGCCTTCTATGGTGCACAATGGGATGCAACTTCACCAACACTAAGTCTCCAACCTGAAACTATATGTCCCGCTTATTCTGGTTTGCCTACTTCTTTGACCTTTTTATCGCCTTGTGTAAATAGACTCTGGCCAAGTCAGCTTGCTTTTACCAAGCCTTGGCAAACTTGTATGCTACTGGATTCAGCACTTTATAACCTATAGCAATTGAACCAGGTGTTAGTGGTTGTTGACTTGTCACAACCTCAAATGGTCTCTAGTTCGTTACCTCACTTTTTGCAAGTTGTAAGAAAATTGTGCAACATCTAGCAGCTTTGGCTAGTCTTTTTGTATGGCACTCACATAGTGCCTGAGGTAAACTTTTAATAGTCCATTCACATGCTCAGTCTGCCCATCAATTTACGAATGCATGTTGGTCAAAAAATTTAAGTTTAACCCCAATAGTTTAAACAACTCAGTCCAGAACTGCCCGTGAAATGCCCATCTCGATCACTAACAATGGTCTACGGCACTTCCCAGTACTTAACCACATTTTTAAGGAACAATCGAGCTGCCTCCTTGGCTGGGCATTCTATGGTTGCTGGAATAAAGATTCCATACTGGGAAAACTTGTCCACCACTACCATGATGCTTCTGAACCCTTCTGCCTTGGGTAGACTAACTATAAAGTCTAGAGAAACACTCTCCCATGGTCGCTCCAGCACTGGTAATGGCTCTAAGAGACAGTCTGGTTTCTTGAGCTCCACTTTGTCTTGTTGGCACACAAGACAAGTCTTCACATAAGCCTCCACATCGTCTCTTATGTGTGGCCAGTAATACCGTTCCTCTAACAATGCCAAGGTGTGGCTCACCCCTGGATGTCCAGCCCACCTTGATCATGGCACTCTTGTAAAACTTTCCTGTGAAGCTTCCCACGCTGTGACACAAATAGTCTACTACCCCTAGTGTACAACAAACCATCTTGCATGCAAAATTGCCAAGTCTTACCTTGTTGGGTGTACTTTATAAGAGCCTTCATTGTAGGATCATTTGTAAGTCCCTCTACAATGGTGTGAACCATGACAGGTAGGCTGATATGGGACATCAGGTGAGTGGATGCCCGAGTTTTCAGAGTCACTTGGGTCAAAGCTTAAGTCTCGACCTGTGACACATGTGCCTAACCCTTCTGGAACCTTCAGTGCCCTCACACCTCGCTTGCCTCCAAGCTTTTCTATCCCTTTCATGCCCACCCATTTGGCCTATCTCTAGGTTGATCTAAAAGTTTCCATCCTGTAAGCCTAGCCTATCTCCAAGTGGTTTTAGGCCTTTTTGTGCCTTAACTGCTTGTGCCACATCTTAGGACTTTCTAGAAACTTCCAATGAGTAGCCTTCATCCCTATCACTGTGCAACTTACCTTGAGTGCACTCTTACACTCTGACCTTGGCTTAACCCACACATTTGGGTAAAGTAAGTGCCTTTAAGGCCTCTGTTTCAATCCTTCCTAGTTCATTACCCATATCATTATAAGTAAGTCTTGTCACATGACCCTCTTGGTCTTGAACTTGTGCGTGATCCATGACATATGCATCGAGGGTCATTTGATGTCGATGGTGGTTGAGGCATGTGCATGTGTCATGGTCTGCAAGCTTTTCTAGGCCTAAGGGTTCTCTTTGAGTCAAAGAGCAATTCTAGTTCTAACAGGATAGGGTTTGACATCCAGGGGGACTAGGCCTTGAGCCTTATTGGAGGTTCAGGTCGCAGAAAATTAGCACAGAACAATGGTATGGGTAGCAATCAGGACTCCAAAGGCTTAGGCATAGTGTTCAAGTTTGGCAGAATTAAGCCAGGCCCAAGTGTAGTTATTGGTGAGTAATATGCAAGCACACAGCCAAACCTAAGTGAGGGCACTGATGATTGAGGTATGGGTGCATGATCAAACCCAAGTGTGGGCATGCTTGAACACAGTCCTAGGAGGATCAATTTGGGGGCCTCTAGAAGGCTAAGTATTGCAGCACAATCTTTGACAAGCTGGAATTATACTAAGCACTTGAGTTTCATAGGTTGACTTAGGCACATGAGTCAATTACATGTCTAAGGTCACATGGAGTTTGGCTTAAGATTAGAGCCCATGACACATGCACCAAGTGTCATTTGGTGCTGATGGCACTCAATGGGCAAACAAGTGCCTTGAAAGGGATTAAGAGTGGTGATAGGGTCATGGTACACATGCTTCACCAAGTGCCAATATTTAGCGATGGTGTTTTGAGGCAACAACCCACACCAAAGGCCAACATGTGCTGATGGTGGTTGATGCATGTATCAAAACCAAAGGCCAACTTGTCCCAATGATGGTCGGGCATGGCATGCACCATAGTTCATTGGGTGCCGATGGTGGTCAAGGCATGTGTATGTGTCATGGTCTGTAAACTGGTCCAGGCCTAAGGGTTTTCTCTAAGTGAATAATAGTTTTCAATTCTTAGTGGGGCAAGGTTTCGACCAGCTAGGGGAACTAGGACTTAAGGCATATTAGAGGCCTAGGTTAGGGGGAACTAGCCCATAACCAATGGTATAGGTAGTGATCAAGACTCTAGAGGTTTCAGGCATGGTGCTCATGTTCGGCAGAGTTTAGTCAAGCCCAAGTGCAGGTACTGGTAAGTGCTTATATGAATTTACAAGCCATAAAAATGGCATTGGCTTAGCAAAAATATGAAAATGTGCCTGAACCCACCTACTACTTGGTCATGGTATGCATGGTAGCCATGGCCAAGGCCCAGGATACCCACGTGTAGTGCTCAACCCAACATGTGCTGATGGTTTTCAAGGAACTACCCGTATAAAGAGCCAACATGTGCTAATGGTGGTTGAAGCATGTATTAAGACCAAGGGATAACATGTCCCGATAGTGGTTAAGGAATGTGTATGTGTCATGGTTCACAAGTTGGTCTAAGCCTAAGGATTCTTTCCAAGTTAAGGAATAGCTCTAGTTCTAACAAGATAGGGTTCGACAAGTAGGAGGACCAAGCCTTGAGACTTACTGGAATCCCAAGTCATGGGGAACTAGCTTGGAATAGTGGTATGGTTAGTGATCAAGACTGCAGAGGTTGAGACATAATGTTCAAGTTAGGCACCATTGAGATAGGCCCTGATATGGGCATTGGTAAGCACTTATATGAATTTACAAGCCATAAAAATGGCATTGGCACTGTAGAAATATAAAGATGTGCCTGAGCTCACCTACTAGCAGATCGTAGTGTACATGATGCATGGCCTAGGCCTAGGATACCTGCATATGGTGTGTAGCCTAGCATGTGTTGATGCTATTCGAGGTAACTGCCCACATAAAGGGCTAGCATGTGCCAAGTCCACTGGCCCACATGTCCTAAAGGTGGTCAAGGCTTGTGCATGTATTACAATCCATAAACTGGTCTAGGCTTAGGGGTTCTCTTTGAGTCTAGAAGCAATTCTAGTTCTAGCGAGATAGGGTCTGACATCTACAAGGACCAAGTCTTGAGGCCTATTAGAGGCCCAGGTCATTAGGAACTAGCCCAAAATAGTGGTATGGATAGTGATCAAGATTCCAAAGGCTCAGGCATAGTATTCAAGTTCAATAGAATCGAGCCAAGCCAAGGTGCAAGAGTTGGTGAGTGATGCACAGACACACAGTCAAACCTAGGTATGGGTGCATGGTCGACCAAGGTACAACACACCTAAACACAATCCTAGGAGGATCTATATTTATGGGCTTTTAGAAGGCCTAGCACTGCAGCATAATCTTTGACAAGCTGGAATTATGCTAAGCACTTGAGTTTAGTATGCTGACTTAGGTAGACAATAAGATGTAATCGATCGAGTTTAAGCCAATACAGTATTAAGCTCAAGCTTAAGCTTGACTCAAAATTCAAAGCTCAAAACTTGACTCGAGCTCAACTCAAAATTTAAAGCTCAAACTCGATTAAGTTTTATTTTTAGCTCAATTTTAACTTAAGATAGAATTTAAGCTACTCGAGCTTGCTTGATTAAGCTCAATTCTTTTATTCGACAAAAGCTCAATTAGCTGTGCTTGAGCTTGAACTCAAGTTCAAGATATTTTATTAATTAAAATAATTAAATACATTAAAATATAAAAAGGTCAATTAGGCTTGTGAGCTACTCGAGTTAGGAATAAGAATGATTGAACTTGCCTTGACTCGATAATAACAAAGCCAATTTGAATTTTATTTGAGTTGGACCTAAATAGCTGGTGAGTACTAATGTATCATTTAAACCTTTAGCAAATGGAGTCAATTCGCTATCCCAAGGTCACACGGGGTTTGGCTTAAAACTGCCATGACATATGCACCGAGCACCATTTGGTGTTGATGGTGGTCGAGGGCAAACAGTGCCTTAGTGGGAAGGTCACAATAACATGTCATACCAGTGCCAAATCTACCAAAGAGGTTTCAAGGCAATAACTACACCAACGGCCCACTTGCACTAACGATGGTTAAGGTAAGTGCTCACAAAAAGTGCCAGCATCTGCGATGGTGTCTGAGTCAACATCCCACCATGGTGCTAGCATCTACATATGGTGTCGCAGGGTAACAATGGCTAGCATTTGTTGTTATTTTGATGCAATTGCTTGCACCAACCAAGGGCGCAGATGTTGTCGATGGTGTTTGAGGCAACAACTTGCACTAGGTGTGATGCTACCATCAGTAGGGTAAACTAACCTGTCTCATGGTAATCTAAACCTAGCTCATGTTTCCTAGTGGTGGGTGACAAACTAATACTTGGTGAATTCTGCTTTCACAATGATAGGAAGAGCCAACATCAAAGAAATCAAAAAGTAGTGTGCTATGAATGCTTGGTTATCATAAGCCAATTATCCCTCTGGTTACTTTTCTAACACCTCTAGCTTTAAATTTTAAAGGTCTAAAGGATCAATAGCCACACTTTCATGATTCGTATTCGTATTGGAAAATAGAATCAAATGAGCTTTTACCCTTTTGTTCCACACAAGATTTCTATTCTTGTTTGAGCTCATATTAGGACATTTGTATTATCTTTTAACAAATGTTGCCGGCTTAGACAAACTCCCCACCTAACAAGGTCTTACGCTTGGATTGATCAACCAAGGGTAGTTTGGCCTCCAAAAAGAGGGGTTCATGCCCTACCTTGGTTTCATGGAATAAGCAAAATAATGTTAAAAGTTGTGATATTTCAATTTTGCCCAAGGGCTCCCACTTATCCTATACCTTCCAAGTCATTTCACAAAGTTGGACTCCGCTAAGCTCATTCCTTTGGTATGCTTTTGTTGGATAGTAGATAGGGATAATGGGAATCTCATTAATCCATTTATGCATGTCACTAATTAGATGACGAGGCATTTGGTTACCCTAAGAGAGTCATAGTTGCTCCCGCTATTTACCTGCACTTGGTTGAATTTCTTCACTTTGATATTCAGAGTACTGCGCAAAAATAACATTGAGTGAGCATCTGTAGGGACCATTGCAATGCTTTGTTTTAATTAAATAGTTGGATTCCCCTTGTTCATAACAGTTTTGAGTCAACTATTCATCATCTAGGAAAGACCCCCAAGGGAGCCATTCTCAGTCCATCCTTTAATCGGCATGTGATGACCCATTCTCATTGTAAGAGCAGCTCAAGTAATGCACCGATAGTCGATAGGTTCAAGATTGGAACCCCTATGCCTAGCCTTCAGAGCCAACCCTTTTCCCAAGGTTACAAATCTATGTTATCGACATCCTTTACCTATATTGGTTCATCAACCAAAGGTTGTTCACATTAGAGACCTGATGCAATTATGAGTATGACTGGGCATGGATGGTAGTTGGTCTTCTAGATTTTCAAAGGTTGCCAAGGGTTCATTAGACACCATGCAACGTGTAGTGCTCTTTTGGTTGTTGTACCCTACCTTTTGTTGAGCCATTTCTAGGGTAGGTAGCCATTAAATAAAAAAGATAACCCTTCCTAAGGCCCCTACCAACATCTTCAAACTCCTTAACGTTGCCATTAGTCACCGCATCTTGGTTTAAGAATTGTAGCTTGATTCCCTTTTGAAGCTTATGCTAGACATACTATCAGATGACCTTTCCCCATCTTTAGGATTGACTAACCTATGTGCAAGTGCCATTCACATGGAACCTTTCTCTTTTCTGCTTCAAAGTTCTTATTTAATATGCTACACCTCACAAGATCTTATACTGAGGTCCTCCATCTCATTGCTTTGGGTTTGCAGTGCCCCCACACGTTACTATTCATTAGGATTTGCCTAGCCCTTGCCCTAAACAGCCATATTATAGGTTGTGTGCTTAGCACCATCCTTTTTAAGGCTAGTTGATTAGCAGGTGAGTTATTACACACTCTTTAGTGGATTTTGACTTTATTACCTACTGTCCTATTGTCTAATTGACCAACACCCTTTATAGGTTCTAGTTAGCATGTAGTTAGGCATCGTAACCTAGCTTCTAGTTTATACCTATGCATCACCATTCTGCTTAACAAAATGTGCCCACTTGGAGCTCTATGATTCCATGGAGCTATTCCATGAAAGCCCAGCCCTCTTACGCTATTTAAAGTTTAGAATAGGTTAAAGGTGTTGATCACTCGTGATGCTCTAATCATTAGCTTTACTGATAAAACTTGCTAAGGCTCCAAACTATCATTGAGAGAAACTTTAGAGAGAGCTAGCTACTAGACATTTCAATTAGTTTTTCACTCTATACCTAAGTCAGATGAATGATTTGCATGTTAGTATTACTGCGGGCCTCCATCAGAGTTTCCTCTACCTTCGCCTCACTCAAGCGCAGTCCAAAAGATCAAGGTTGGTTTGATAGTGCACTTGCAAGGGATCTTACCAATTAGTTTCCTTACACTTTATGGGTTTTCTAGCTTGTTTGACTTGGCACACATGTCAGACTCCTTGTTTGTGTTTCAAGATGAGCCAGATGGGGAGCCTGTAGGTTAACCCCAGGACACATGTGCACTGACACACATCTAGATGGCACGTGTTGCATTATTAGATAGTGGCAACAATGTCTCTGTAGGCAAATAAAAAGCTTGAGCTTGGGCCATTGCCATGATCCACATCCATCCAAGCCCCAAGTCGATTGGTGGACCAACTCTCACCATTCCACATCCAACTGATGAGCATTCCTAGCCCCCATCAACTTCTCTACCAATAATTTCATGCACTTTTTTACTTTTTTTTTTAAAGTCCTTTTCATATTTCCTTACGATACTTGTTCGTGTATTGGCCTCTTCCTTGTATTCAGCCTTGGATAGAATTTACTACTGATTAGGGCTACATTCCTAAACAACTCGACTCGTAGAAGCACCTCATGGTGTGATAGGGTCTAGGCATAACGGGGGTTTCACCCTCTTTGATACCTCTTTCTAGTGACATGGGCCCAGTCCACCATTGAGGATGTTTCTCCAGACTACAATTTGGACATTGAAGATGCTCGATTTCAAGTTAGGCTTTTCCCAATTTGCTCATCATTACTAAGGGAATCCTAGTAAGTTTCTTTTCCATTACATATTATTATGCTTAAACTCAGAAAGTAATCTTGCCTGACCTAGGGTCATGATGCGAGGGGTCTAATGGGGTTCAGATGGAAAATAAATGCTCGTCACTAGTGATAATGCATGTTAGGAGCTTTACCAGCAATGGTCACAGCATTATTTTTATCGTGGACTCACTTTTGGGCCAATGACAACTGACGAGATCATAGGAGGCCATCTTTTGCCACCTCGCCTGAAGCTTGATGGGCGGGGGGTTTGAGGGGACAATGATGCATGACACGTAGGCAATTAGGCCCTTGGCCTAATGGTTTAGGGTGAAACTTGTATTTAAATACTTGATGGCTCATGGGATTCTACATTTCATGCCAAGTATCATATTTCACTATGTTCTTCATCGATGCAAGAGTTAAGATATCCATTTTTGAGAGTCGTTTTGGTTTTTCATGACAAAAGGAGTTACGGTGCCACCCATGCATGCAATGTGAACCGATGACAATGGCACACACTCTTTCTCATTTTGATCCCTTGGTGCGATACATGCTGGGGATTCGTTATTTGACCATCAGTGATGACATTGATTGTTTCATTCACCTGACAGGCAAAACAAAGTGACCATTGTGCACACCCCCAACCAAAAGAGCCTTGAGGCACGAAGGCAACCTCGTCCCATTGATGTTTTGTTAACATATTCACGTATCATTCATTAAGCAAGTTTCAACAATGATCCTTCCAGAAGTTCACCTATGAAAGCCTTGTTATGACTTCTTTTCCTCTAAATGATAAAGTTTAGTGGACTTCTCATGATGTCGCAGGAAGCAAACCATCCATGTTGCCATGATTTGAACACTTCGTGGACCATTCAATTGGTAGGAGTGATAGGTGGTGTGTACAAAGGTTAGGGATGTAGTTAATGCAAGTTGATGACTCACGCTTACTAGGAATTCCTCATTGAAAACCAACAATGGCAATGATCTATCCTTATCATGATGAAATTTAAAGATTACCTGACCCTATTAGCCAAGGCTATAGACACATTGAATACATTAGTGTATTGTGTGTGTGGCCCAAAATATCTAAAGGTATCATAGACTTGTTATTGCCTCAAAGTTCCTTAGCCTAAAAGGCCATTGTCATTCTAAGAAGCTAGCCACGAAGGTTCACCTTCACATAGCTAGTTAATAGGCTGAGGTCTCGTTCGTTAATTAAATTAACTAAACAAATCACTCCACCAACTAAGAATGGCCATGCACTACCACCCATAGAATAAAAAAGAGCTCTTAATCTATCAATCCTTAGTTGTCTAGACTTGCTAAGTTTCCATGTGTTGAGTCAAATTAAGCCATAGGCTCCACTACTAGTGGTGTCTTTAGGTTTCTGCCTTATGACCATACTCCTCTTGAAACCTAAAGACTTTGATTTCTTATAAGGTGTTGGAGGAGTCCTAAAAGTAACATCCGTTGATCCTTGGTTGGCATCATTTATGGTTAAGACTAAGATAGTATCTAATCATCTTTGAGCCTTCAACTTTCATTCTTGATTAATGAAAACATCCTTGGCAAATGCTTTCATAGTTGTTTGTCTTTCATAAATTCAAGAATTTAACCTTTGACTATGAAATATGAATGTCCTTGACTAGCCTTATTA
>NW_019168145.1:0-29461 GCF_002303985.1 Durio zibethinus
CTATGGTGGTCAAGGCAACCGCCCGTACCAAGGGCCAGTTGGTGTCGATGGTGCTCGAGACGAATGGCCCGCACCAAGGCCCGACATGTGTCGATGGAGTTCGAGGCAACCGCCCGCACCAACGCTTGGCATGTGCCGATGGTGGTCGAGGCAACCACACGCACCATGGCCCAGCATGTGTCGATGGTGTTTGATGGAACCGCCCACACCAGGGGCCATCTTGTGCCGATAGTGGTCGAGGCAACCACCTTCACCAAGGCTCGACACGTGCTGATGGTGCTTAAAGCAACCAGCCATACCAGGGGCCATCTTCTGCCGATGGTGGTTGAGGCAACCACCCGCACCAAGGCCCAGCATGTGCCGATAGTGTTCGATGCAACCACCCACACCAGGGGCCATCTTGTGCCTATGGTGGTCGAGGCAACCACCCGCACCAAGGGCCAGTTAGTGTCGATGGTGCTCAAGGCAACGACTCACACCAAGGCCCGGCATGTGCCGATGGTGTTCGAGGCAACCACCCGCACCAAGCTTGGCATGTGCCGATGGTGGTCGAGGCAACCGCACGCACCATGGCCCAGCATGTGCCGATGGTGTTCGATGGAACTGCCCGCACCAGGGGCCATCTTGTGCTGATGGTGGTTGAGGTAACTGCCCGCACCAAGGGCCGACATGTGCTGATGGTGATCGAGGCAACTGCCCGTACCAGGGCCCAGCTTGTGCCAATGGTGGTTGAGGTAAGTGCACGTACCAAAAGGCAGCCTATGCTGATGATGGTCGATGCATGTGCCACCACCATGCGTCATCATGTGCCATTGGTGGTTGAGGCCTTGGCCGAAGTTCAATTTTGAGCCACGGTGCACATGTTGGGCTGGAGCATGTGCTGGTTTTGCATTTTTTTTGCCCGGGGCACCATCTTCGGAGCATTACCGGAGAACCTGACCAGTGACATTGGTGGTTTTGATGATTGGGGGGGCCAGGGGGTGTGCGGACATGATGTGCGATCGGTATTGATGTCACAAGCTCCGACCTTAGACTCAGAATCCGTACGGCCTTAGGCTTGAAATCTCCTTCTTTATGCCTAAGTCAGCCTAAAACACAAGTGTGCGAGCACTAGAGCAATGGGAAGGGCTGATTACGCAAGTTAAAGAGAAACAGGATAATAAGGCAGAATGCTGGAATATGCTATATATTCACTGAAACAGAAGTGTTTGATGGTGTACAAATGAGGGTGGAGCAGCCCTCTATTTATAATTGACGCTCCAGCTACACTTAATGGCAATATCCCTAGAATAAAGGCTAAAATCATGGGATTATACAGATTACAATCAATCAGGATTATAACTCCTGATTTCTAGGGTCAACCAAATCTGCTTACTGATCCTGCATGCTTCCAGAAGCTTTCCTTGCGTGTCAGCACCTTGGGCCCTTCTGGATGTGGTACGGGTAGCTTGTATGCCAGGCCTTGGCCTCACGGTCTGGCCTGTAAGCTGGGCAGGCATTCTGACCTCGTTTGTTAGGCCTTGCACGTAAATACCTACCAGTGCGCTTAGTCTGCGGGCCTTAACCTCTGGCTCGCCTGCTAGTGCACCTGGTGTGCCTGGTGTGCCCGCCTAGGGTGTGACATTCTCCCCCACCTGATTGCGTAATGCCCTCATTACGTCTTCTGCATGGTACTACCTGATCTGGTCCCTGAATTGCCATAAGTCCTCTGCTAGTTCCTAGTTCACCTCACTATCTGAAAGTCCCTTCCAGCGTACCAAGTACTCTTGTCTTGGTTGATAGTTCTTCCGTCTCACCTTCTGGTCAGCTATGATGCTGTGGACCTCCTTCTCATATGAAGCCCTTGCTCCCAATGGTGCACGCTTTGACTCTGCCCATCCTAGATCTCCCTCATCCTTATGGAATGGCTTGAGCATGCTCACATGGAACACCAGGTGTACCCTCAGCTTAGGTGGCATATCCAACTTATAGGCAACCTTACCTATCCTCTTGACTACTCGAAAAGGTCCCTCATACCTTCGAACTAGGCCTTTGTGCAGCCCCCTGTGGTGCACAATGGAATGCAGCTTCACCAACACTAAGTCTCCAACCTGGAACTGCACATCCCACCTATTCTGGTCTGCCCTCTTCTTCGACCTCTTGGCCGCCTTGTATAAACAGACTCTGGCCAAGTTAGTTTGTTCCTGCCATGCCTTGGCAAACTTGTAAGCTGCTAGATTCAGCCTTGTATAACCTACAGCAATCAAACCGGGTGTTAGTGGTTGTTGCCCTGTCAAAACTTGAAATGGGCTCTGGTTCATTACCTCGCTCCTTTGCAAGTTGTAGGAAAATTATGCAACATCTAGCAGCTTTGGCTAGTCCCTTTGTATGGCACTCACATAGTGCCTGAGGTAGACCTCTAATAGTCCATTCACTCATTCTGTCTGCCCATCGGTCTGCGGATGCATGCTGGTGGAAAAGTTCAAGTCTGACCCCAACAGTTTGAACAACTCAGTCCAGAACCTGCCCGTGAAATGCTTGTCTCAATCACTAACAATGGTCCTTGGCACTCCCCAGTACTTAATCATGTTCTTCAGGAACAATCAAGCTGCCTCCTCGGCTGGGCACTCCTTGGTTGCTGGAATGAAGATTCCATACTTGGAAAACCTGTCCACCACTACCATGATGCTTCCAAACACTTTTGCTTTGGGTAGACCGACTATAAAGTCTAGAGAAACACTCTCCCATGGTCACTCTGGCACTGGCAATGGCTCTAAGAGACCCCCTGATTTTTTGAGCTCCACCTTGTCCTGTTGGCACACAAGACAAGTCTTCACATAGGCCTCCACATTGTCCCTTATGTACGGCTAGTAGTACCGATCCTTGATCAGCGCCAAGGTGTGGCTCACTCCTAGGTGTCCAACCCACCTTGAGTCATGACATTCTTGCAAAACTTCCTTACGGAGCTTCCCATGCTGTGGCACAAATAGTCTACTACCCCTGGAGTACAACAAACCATCCTGCAACCAAAATCGCCTAGTCTTACCTTGCTGGGCGTACTCCATCATAGCCTTGGCTGTAGGATCATGCGCAAATCCCTCCTTGATGCGCGACACCAGTGACCCCTCTGGTTGGCTAATGGTAGCAAGGTTAGCCTTCTTGCTCAAGGTATCTGCCACTAGGTTCGCCCACCCAGGCTTGTACTCTATCTGGAAATCAAATTCTGTAAGAAAATCTTGCCATCTTGCCTGCTTGGGGGATAGTTTCTTCTGCATCTGGAAGTAGCTGATCCCCACATTGTTCATCCTAACCATGAACTTCGACCCCAATAAGTAATGGCACCAAGTGTGCAAGCAGTGCACCACTGCAGTCATCTCCTTCTCTTGGATCGTGTACTTGCATTCAATCTCGTTTAGCTTCCTACTCTCGAATGTGACTGGATGTCCTTTCTGCATCAACACACCCCCTATGGCAAAGTCTGATGCGTTCGTATGCACCTCATACGGCTTGGCATGGTTCGACAAGGCCAAGACTGGCTCTTTGGTCACAGTTCACTTCAACCTGTCAAAGGCTTCCTGGCACCCTACGCTCCACTCCTACGCTCCACTCCTATGCTCTCCCTTTCTTGAGCAAGTCAGGCAATGGCATGGCTATTGCTGAGTGGCCTTTGATGAAGCACCTGTAGTAGTTAACCAGCCCAAGGAATGATCTCAACTCAGTGACCTTGGCTGGCAATTGCCACTCCAGGATGGCATGCACCTTGCCTTCATCTATGCATATCCTGCCACCTCCCACTATGTGGCCAAGGAACGGGATCTCCTACTAGGCGAATGAGCACTTCTCCCTCTTGACAAATTGCTTGTGCACCCACAACACCTCGAACACCTGTCTCAAGTGGTCTACATGCTCTCCCAAAGTCTGGCTGTAGGTCACAATGTCATCCAAATAAACCACAACAAATCGATCAAGGAACGACTGAAGTACCTTGTTCATAAGGGTGTAGAATGTTCCTAGGGCATTCATGAGTCTGAATGGCATCACCAAGAACTCATACGAACCATATTGAGTGACACATGCTGTCTTTGGCTCATCTCCCTCTACGATCCTGACTTGATAGTAGCCCAACCTCAAATCCAGCTTGGTGAACCAACCTACGCTACCAAGTTGATCGAACAAGTCTGCAATGAGGGGGATAGGGTACTTGTTCTTGATGGTTAGCTTGTTCAAAGCCCGGTAGTCTATGCACAGCCACAATGACCCATCATGCTTGCACTGGAATAGAATCGGCGCACCATAAGGTACCTTCGATGGCCTGATGAAGCCAGTAACAACTAACTTTTTGAGCTGCTTCCTCAACACCTTCAACTCTGGTGGAGACATTCAGTAAAGGGCTCTAGCTGGTGGCTTGGCCTCAGACACTAGCTCGATCTTGTGGTCCACCTCCCTCTTAGGTGGTAGTTGGCTAGGTAGCTTTGTGAGCATCACATCACTGAAGGTCCTCAGCACCTTTAGCACCTTCAAGGGTGACTCGATCTCCTTCTCCCTTGGTTCATCATATTTCAGGGCTGCCAAGAAGGTGTCTTCTTCCTTGCTTACCGCCTTGGGAAATTGGATGGCTGACACCACCCGCGACCTAACTCCAGACCCTCTCCTCAATGGCACTAAGATTGGCACTGTGCATCTAAGATGCAAACACAATCGATAAAAGGCACAATGAGGGCATTAATCCGAACAAGGAAATCTAACCCAATCATAAACTCATATTCATCAAGGGGTATTACCTCTATGATCTCCTTGCCTTTCCAGTCTCCAAGCTGTAACTCCACTCCCCGTGCTACTCCAATGGCTGGAACCTTCTTGGAGTTCACCGTTTTAATGGTACCAGTCCCTTTCTGCACCTTTAGTCTGAGCTTCCGAGCTCTATCACCTGAAATAAAAAGATGTGAGGCACCTGTGTCCACCAATGCACTCACCTTCTGACCCACAACCATCAGATCTGTAAACATCAAGCCCTTTGGCTTGCGGCTCCCCTTACTTTGGATAGCATTAAGCACCAATGACCCAAGCTTTGCTGCCCCGACTCTGTCTCCTCATTAGATTCCTTGTCTACAGCAGCCAACTTGCCCTTTTACAAGCAATTGCATGCTATGTGGCTCCCTCCATATAAGTAGCATGCTAGTAGCTCTCGATCCCCCTTTGCTTTCCACTTGCTTGATGGTGGCTTCCTCTCGCCATCCTTGGTTGAACGGTCTTGATCTCCATCCTTGGACTCCCGATCACGGTCCTTCCCTTTGGACTGCTTCTTCCAGTCCCTATCGTCTCTGCCCTTGCACTTGGGCTTGGAAGACTCGAACTTGTTCAGAGGCTTGAACTCTATCAAGGCCTCGACAGTAGTCATGGCTTTAGCCAAGTCATGAACTCCCCTTCATTGTAGCTCATGCTTCACCCACGGCTTTAGCCCATCCATAAAAGTAAATAAGGCATCTTTCTCACCTAGATCCGAGATCTGTAGCATTAGTTCAGAGAATTTCTGGACATACTCCCTTACGTCCCCATGCTGGCTAAGCTGGCTAAACTGGAATAACTTTGCCCGCACCTCATCATCGGCATACTCTAGGTAAAATTGCTCTCTAAACTCTTTTTGGAACTCTACCTAGGTTTCAATCTTGGCGCTCCCATGCCTGACATCATCACACCTATGCCTCCACCACAATAAGGCTACATCAGTGAGATACATAGCAGTGGTGCTTACCTTTATTACCTCTTCTTGCATGCCCATGGCCTAGAAGTACTGCTCCATATCCCAAAGGTAGTTATCTTCTTCCTTAGCCACCCTAGTCCCCTTAAACTCCTTAAGCTTGGGGACATCCAATCTGGACTTAGACACTCTAGCAAACATGCCATTCCCAATGGTAGTCTTGCAAGCAATGAGCTCACTGGTAAGCTCCTCCATCTGCTGGCGCATGGCCTCCATGCCATCTCACAAAGTCAGCACTTCAGCCTCCAAGGCCCTATTCTTTTGGGTGAACATGTCTAAGCCTTTGTTGAGAGTAGCTTGCAGCTCACTTTGGATCTCCTTCCCCATTGAATCTAGCGATGCAATGTGAGTCTCTACCATCTCAAGCTTCTCCCCTATGTCGCCTATGGTCACCTCCACCTTGGCCAGCCTACCGTCCATGGTAGACCAGATATCTCTAGAACTGGCTTTCCTACCTCTTCCACGCCCATGCTCCTGGGCCTCTGGTTGTTGGTTAGCAATGTCACTTTGGGATGCCATCTCCTCAATCACGATCTAACCTTCACAACACAAACACTAGAACCGAACTTGCTCTGATACCAACTGTCACGGGCTCCGACCTTAGACTCAGAATCCGTGCAGCCTTAGGCTTGAAATCTCCTCCTTTATGCCTAAGTCAGCCTAAAACACAAGCGTATGGGCACTAGAACAATGGGAAAGGCTGATTACAGAAGTTAAAGAGAAATAGGATAATAAGGTAGAATGCTAGAATATGCTGTATATTCACTGAAACAAAGTGTTTGATGGTGTACAAATAAGGGTGCAGCAGCCCTTTATTTATAGTTGAGGCTCCAACTACACTTAATGGAAATATCCCCAGAATAAAGGCTAAAATCATGGGATTATACAGATTACAATCAATCAGGATTATAACTCCTAATTTCTAGGGTTAACAAATCTGCCTACTGATCCTGCATGCTTCCAGAAGCTTCCCTTGCGTGTCCAGCACCTTGGGCCCTTCTGGATGTGGTACAGGTAGCTTGTATGCCAGGCCTTAGCCTCACGGGTTGGCCTGCAAGCTGGGTGGGCGTTTTGACCTCGTCTGTTAGGCCTTGCGCACAAATACCTGCCAGTGCACCTGGTCTGCAGGCCTCAACCTCTGGCTCGCCTGCTAGTGCGCTTGGTGTGCCTGGCACGCCCGCCCAGGGTGTGACACTGGTACTTGGCCCTTATATTGGCCCCCTATCCCTCATCATACCTTGAGAACTCACGCCCCCTGAAAAAGCATTTGAGATTTTATAGGTTTGCTGCCAGTAGCCATTCAAGTGTCTGAAATGGGGACACTTTTTTCAAATAGTCACAAAATCTTCTCCACTTCGAGTTTTTAGATGAAAGTTTTTGTGCATGCCAATAAAAATACAAGGATTATGTCTACAAAATTTGGGGCCAAAACTCCTTCTAAAAAAATTTTAAAAAATCTCGAACCCGTAAAAAGTTTCGAAAATCATGAAAAATAGAGAACAAGTCGTCTTGCCACGAAACTTCATGTGAAGGCTTTGGGGACCATTGTATGAATTTACAAGCCATAAAAATGGCATTGGCACAGCAGAAATATGAAGATGTGCCTAAACCCACCTACCACCCGATCGATCCATGGCCTGCGCATCTCGCCTCTCTGGCTCGATGCAGTGCCCGCCCCTCGTTTCGTAGGTTGACTTAGGAATACGGAGTTTATTCCCAGTCTAAGATAGGACTGGATTGAGGATTGTGGTAGCAGGACCCTACAACGAGATTGGCAGCACGCAGAGGGGGGCTGGGCAGATCCCCAACTTGCGCATTCTGCTTCTTTGGCCAGCTGAGCACCCGCACGCTCGTTTTATGGGTTGACTTAGGCATACAGAGTTCATTCCCAGTCTAAGCATATGGACCAGACCAAGGGTTGCGGCAGTAGGACCAGTAGCAAGATCGACAGCATGTTGGGGGGACCGGGTCAATCCCCGGCTTGCACATTCTGCCTCTCCGGTCGGCTGAGTGCCCACATGCTCCTTTTGTGGGTTGGCTTAGGCATACAAAGTTCATTCCATGTCTAAGCCCCAGCCAGACCGAGGGTTGTAGCAGCAGGACCAGCAGTAGGATCGACAGCATGCAAAGGGGAACCGGGCTGATCCCCGACTTACGCATTATGCCTCTTTGGTCGGCTCAGCACCCGCACGCTCGTTTCATGGGTTGACTTAGGCATACGGAGTTTATTCCCAGTTTAAGCATATGGAGTTAATTCAAAGTCTAAGATCGGACCGATAGCAGGATCGACAGCAGCACGTAGAGAGGGATCGAGTCGATCCCCGGCTTGCACATCCTACCTTTCCGATCGGCTGAGTGCCCACACGCTCATTTCATGGGTTGACTTAGGCATACGAAGTTCATTCCCTGTCTAAGCCCCAACTCGGACTGAGTGACCCACAATGGGATCGACAGCACGCAGAGGGGGATCGGGTCGATCCTCAACTTGCGCAGTTTGGCTTTTTGGTCTGCTGAGTGCCTGCACACTCGTTTCATGGGACTTAGGCATACGTAGTGCATTCTCGGTCTCGACCAACCCAAGGGCCAGAGGCTATCGACGGCGTTTGGGGCAACAACCGAGGGGGACCAACAGCGGGATCCTTGGTCGGCTCACGCATCCCGCCCCACCCGATCGGTGTGGTGCCAAAACAAAAATTTGAGGGTCAACCGGGGTGAGCGGAGTTTGTTACCGATCGGGATCGGGGGATGGGGGGCCCCGGGTCATGCCTAACCTCAGAGGGGAGTGGCATGGAAAGAAGGACGGTCGACGGGGGGAGGGACGAATCGAAGCGACAAAAGGGCTAAATCTTAGTGGATCATGGTAACAAGGCCACTCTGCCACTTACAGAACCCCGTCGCATGACAAAAGGGTATATTTAAGTCGTCTGCAAAGGATTCTACCCGTCGTTCGGTGGGAATTGAGCTCTAAGGAGGCCCGTGCACTCGTCCGACGCAGGGGCTACACTTATGACACATGCCCTTGGGGGCCATGGGCCCCTATTGCAGGTCGGCAATTGGGCGGTAGGCGCGCTCGTCGCTTCTAGCCTAGATTCTGACTTAGAGGCGTTCAGTCATAATCCAGCACACGGTAGCTTCACGCCACTGGCTTTTCAACCAAGCGCGATGACAAATTGTGCGAATCAATGGTTCCTCTCGTACTAGGTTGAATTACTATCGTGACGCCGCCATCAGTAGGGTAAAACTAACCTGTCTCATGATGGTCTAAACCCAACTCATGTTCCCTATTAGTGGGTGAACAATCCAACACTTGGTGAATTCTGCTTCATAATGATAAGAAGAGCTGACATCGAAGGATCAAAAAATAATGTCGCTATGAACGCTTGGCTGCCACAAGCCAGTTATCCCTGTGGTAACTTTTCTGACACCTCTAGCTTCAAATCCCGAAGGTTTAAAGGCCACGCTTTCACAATTCGTATTCGTACTGGAAATCAAAATCAAACGAGCTTTTACCTTTTTGTTCCACACGAGATTTCTATTCTCATTGAGCTCATCTTAGGACACCTGCGTTATCTTTTAACAGATGTGCCACCCTAGCCAAACTCCTTACCTGACAATGTCTTTTGCCCGGATTGACCGGCCGAGGCTAACCTTGGGTCCAAAAGAAAGGGTCGTGCCCACCTCTAATTCACGGAATAAGTAAAATATAGTTAAAAGTAGTGGTATTTCAATTTCGCCCAGGGGCTCCCACTTATCCAACACCTCTCAAGTAATTTCACAAAGTCAGACTAGAGTCAAGCTCAATAGGGTCTTCTTTCCCTACTGATTCCACCAAGCCCGTTCCCTTGGCTGTGGTTTCACTACATAGTAGACAGGGACAGTGGGAATCTCGTTAATCCATTCATGTACGTCACCAATTAGATGATGAGGCATTTGGCTACCTTAAGAGAGTCATAGTTACTCCTGCCGTTTACCTACGCTTCGTTGAATTTCTTCACTTTGAAATTCAGAGCACTGGGCAGAAATCACATTGCGTGAGCATCCACAGGGACCATCGTAATGCTTTATTTTAATTAAACAGTCAGATTCCCTTTGTCCGCACCAATTCTAAGTCAATTGTTTGTCACCCGAGGAAGGCCCCTGAGGGAGCAGTTCCCAGTCCATCCCTCGACCAGCACGTGGTGACCCTCTCTCACCGTAGGAGCAGCTTGAGTAGTGCACCGACAGCCAATGATTTCGAGACTGGGACCCCCATGCCCAGCCCTCAGAGCCAATCCTTTTCCTGAGGTTACGGATCCATTTTGTCGACTTCCCTTGCCTACATTGTTCCATCGACTAGAGGCTATTCACCTTAGAGACCTGAAGCAGTTATGAGTACGATCGGGCACGGACGACACTCGATTCTCTGAATTTTCAAGGGTCACCGGGGGTGCATTGGACACCACGTGACGTGCGGTGCTCTTCCGACCACTGGACCCTACCTCTGGTTGAGCCATTTCCAGGGTGGGTAGGCCATTAAATAGAAATGATAACTCTTCCCGAGGCCCCCGTCGATGTCTCTGGACTCCTTAACGTTACCATCAGCCATCGTGTCTCGATTCAGGAATTTTAACTCGATTCCCTTTCAAAACTCGTGCGGGATGTGCTATCGGGTGGGCTTTCCCCGTCTCTTAGGATCGACTAACCCATGTGCAAGTGTCGTTCACATGGAACCTTTCCTCTTTTCAGCCTTCAAAGTTCTCATTTGAATATTTGCTACTACCAACAAGATCTGCACCGACGGTCGCTTCACCCGGGCTCACACCTCGAGTTTTGTGATGACCACCACACCCTCCTACTCATCAGGGCCTAGCCCTTGCCCCGACAGTCGGGTATAGGTCACGCGCTTAAATGCCATCCATTTTTAGGGCTAGTTGATTCGACAGGTGAGTTGTTTCACACTCCTTAATGGATTTCAAATTCCATGACCACCATCCTGCTGTTTAATCGACCAACACCCTTTGTGGGTTCTGGGTTAGCGTGCAGTTGGGTACAGTAACCTGACTTTCGGTTCATCCTACATCGCTAGTTCTGCTTACCAAAAATGGCCCACTTAGAGCTCTCGATTTTGTGGCGCGGCTCAATGAAGCAACCGCACCGTCCTACCTATTTAAAGTTTGAGAATAGAAGGGCGTTGCACCCCCAATGCCTCTAATCATTGGCTTTACTTGATAGAACTCGATGGGGGCTCCAGCTATCCTGAGGGAAATTTCAGAGGGAACCAGCTACTAGATAGTTCGATTAGTCTTTGCCCCTATACCCAAGTCAGACGAATGATTTGCACGTCAGTATCACTGCGAGCCTCCACTAGAGTTTCCTCTGGCTTCGCCTCGCTCAGGCATAGTTCACCGTCTTTCGAGTCTCGATGGGCATGCTCACACTCGAACCCTTCTCAGAAGATCAAGTCGATCGGTGGTGCATCCGCGAGGGATCTGGCAATCAGCTTCCTTGTGCCTTACGAGTTTTCTGGCCCATTGACTGCACGCATGTCAGACTCATTGGTCCGTGTTTCAAGACGGGCCGGCTGGGGAGCCCGCAGGCTGACGCCTGAAGCATGTCGATGCTGGGGCACGACCGAGATGGTGCATGCTGGGTTCTATGATCATGGTGACCACGTCTCCATGGGCACATTGAAAGCTCGAGCTTGGGCCACCATCGCGACCCGCAGTCGGTCCACACCCCGAGCCGATCGACGGATCGACTCTCACCGTTCCACATCCAATCGGGGCACATCGCTGGCCCCTATCCGCTTCCCTCTCGACAATTTCAAGCACTCTTTGAATCTCTTTTCAAAGTCATTTTCATCTTTCCCTCGCTATACTTGTTCGCTATCGGTCTTTCACTCGTATTTAGCCTTGGACGAAATTTATCACCCGATTGGGGCTGCATTCCCAAACAACCCAACTCACAGACAGCACCTCATGGTGCGACAGGGTCCGGGCACAACGGGGCTCTCACCGTCTCTCGTGCCTCTTTCCAGGGGACTTGGGCCTGGTCCACCATTGAGGACGCTTCTCCAAATTACAATTCGAATGCCGAGGGTGCCCGATTCTCAAGCTGGGCTCTTCCTGATTCGCTCACCATTACTAGGGGAATATTGGTAAGTTTCTTTTCCTCTGCTTATTGATATGCTTAAACTCTGCGTGTGATCCTACCTGAACTGAGGTCACGACACAAGCATCGATCGAGAAATGAAGGGGGTCCAAAGGGGTCCAGGTGGACAACGAGCACGTGTCATTGGGGATGAGGCACGCCAAGAGCTTTACCACCGATGGTCATGTCGTTGTCATTACCGAGGACTCGCTTTTAGGCCAACCGCGACCCACGGGATCGCGGGAGGCCATCTTTCACCCGCCCCTTCCCCCGAAGCACGATGGGAGGGGTGTCGGAAGGGGAGCGATGGTGCATGACACAAGGCAAGCGTGCCCTCGGCCTAATGGCTTGGTGCTCAACTTGAGTTCAAAGACTTGATGGTTCATGGGATTCTAAAATTCACACCAAGTATCGCATTTCGCTACGTTCTTCATCGATGCGAGAGCTGAGATATTCGTTGCCGAGAGTCGTTCAGTTTTTTTACGACAAAAGGAGTTACGACGCCGCCTGCACACGCACTGTGGACCGGATGGCGACAGCGCGCATGCTCCATTTTTGTTTCGGTTCCTTGGCGCGATTCATGTCGGGGGTTCATTGTTTGGCGGTGGGCGAGATGACTCCAATCGTTTTGCCCACCCCATAGGGGGGATGGAACGACCGTCACGCCCGCCCGGGGTCAAAGGGGGCTCGGGGAATGGGGGTACCCTCGCCCCCTCGGTGTTTCATTAACGCATCCGTGGGTCATCCGTCGAGCGGGCTTTCGACAATGATCCTTCTGTAGGTTCACCTATGGAGACCTTGTTACGACTTCTCCTTCCTTTAAATGATAAGGTTCAATGGGCTTTTCGTGACGTCATGGGCAGTGGACCATCCACGTCGCTGCGATCCGAATACTTCATCGGACCATTCAATCGGTAGGAGCGACGGGCGATGTGTATAAAGGGCAGGGACGTAGTCAATGCGAGCTGATGACTCGCGCTCGCTAGGAATTCCTCGTTGAAGACCAACAATTGCAATGATCTATCCCCATCACAATAAAATTTCAAAGATTACCCGGGCCTGTCAACCAAGGCTATAGACTTGTTGAATACATCAGTGTAGCGCACGTGCGGCCCAGAACATCTAAGAGCATCACGGACCTGTTATTGCCTCAAACTTCCTTGGCCTAAGTGGCCATAGTCTCTCTAAGGAGCTAGCCATGAAGGATCACCTTTGCATAGCTAGTTAGCAGGTTAAGGTCTCGTTCGGTAATGAAATTAACCAAACAAATCGCTCTACCAACTAAGAACGGCCATGCACCACCACCCATAGAATTAAGAAAGAGCTCTCAGTCTGTCAATCCTTACTATGTCTGGACCTGGTAAATTTCCCCGTGTTGAGTCAAATTAAGCCACAGGCTCTACTCCTGGTGGTGCCCTTCCGTCAATTCCTTTAAGTTTCAGCCTTGTGACCATACTCCCCACAGAACCCAAAGACTTTGATTTCTCATAAGGTACCGACGGAGTCCTAAAAGTAACATTCACCGATCCCTGATCGGCATCATTTATGGTTGAGACTAGGACGGTATCTGATCATCTTCGAGCCCCTAACTTTCATTCTTGATTAATGAAAACATCCTTGGCAAATGCTTTCGTAATTGTTCGTCTTTCATAAATCCAAAAATTTCACCTCTGACTATGAAATATGAATGCCCCCGACTATCCCTGTTAATCATTACTCC
Source organism: Durio zibethinus (assembly GCF_002303985.1). The sequence continues at coordinate 13,587 of NW_019168145.1, forward strand.
AATCCCAAAGGCCAACACAATTGGACCGAAATCTATGATGTTATCCCATGCTAATGTATACAAGCATAGGCCTGTTTTGAGCACTCTAATTTCTTCAAAGTAACAGCGCCAGAGGAACGACTCGAGCAATTAAGTCTAGGAGCGTATCACCGACAGTAAGGATGAGTAGACCGATGCTCACCGTAAGGCAGATCGAAAGACCCAACCCTAGTTCCAACTACGAGCTTTTTAACTGCAACAACTTAAATATACGCTATTGGAGCTGGAATTATCACGGCTGCTGGCACCAGACTTACCCTCCAATGGATCCTCATTAAGGGATTTAGATTGTACTCATTCCAATTACCAAACTCATGGAGCCTGGTATTGTTATTTATTGTCACTACCTCCCCGTGTCAAAATTGGGTAATTTACGCGCCTGCTGCCTTCCTTAGATGTGGTAGCCATTTCTCAGGCTACCTCTCCGGAATCAAACCCTAATTCTCCGTCACCCGTCACCACCATAGTAGGCCACTATCCTACCATTGAAAGTTGATAGGGTAGAAATTTGAATGATGCGTCACTGGCACAAAGGTCGTGCGATCCGTCGAGTTATCATGAATCATCAAAGCAACAGGCATAGCCCACGTCAACCTTTTATCTAATAAATGCATCCCTTCCAGAAGTCGGGGTTTGTTACACGTATTAGCTCTAGAATTACTATGATTATTCGAGTAGTAGATACCATCAAACAAACTATAACTGATTTAATAAGCCATTCACAATTTCACAGTCTGAATTAGTTCATACTTACACATGCATGGCTTAATCTTCGAGACAAGCATATGACTACTGGCAGGATCAACCAAGTAGCATTCTTTCAAGATGTTGGCACCGCGTGGGCCTCGACACACCGATCGAGTGACGGAGAGTGCCCGATGTGAAGTGCAAGCATCGTGCGTGTCAAGCATGTGAAATGTGTAGCATCAGATGAATGGGGGCCAAGAGCTTGCACCCGCTAAACGTTCCACATCCGAGAGCACGATCGAACACCGGTGTACCAATCTGGCCATGGAGGATTGGGTGGCATGCTTGGGACATCGACCACGATTGATGTCTGACTCGTGGCCCCTCAGGACACGAGACGGATGCGGGATGGGAAGACATCCGATTTCCATCGATTCAAGTATGTAACATAGGATCCCGATCGGGCCCCCTATGTATGACGATCGCATGGGGGGAGATTGAAGAGGATGACGGGTCGACAGTTTGATGCATAGAGCACAGAGCCTACCCACAAGCACAACCATAGCACCACTCATATGCCCATTGCGTACAACTGGCAGCATCCACGTGCGCCGGTCCACAACCCACCTGATCGATTACTCGATGAGCGAAAGTAGGAAACGACGTACAAGGCCACGTCACAACCACTTGGCATGAGAAAAACACGAGCAAGGGCCATGAGACTACCCCTGCCATCTGACAGGCAACAACAAAGCGACACCACCAATGCTTGGCCTGGCCGAGACCATAAGCGTGAGCTCTGCTAACACCACCCCAGGGGGATGTTGCTCGATTCAAGGACTTGTTCTTGGGGTCTCGGGCAGCATCGGCTGTGTGCACGGCCTCGTCGAGGACTAGGCATTTTTGTGGTCGATGAGAAGAGACCGCGAGACTGTCAAATATCGAGAGACCTGGCCGGGCCAAGCCCGCAATCGCGACTTCTGTTTGTACCACCCAAGGGAGCTGTTGCTTGATTCAAGGACTTGGTCTGAGGTCTAGGGCAGCATCCATCGTGTGCATGGGCTCGAGCTCGACTCCCCTTTTTCGCATGTACGCTAATCGATTGAGGCCATGGACGCTTATCAATCATCGGAGTAACCAGTCATTGGACAAAACGGTCGAAAGGCATGCATGCCCTGTATTTCGTTAGAGGGACGTTGCCCTGGGTGTACGTAATAGGAAAGCCCATCATGCACACCTACTCCCCCCGTGAGGGGAGGAGAGGGGGTGTCAGACCTCCACCCCCTAAAGAGCATTAGAGATTTTACAGATATGCTACCAGTAGACATTAAAGTGTCTGAAACAGGGCACTTTTTCCAAACAGGCATATCCCGCACCGAGGGCGAGCAGGTGCCGATGGTGGTTGGGGCATGTGCTCGCACCAAGGGCCAGCGCATGCCGATGGTGGTCGATGCGACTACCCGTACCAAGGGCCGGTGTGTGCTGATGGTGGTCGAGGCAACTGCCTATACCAGCTCGAGGCATGTACCCATACCAAGGCTCGACATGTGTCGATGGTGTTCGAGGCAACCACCCGCCCCAAGGCCCAGTATGTGTCGATGGTGTTTGACGTAACCACCGGCACCAGGGGCATCTTCTGTCGATGGTGGTTAGGGCAAGAGCCCACACCAAGGGCCGGCTTGTGCCGATGGTGGTCAAGGCAACCGCCTGCACCAAGGGCCATCTTCTACCGATGGTGGTCGAGACAACCGCCAGCACCAAAAGGCCCAGCACGTGCAATGGGGTCAAGGCAACCGCCCGTACCAAGGCCAGCTTGTGCTAATGGTGCTCGAGGCAACCACCTGAACCAAGGGCATCTTTTGTCGATGGTGGTCGAGGCAACCGTCCACACCAAGGCCCAGCACGTGCCGATGGTGTTCGAGGCAACAGCTCACACCAGGGGCCAACATGAGCCGATGGTGTTGGACCGCCTGCACCAGGGGCCATCTTCTGCCGATGGTGGTCGAGGCAACCGCCCGTTCCAAGGGCTATCTTCTGTCGATGGTGGTTGAAGTAACTACCCGTACCAAGGCCCAGACAGATGGTGTTCGAGGCAACCGCCCGCAACAGGGGCCAACATATGCCAATGGTGTTTGACGTAACCGCCCACACTAGGGGCCAGCATATGCCAATGGTGTTCGACGTAACCGCCCGCACCAGGGGCCATCTTCTATCGATGGTGGCCGAGGTAACCGCACACACCAAGGGTTGGATTGTGCAGATGGTGCTCGAGGCAACCGCCCGCACCAAGGCCTAGCACGTGCCGATGCTGTTCGAGGCAACCATCCGTACCAAGGCCCAGTATGTGTCGATGGTGGTCAAAGCAACCGCCAGTGTCACGGGCTCTGACCTTACGGTTATTCGAGTAGTAGATACATCAAACAAACTATAATTGATTTAATGAGTCATTCACAGTTTCACAGTTTCACAGTCTAAATTAGTTCATACTTACACATGCATGGCTTAATCTTTGAGACAAGCATATGACTATTGGCAGGATCAACCGGGTAGCATTCCTTTGAGACGTTGGCACTACGTGGGCCTTAACACACCGATTGAGCGACGGAGAGAGCCCGACACAGAGTGCAAGCGTCGTGCGTGTCAAGCACGTGAAATACGTAGCATCAGACGAATGGGGGCCAAAAGCCCGTGCCCGCTAAACATTCCACATCCGAGAGCACGATCGAACGTTGGTGCACCAATGCAGCCACGGAGGATTGGGTGGCACGCTTGGGACACCGGCCACGATTGGCATCCGACCCATGACCCTTCGAGACACGAGACGGATGAGGGATGGCGAGACATCCGGTTTCCATCGATTCAGGTATGTAACACAGGATCCCGATCGTGCCTCGTAGGTATGATGATTGCATAAAGGGAGATTGAAGAGGATGACGGGTCAATAGTTCGTTGCGTAGAGCACGGAGCCTGCCCACACGCACAACCATAGCACCACTCATATGCCCATTACGTACAATGGGCAGCATCCACGTGGTTCAATTCACAACCCATCAGATCGATTACTCGATGAACGAGCAGAGGAAATGACATGCGAGGCCACGCCATAATCGCTTGGCATGAGAAAAACTTGAGTAAGGGCCACGAGACTGCCCCTGCCATCCGATAGGCAACAACAAAGTGACACAACCAATGCTTGGCCTGATCAAGACCACACGTGCAAGCTCCGCTGACACCACCCTAGGGGGACGTTACCCGATTCAGGGACTTGTTCCTGGGGTCTCGGGTAGCATCGGCTGCGTGCACGGCCTCGTCAAGGCCTAAGCATTTTTTTGGTCGATGAGAAGGGATCGCGAGATCGTCAAATACCAAGAGACCTGGTCGGGCCAAGCCTGCAACTACGGTTTCTGCTCGCACCACCCCAGGGAGCCATTACCCGATTTAGGGACTTGGTATGGGGTCTAAGGAAGCATCCACCACATGCATGGGCTCGAGCTTGGCTCCCCTTTTTCACATGCATGCCAACCAATTGAGGCCATGGGAGCCTGCCAATCACTGGAGCAACCAGTCGTCAGAAAAAATGATCGGAAGGCATGTACACCCTGTATTTCACTCGAGGGATGTTGCCCTGGGTGTACGCAATGGGAGGCCCATCACGCACACCTACTCCCCCCGTGGGAGAGGAGAGGGGGTGTTAGACCACCACCCCCTAAAGAGCATTAGAGATTTTACAGATATGTTACCAGTAGACGTTAAAGTGTCTGAAATGGGGACACCTTTTCCAAACATGCATATCCCACACCGAGGGTGAGCAGTGCCAATGGTGGTTGGGGCATGTGGCCACACCAAGGGCCAGCGTGTGCCAATGGTGGTCGATGCAACTGCCCGCACCAAGGGCCAGCGTATGTCGATGGTAGTCAATGTGGCTGCCCACACCAAGGGCCAGCGTGTGCCGATGGTGGTCGAGGTAACTGCCCACACCAGCTCGAGGCATGTGCCTACACCAAGGCCCAGCATGTGTCGATGCTGTTCGAGGCAACTGCTTGCACCAAAGCTCGGCATGTGTCGATGGTGTTCGACGTAACCACCTGCACCAGGAGCCATCTTTTGTCGATGGTGGTCAAGGCAAGAGCCCGCACCAAGGGCTGACTTGTGTCGATGGTGGTCGAGGTAATCGCCCGTACCAAAGGCCATCTTTTGTCGATGGTGGTCGAGGCAACCGCTCGCACCAAGGCTCGGTATGTGCCGATGGTGTTCGATGCATCCGTCCACACTAGAGGCCATCTTCTACCGATGATGGTCAAGGCAAAAGCCTGCACCAAGGGTCGGCTTGTGCCGATGGTGGTCGAGGCAACCGCCCGCACCGAGGCCCAGCACATGCCGATGGTGTTCGAGGTAACCGCCCACACCAAGGGCCAGCTTGTGCCGATGGTGCTCGAGGCAACTGCCCATACCAAGGGCCATCTTCTGCCGATGGTGGTCGAGGCAACCACCCGTACCAAGGCTCAACACATGTCGATGGTGTTCGAGGCAACCGCTCGCACCAGGGGCCAGCATGTGTCGATGGTGTTCAACGTAACCGCCCACACCAGGGGCCATCTTCTGCCGATGGTGGTCGAGGTAAGAGCCCGCACCAAAGGCCGGCTTGTGTCGATGGTGCTCGAGGTAACCACCCGCACCAAGGCCCAGCACGTGCCGATGGTGTTCGAGGTAATCGCCCGTACCAAAGCCCAGCATGTGTCAATGGTGGTCGAGGTAACCGTCAGTGTCACGGGTTCTGACCTTAGACTTAGAATCCATGTGGCCTTAGGCTTGGAATCTCCTCCTTTATGCCTAAGTCAGCCAAAAACACAAGTGTGCAGGCACTAGAACAATGGGAAGGGCTGATTACGCAAGTTAAGGAGAAACAAGATAACAAGGCAGAATGCTAGAAATGCTCTTGTATTCACTGAAACAGAAGTGTTTGATGGTGTACAAATGAGGGTGGAACAGCCATCTATTTATAGTTGAGGCTCCAGCTTACACTTAATGACAATATCCCTAGAATAAAGGCTAACATCATGGGATTATACAGATTCCAATCAATCAAGATAATCTCAATTTCTAGTGTCAACAAAATCTGTCTACTGATCCTGTATGCTTCCAGAAGCTTCCCTTGCGTGTCCAGCACCTTGGGCCCTTCTGGATGTGGTGCGGGCAGCCTGTATGCCAAGCCTTGGCCTCACAGGCTGGCCTGCAAGTTGGGCAGGCATTCTGACCTCATCTCCTAGGCCTTGCACCCAAATATCGGCCAGCGCGCCTGATCTAAGGGCCTCAACCTCTGGCTCGCCTGTTGGTGCGCCTGATGTACCTGGCGCACCCACCTAAGGCATGACATTCTCCCCCACCTGATTGCACAATGCCCTCATTGCATCTTCTGCATGGTACTACCTAATCTGGTCCCCGAACTGCCATAAGTCATTTGTTGGTTCCCAGCTTGCCTCACTATCTGGAAGTCCCTTCCAGTGCACCAAGTACTTTTATCTTGGCTGATAGTTTTTCTATCTCACCTTCCGATCAACTATGATGTTATGGACCTCTTTCTCATACGAGGCCCTTGCTCCCAATGGCACATGCTTTGACTCTGCCATCCTGGATCTCTCTTATCCTTATGGAATGGCTTGAGCATGCTTGCATGGAACATCAGGTGTACCTTCAATTTGGGTGACATATCCAGCTTGTAGGCAACCTTGCCTACCCTCTTGACTATCGAAAAGATCTCTCATACCTTCGGACTAGGCCTTTGTGCAGCCCCCTGTGGTGCACAATGGAATGTAGCTTCACCAACACCAAGTCTCCAACCTGGAACTGCATTTCCTGCCTATTCTGGTCTGCCCACTTCTTCAACCTCTTGGCTGCCTTATGTAGACAAACTCTGGCCAAGTCAGTTTGCTCCTGCCATGCCTTGGCAAACTGGTATGCTGTTGGATTCAGCCCTGTATAACTTGCAGCAATCGAACCGAGTGTTAGTGGTTGTTGCCCTATCACAACCTCAAATGGGCTCTGGTTCGTTGCCTCGCTCCTTTGCAAGTCGTAGGAAAACTATGCAACATCTAGCAGTTTTGGCCAGTCCCTTTGTGTGGCACTCACATAGTGCCTGAGGTAGACCTCCAATAGTCCATTCACTCGTTCTGTTTGCCCATCGGTCTGCGGATGCATGTTGGTGGAAAAGTTCAAGTCTGACCCTAATAGCTTGAACAACTCAGTCTAGAACCTGCTTGTGAAACGCCCATCCCGATCACTAACAATGGTCCTCGACACTCCCCAGTACTTAACCATGTTCTTCAGGAATAATCGAGCTGTGCTGGGCACTCCTTGGTTGCTGGAATGAAGATTCCATACTTGGAAAACCTATCCACCACTACCATGATGCTTCCAAACCCTTCTGCTTTGGGTAGACCGACTATAAAGTCCAGAGAAACACTCTCTCATGGTCGCTCTGGCACTGGCAATAATGGCTCTGGTTTCTTGAGCTCCACCTTGTCCTATTGGCACATAAGATAAGTCTTTACATAGGCTTCGACATCGTCCCTTATGTGCGGCCAGTAGTACCGGTCCTCGATCAGCGCCAAGGTGTGGGTCACTCCTGGACGTCCAGCCCACCTTGAGTAATGATATTCTTGCAAAACTTCCTTGCAGAGCTTCTCGTGCTGCAGTACAGATAGTCTACTACCCCTGGTGTACAACAAGCCATCCTGTAACCAAAATCGCCTAGTCTTACCTTATCGGGCATACTCCATAAGAGCCTTGGCTGTAGGATCATGAGCAAGTCACTCTTTGATGTGACACCAGTGACCCCTCTAGTTGGCTAATGGCAGCAAGGTTAGCCTTCCTGCTCAGGGCGTTTGCCACTAGGTTCACCAGCCCTGGCTTGTACTCTATCTGGAAATCAAATTCCACAAGAAAATCTTGCCATCTCGCTTGCTTAGGGGATAGCTTCTTTTGCATTTGAAAGTAGATGGTCGCCACATTGTCCATCCTAACCACGAACCTCGACCCTAACAGGTAATGGCGTCAAGTGCGCAAGTAGTGCACCATTGCAGTCATCTCCTTCTCTTGGACTATGGACTTGCATTCAGTCTCGTTCAGCTTTTTGCTCTCGAACGCGACTAAACATCCCTCCTGCATCAATATTCCCCCTATGCCAAAGTCTGATGCATCCGTATGCACCTCATACGGCTTGGCATGGTCTGGCAAGGCCAAGACTGGCTCCTCGATCACAGCCCACTTCAACCTATCAAAGGCGTCCTTGCACCCTGCGCTCCACTCCTATGGTCTCCTTATCTTGAGCAAGTCAGTCAATGGCGTGGCTATTGTTAAGTGGCCTTTAATGAAGTGCCTGTAGTAGTTAACTAGCCCAAGGAATGATCTCAACTCAGTGACCTTGGCTGGCGGTTGCCATTCCAGGATGGCATGCACCTTGCCTTCATCCATGCGTATCCTGCCACCTCCCATTATGTGGCCAAGGAACGAGATCTCCTGTTGGGTGAATAAGCACTTCTCCCTCTTGACAAACAGCTTGTGCACCCACAACACCTCGAACACCTGTCTTAAGTGGTCTACATGCTCTCCCAAAGTCTAGCTGTGGATCACAATGTCATCCAAATAAACCACAACAAATCGATCAAGGAACGACTGAAGTACCTTGTTCATAACGATGCAGAATGTTGTTGGGGCATTCGTGAGTCCGAAAGGCATCACCAAGAACTCATACGAACCATACCAAGTGACACATGCTGTCTTTGGCTCATCTCCCTCCGCAATCCTAACTTGATAGTAGCCCGACCTTAAATCCAGCTTGGTGAACCACCTTGTGCTCCTAAGTTGATAGAACAAGTCCGCAATGAGTGGGATGGGGTACTTGTTCTTGATGGTCAGCTTGTTCAAAGCCCGGTAGTCTATGCACAACCGCAATGACCCATCATGCTTGTGCTGGAATAGAATCAGTGCACCATAGGGTACCTTCGATGGCCTGATGAAGCCAGCATCAACTAACTCTTTGAGCTGCTTCCTCAACTCCTCCAACTCTGGTGGAGATATTCGGTAAGGGGCTCTAGCAGGTGGCCTAGCCTCGGACACTAGCTCGATCTTGTGGTCTCCTCCCTCTTAGGTGGTAGCTTGCTAGGCAGCTTTACGGGCATCACATTACTAAAGGTCTTCAGCACCTTTAGCACCTTCAAGGGTGACTCAGTCTCTTTCTCCTTTGGCTCATCATATTTCAGGGCTGCCAAGAAGGTGTCTTCTTCCTTGCTTACCACCTTGGCAAATTGGATGGCTAACACCACCCACGACCTAACTCTATACCCTCTCCTCAATGGCACTAGGCATTGGCACTGTGCATCCAAGATGCAAACACAATCGACAAAAGGCACAAGAAGGGCATTAATCTGAATAAGGAAATCCAACCCAATCACAAACTCATAGTCTTCAAAGGGTATTACCTCTATGGTCTCCTTGCCTTTCCAGTCTCCAAGCTGCAACTCCACTCCCCATGCTACTCCAATGGCTGGAAGCTCTTTGGAGTTCATCGTTTTAATGGTACCAGTCCCTTTCTGCATCTTTAGTCTAAGCTTTCAGGCTCCATCACCTGAAATAAAAAGATGTAAGGCACCTGTGTCTACCAGTGTGCTCACCTTCTGACCCACAACCATCAGATCCGCAAACATCAAGCCCTTTGGCTTGCGGCTCCCCTTACTCTGGATAGCATTGAGCACTAACGACCTAAGCTTTGCTGCCCCTGACTGTAGCTCCTCGTCAGACTCCTTGTCTATAGCAGCCAGCTTGCCCTTTTGCTGGCAATTACGTGCTATGTGGCTCCCTCCACATAGGTAGCATGCTAGTGGCTCTCGGTCCCTTTTTGCTTTCCACTTGCCTACTGGTGGCTTCTTATCGCCATCCTTGGTTGAACGATCTCGGTCTCCATCCATGGACTCCAGGTCACGGTCCTTCCCCTTGGACTACTTCTTCCAGCCTATCGTCCCTGCCCTTACCCTTGGGCTTGAAAGACTCGAGCTTGTTTAGAGGCTTGAACTCTATCAAGGCCTCGACAGTAGTCATGGCTTTAGCCAAGTCATGAACTCCCCTTCGTTGTAGCTCATGCTTCACCCCCATCCATGAAAGCAAATGAGGTGTCCTTCTCACCTAGATCTGAGATCTGTAGCATCAGTTCAAAAAATTTCTGGACATACTCCCTTATGTCCCCTTGCTGGCTAAGCTGACGTAACTTTGCCCGTGCCTCATCATCGGCATACTCCGAGTAAAATTGCTCTCTAAACTCTTTTGGAACTCTACCCAGGTTCCAATCTTGGTGTTCCCACACCTAACATCATCACACTTGTGCCTCCACCACAATAAGGCTACAACAGTGAGATACATAGCAGCGGTGCTTACCTTTATCTTCTTGTCTTGCATGCCCATGGCCTAGAAGTACTGCTCCATACCCCAAAGCTAGTTGTCTACTTTCTTGGCTACCCTAGTCCCCTTAAACTCCTTAGGCTTGGGGACATCCAATCTAGACTTGGACACTCTAGCAAACATGCCATTCCCAATGGTAGTCTTGCAAGCAACGAGCTCACTGGTAAGCTCCTCCATCTGCTAGCGCATGCCCTCTATGCCAACTCGTAAAGTCAGCACTTCAGCCTCTAAGGCCCCATTCTTTTGGGTGAACACATCCAAGCCTTTGTTGAGAGCAACTTGCAGCTCACTTTAGATCTCTTCCCCCATAGAGTCTAACGATGCAATGTAAGTGTCTACCTCCTCAAGCTTCTCCCCCATGTCGCCCATGGTCACCTCCACCTTGGCCAGCATACCATCCATGGTAGACTAGATATCTCTAGAACTGGCTTTCCTACCTCTTCCACGCCCATGCTCTTAGGCTTTTGGTTGTTGGTTAGTAGTGTCACTATGGGATGCCATCTCCTCAATCATGATATAACCTGCACAACACAAACATGCAGAATCGAACTTGCTCTGATACCAACTGTCACGGGCTCCGACCTTAGACTCAAAATCCGTGCAACCTTAGGCTTGGAATCTCCTCCTTTATGCTTAAGTCAGCCTAAAACACAAGCGTGCGGGAACTAGAGAAATGGGAAGGCCTGATTACGCAAGTTAAAGAGAAACAAGATAACAAGGCAGAATGTTGGAAATGCTCTTGTATTCATTGAAATAGAAGTGTTTGATGGTGTACAAATGAGGGTGGAGCAGCCCTCTATTTATAGTTGAGGTTCCAGCTTACACTTAATGGCAATATCCCTAGAATAAAGGCTAAAATCATGGGATTATACAGATTCCAATCAATCAAGATTATAACTCCTGATTTTTAGGGTCAACCGAATCTGCCTGCTAATCCTGTATGCTTCCAGAAGCTTCCCTTGTGTGTCCAGCACCTTGGGCCCTTCTAAATGTGGTGCGGGCAGCTTGTATGCTAGGCCTTGGCCTCACGGGCTGGCCTGCAAGCTGGGTGGGCATTCTGACCTCGTCTTCTAGGCCTTGCAAGCAAATACTTGCCAGTGCGCCTGGTCTGTAGGCCTCAACCTCTGGCTCACCTGCTGGTGCACCTGATATGCCTGGCGCGCCTGCCCAGGGTGTGACACCAGCACCAAGGCCCAACATGTGTCGAATGGGGGTTCCAGTGATTAGGGTGGCCTGGGGGTGTGCGCACATGATAGGCAATGGGTGCTGGTACTTGGCTCTTATATTGGCCTGTTATCCCTCATCAAACCTTGAGAACTCACACCCCCTTAAAGAGCATTTGAGATTTTATAGGTTTGCTGCCGTAGCCATTCAAGTGTTTGAAATAGGGACACTTTTTTCAAATGGTCACAAAATCTTCTCCACTTCGAGTTTTTAGTTGAAATTTTTTGTGCATGCCAACAAAAATACCAGGATCGTGTCTACAAAATTTGGGGCCAAAACTTCTTCTAAAAAAATTTAAAAAAATCTCAAACCGTAAAAAGTTTCAAAAATCATGAAAAATAGAAAACGAGTCGTCTTGCCACGAAACTTAACATGAAGGCTTTGGGGACCATTGTATGAATTTACAAGCCATAAAAATGGCATTGGCACGGTAGAAATATGAAGATGTGCCTAAACCCACCTACCACCCGATCAATCCATGGCTTGCACATCCCGCCTCTCTAGCTTCACCCCGCTCAGGCATAGTTCACCATCTTTCGGGTCCCGATGGGCATGCTCACACTCGAACCCTTCTAAAAAGATCAAGGTCGATCGGTGGTGCACCCGTGAGGGATCTCGCCAATCAACTTCCTTGAGCCTTACGGGTTCCTGGCCCGTTGACTCACATGCATGTCAGATTTCTTGGTCCGTGTTTCAAGACGGGTCGGATAGGGAGCATGTAGGCTGATGCCTGGAGCACGCCGAGATGGCGCATGCTGCGTTCCACGATCGCAACAACAACGTCTTCACGGGCACATTGAAAGCCCAGGCTTGGGCAGCCATCGCGACCTACGTCGATCCATGCCCCGTGCCGATCGGCGGACTGACTCTCGTCGTTCCACATCCGACCGGGGTACATCGTCGGCCCTAATCCGTTTCCCTCTTGACAATTTCAAGCACTCTTTGACTCTCTTTTCAAAGTCCTTTTCATCTTTCCCTCACGGTACTTGTTTGTTATCGATCTCTCACCCGTATTCAGCCTTGGACAGAATTTACCGCCTAATTGGGGCTGCATTCCCAAACAACCCGGCTCGCGGACAGTGCGTCGTGGTGCGACAGGGTCCGAGAACAACGGGGCTCTCACCCTTTCCGATGCCCTTTTCCAGGGCACTTGGGCCCGATCTGCCGTTGAGGATGCTTCTCCAGACTACAAGTCATACATCAGGGGCACTCAATTCTCAAGTTAGGCTCTTCCCGGTTCACTCACCGTTACAAGAGGAATCCTGGTAAGTTTCTTTTCCTGTGCTTATTGATATGCTTAAACTCAGTGGGTGATTCTGCCTGACCTAGGGTCGTGACGTGAGCATCGACTGAGCGATATGGAGGGTCTGAAGGGGGTCGATGGTGCATGACACCCAAACGACGTGCCCTCGGCCTAATGGCTTGGGGTGCAACTTGCGTTCAAAGACTCAATGGTTCACGGGATTCAGCAATTCACACCAAGTATCACATTTCGCTACATTCTTCATCGATGGGAGAGCCGAGATATCTGTTGCCAGAGTCATTCAGTTTTTTCATGACAAAAAGAGTTACGGTGCCGCCCACGCACGCACTACGGATGGGATGGCAATGGTGCGCGTACTCCATTTCATTTCGGTTCCTTGGCGCAATTCGCGTCAGGGGTTCACTATTCGGTAATGGGCGAGAGGACGTCGATCATTTTGCCCGCCCCGTAGGGGGGACGGAGTGACCGTTGCGCCCACCCAGGGTCGGAGGGGGCTCGAGGCACGGGGGCACCCTCACCCCCTCGGTGTTTCATTAATGCATCCATAGGTCAACCGTCGAGTGGGGTTTCGACAATGATCCTTCCACAGGTTCACCTATAGAAACCTTGTTATGACTTCTCCTTTCTCTAAATGATAAGGTTCAGTGGACTTCTCTCGATGTCGTGGCCAGCGGGCCATCCACGTCGTCGCTATCCGAACACTTCACCGGACCATTCAATTGGTAGGAATGACGGGCGATGTGTAAAAAGGGCAGGGACGTAGTCAATGCGAGCTGATGACTCACGCTTAGTAGGAATTCCTCGTTGAAGACCAACAATTGGAATGATCTATCCCCATCACGATGAAATTTCAAAGATTACCCGGGCCTGTCGACCAAGGCTATAGACTCGTTGAATACATCAGTGTAGCGCGCGTGCCGCCCAGAACATCTAAGGGCATCACAAACCTGTTATTGCCTCAAACTTTCTTGGCCTAAGTGGCCATAGTCCCTCTAAGAAGCTAGCCACGAAGGATCACCTCCACGTAGCTAGTTATTAGGCTGAGGTCTCGTTCGTTAACGGAATTAACCAGACAAATCCCTCCACCAACTAAGAATGGCCATGCACCATCACCCATAGAATCAAGAAAGAGCTCTCAGTCTGTCAATCCTTACTGTGTCTGGACCCGGTAAGTTTCCCCGTGTTGAGTCAAATTAAGCCGCAGGCTCCACTCCTGGTGGTGCCCTTCCGTCAATTCCTTTAAGTTTCAGCCTTGAGACCATACTCCCCCCGGAACCCAAAGACTTTGATTTCTTATAAGGTGCTGGCAGAGTCCTAAAAAGTAACATCCGTTGATCTCTGGTCGGTATCATTTATGTTTGAGACTAGGATGGTATCTGATCATCTTCGAGCCCTCAACTTTTATTCTTGATTAATGAAAACATCCTTGGCAAATGCTTTCACAGTTGTTCATCTTTCATAAATCCAAAAATTTCACCTCTGACTATGAAATACGAATGCCCCTGACTGTCCGTGTTAATCATTACTCCAATCCCGAAGGCCAACAGAATAGGATTGAAATCCTATGATGTTATCCCATGCTAATGTATACAAGCATAGGCCTACTTTGAGCACTCTAATTTCTTCAAAGTAACATCATCGGAGGAGCACCAGGGCAATTAAGTCCAGGAGCGCATCATCGGCAGTAGGGACAACTAGATCGATGCTCACCGTGAGGCAAATCGGATGACCTAACCCTAGTTCCAACTATGAGCTTTTTAACTGCAACAACTTAAATATACGCTATTGGAGCTAGAATTACCGCGGCTGCTGGCACCTGACTTGCCCTCTAATGGATCGTCGTTAAGGGATTCAGATTGTACTCATTCCAATTACTAGACTCATGGAGCTCAGTATTGTTATTTATTGTCACTACCTCGTCGTGTCAGGATTAGATAATTTGCACGCCTGTTGCCTTCTTTGGATGTGGTAGCCGTTTCTCAGGCTTTCGCTTTAGAATCAAACCCTAATTCTCCGTCACCCATCACCACCATAGTAGGCCACTATCCTACCATCGAAAGTTGATAGGGCAAAAATTTGAATGATTCGTCACTGGCATAAAGGTCGTGTGATCCGTCGAGTTATCATGAATCATCAGAGCAACAGGCATAGCCCGCGTCGACCTTTTATCTAATAAATGCATCCTTTCTAGAAGTCAGGGTTTGTTGCACGTATTAGCTCTAGAATTACTACGATTATCCGAGTAGTAGATACCATCAAACAAACTATAACTGATTTAATGAGCCATTCGTAGTTTCACAGTCTGAATTAGTTCATACTTTCACATTCTTTCGAGACGTTGGCACCGCGTGGGCCTCGATGCACCGATCGAGCGACGGAGAAAGCCCGACACGAAGTGCAAGCATCATGCGTGTTGAACACGTGAAATGCGTAGCATCGAACGAACGGGGGGCGAGAGCTCGTGCCCGCTAAACATACTACATCCGAGAGCACGATCGAACGTCGATGCACCAATGAGGCCACGAAGGATTGGGTGGCACGCTTGGGACACCGGCCATGATTTACGTCCAACCCGTGACCCCTCGAGACACGAGACAGATGAGGGATGGTGAGACATCCAGTTTCCATCGATTTAGGTATGCAACACAGGATCCCGATTGCGCCCCTTGGGTACGACGACCGCATGGGGGGAGATTGAAGAGGATGATGGGTCGACAGTTCCATGCATAGAGAACGGAGCCTGCCCACACGCACAACCATAGCACCACTCATATGCCCATTGCGTACAAGTGGCAGCATCCACGTGCGCCGATCCATAACCCACCCGATCGATTACTCGATGAGCGAACGGAGGAAACGACATGTGAGGCCATGCCACAACCGTTTGGCTTGAGAAAAACACAAGCAAGGGCCACGAGACTGCTCCTGCCATCTGACAGGCAGCAACAAAGTAACTCCACCAATGCTTGGCCCGGCCAGGATCGTACGCACGAGCTCCACTGACACCACCCCAGGGGGACGTTGCCTAATTCAGGGACTTGTTCCAGGGGTTTCGGGCAGCATCGGTTGCGTGCACAGCCTCGTCGAGGCCTGTTTTAGTGGTCGATGAGAAGGGAACGCGAGATCATCAAATACTGAGAGACTTGGCCAGTCTAAGCCTGCAACTGTGGCTTCTGCTCGCACCACCCAAGGGAGTCATTGCCCGATTCAG